>JAVLUX010000026.1:7725000-8267500 GCA_032164185.1 Moxostoma hubbsi
CTTAAGATGGCATGCACCCTTTAGAAAACTGCACACAAGACTGTGAGATCCAAGAGAAGATCCACCAATTGGAACATGATATGCAGAAATCGCAGTGACATACACTTTCAATGTGGAAGCTGCTTTGCCCTCCTCCAGTAAATGTTGAAGAAAGCTTAAGATGCCCGGAATGTCACACGTTGCAGGATCGAGCCCCTGCTTCTCACTCCATGCAGAAAAAAGCCTCTGCTCTTCCAAACCGTAGCCAGATGTCCTGCACAACATCTGGATTAAGTCTCCATTCTCCTGGATGTACTCAATCCCTGGAAAGAGCATCCGCTGTCTGGTTGCATGCTCCTGAAATATGAGCTGCCCTCAGTGAAGCGAGTCGCGGCTGACACCATGTCATGATCTTGTGCGTAAGCTGTAGAGCCCTGCGGGATTTCGTGCCGCCCTGGTGGTTTAGATGGAACGCTGTTGAGGTATTGTCAGACCGAACGAGAACATGCCGGCCTGCCAGGACTGGCATGAAATACTTTAAAGCCATGAACACTGCACATAGTTCCAGCAGGTTGATATGTTCTGTGGCCTGGGTCAGTGTAAAGCGCCTGCAAATACCCCTCTGGTCCCACCCTGTGAGGGAAGCATCGGTTGTGACCAACTCCCGTCGAGAGGGAACAACACCCAGGGGCACTCCTGTCTTCAACAACTCTACCTGCCTCCACCAACTCAACGCCCGTAAGCAACGGTGAGAAATTACAATCAGTCGATGGCGATGTCTGGTGGGATCTAGTTGCAAACTGTTGTTCCACAACTGAAGTGGCCTGACATGGAGTAAACCCAGGGGAATCACCACTGTAGCAGCATTTAACATCCCTATTAGTCGTAGGACTACCTGGTACTGCAAAGACACACCCGGGTGAAAGCAAGCAAGAGTTGTAGAATGTTCGTCACACGTTCTTGAGACAGGGAGGCAGACATTAGGCAGGAATTCAGGGTTATTCCTATGAACGTAGTGGTCTGTGTTGGACTCGGACAGCTCTTTTTCTCGTTCACAGAAAACCCAACTTCTGCACATGTCTCAAAAGCAGTCTGGAGTCTTGCACAGACTGTATGAGTCTGCTATTTTTTTAACCAAGTTTCTTGACTGAAATGTGTCATCAAAACCTTTACTCTTAACGTTACATGGCAGATCCAAACAAACACACTACTAGATACTACAAAAGATTAGTAGTACAGATAGTGCATTTATAAAACCTAAATCATATTAGATGATCTTAGGAACAAAACATAAATTAAAACCCTATATTACACAGTATACATGATCTGCTATGCCATTAATTTGGTTTCACATTATGTTAATTTATTTAATACAATACATTTAATGTAATGTAATATTAGAATTTAGCATTTTTGCATTTTTGTGAAAGTTTTAGGAGGTACTATTACAGGGTCCCTTTCTAAAATACGGCATCATGTTCTGACAGTGATAATTGACTCAGTTATTGACATCTTTTTCAGATGTTTCCCATGTTTACTGCCCACCAACTTGGAGAACTTGTCTCACCTGCTCCAAAAGTCAGTGGTTCCAGCTCCAATACAGCACACCTTTAAAAGCATGTGATATGAGATTATTTATTTTTCTGTAATGTCTGAATTCTTTCAAGTTACAATGTCATGTATTGAAATGAAAGTGCAATACAAAATTTAAATACACTGTAACATTGTCTTTGGGTTGATTTGGGTTTACTCGCCCTCATGCTTTTTTTTTCCCTCAAGGATGCAGAGGGAGTCACAAATGAGGGTATGGAGTAGGTCAGCAAATCTAGGTGATGATCTGGCACTTCAGACACTTTTATCCAACTTAACACTGCTACAGAGCACTTAAGCGGGTCAGCAATCTTCTTCTACTCATGCCACTCCGTTTTAAACATTGAATCAATGGTTGAATCAGTGGTTCTTTGGATCCAGGCAAATAATGCTAAGTACTAGTTAGTACCTTTTTGTAGTACTCTTTGTTCTTTTCTCACTCCAATGGCACTGCTGATATCACACATACACTGGCAAACCTTCTCCAAGCACTAACTCTGTTCATCTCACACTTCTGTCTCACACACCTGGTGCACTCAAATGATCAGCCATTTTATACTCTCAGGTTTGGGATTGGTGGTGGATCCTTAAAGTGACAGGGCACATTTTTTCTCTGCCACAATGTTTTTTTTTTTTTTTTTAAAAAAACACTTTAGAGCAAGTCTGTTGGGTAAAAGGTATGCTTTTTTATTACGTCTGGGATGAGTGCGGGATGGTGGCGGCCCACCAAGATGCAGTGGACAGCAAGTCCTTGGGCAAGCACAATTTGATTATCAGGTTCCTTAGAGGCGCCCGGATGCTGAATCCTACCCGGCCAAGCCTGTTCCCCTCCTGGGATCTCTCAGTGGCCCTCTCAAGCCACCATCAAGAGGGTTGGGGACCTGCTCTGTCAGCAACAATTGCCTAGAGTTCGGTCCGGCAGATACTCGCATCATCCTAAGACCACGACCGGGCTATGTGCCCAAGCTTCCTACGATCCCCTTCAGGGATCAGGTGAACCTGCAAGCGCTGCCCCGGGAGGCAGCCTTTTCATTGCTGTGTCCGGTATGTGCTTTGCGCATATATTTGGACCACACGCAGAGCTTTAGATGTTCTGCGCAGCTCTTTGTCTGCTTTGGCGGATGGCGGATAGAGAACGACGTCTCCAAACACAGGTTAGCTCACTGGGTCATTGACACTATCTCTCTGGCCTACCAGACCCAGGCCATGCCTGCCTCCTTGCGGTGTGCTTTCTCTCCCAGGTTAGCCACTAAGCTTTCGCTTCCTGGATGTTCTTCCTCCCTAGCCTTCTGGCCTGCGAATTCAGTGGAGGAATTTGCGACCAGACCCACTACAAGCCGCAAGAGCTCTGTACTGTGGTAGGGCTCCAAAGGCTTATTTCCCTTTTCAGGCAACTCCCTGTGATGTATTTTCCGCGGTACGGTCCCCCTGTCAGCGGACCTGCGTCTCCCTTGGGCAGTCCCACTGCCCCCAGTTGCTGTGTTTGTAGAGCTCCTCCCTCATCAGGTAGGACCTACCACCGTGCCACTACCACGTGTGGCTTGACAACCCACGTGGTGTATTTGGCAGGATGTGGTCTCCGCAGGGTTTTTTTCCCCCTGAAAGAATAGGATTGGGGAAGCTGCCTTCCTCCATGCATTTCATAGCGTTAAGATGTAAAGCCCCAGCCGCTTTACACTCTATGCGAGAAACATAGAGAAAGAATAGGCCACGGCTGGCTGGCTTGCTCCCATGATGGTCATGTAGCGCCTGTTCCCCCCTCAGGGGTGCTGGGAACCTATGGTCTTTATATGACACCTTTTTCTGGGGGCATTGGGGAGGGTTACGTGCGGCCTATACAGTTGCTTCTAGCACGCAGCAGCCTGCTTGCACCTGTGTCAGCAGTTCACGTAACACGGTCTAGTGCATGGTGCTTTTGAATGGGACCCCTTATGTCACTACATTCCACACAACGTTGCGGTAACTGTTGGAACCTCCGTTCCCTGAGGGAGGGAACGAGATGTTGTGTCCCTTCTGCCACGACATTAGACCTACTACTATAAACGGCCATACTATTTCTCGGCTCCTCAGTGTAAAAACCTGACTGACAGACGCACGCCCGCTTCCCTTTATACCCGTATGTCCGGGGGCGGGACATGCAAATTCTGTCTGCCAATTTCTCATTGGCCTTTTCTCAAGTTCAGCTGTATGCGAGGCTCCCTTGAAGACCCCTTGTGTCTCTACATTCGACACAATGTCTCATTCCCTCCCTCAGATAATGGAGGTTACATCAGTTACCGTGACGTTTTATGTTGTAGATTACAAATAAAGTCTTCTTTGTATTCAAAGAGAATTTGGCTGTGGTATATTTTGATAAATAATCTCATCAATTTCAACATATTGGTGATATTATTTTCGATGGCCATGAGAATAGTATTACTCCAAAGAGTTAACAGATGCATCATATCAATGTATCAGCGTGGCCGAGTGATTAGACGTACACCTTAATTCTTTCAATAAGTGAATTAATCATAATTCCCTTATTTAGCTAATTCCTTACATATAAATGTGAGTGGATACAACAAGCCTGTTGTATTACATATGTAATAATGGAGAATTCTTATTCAGATTTCTCAACTTAGCATTTATTTATCATTCTTATAAGGGTGGTCAAACACAGCTAATTCCATTATACAATTTCCTACATATTAATTGTGGATAAATGCAGGTATATTTAAATCTGCCCATTATATTTAGAGTTCTATTATGCAATTCTTACATAAGTTAATTGAGCAGAATCATTTTATGTGAATTCATATTGTATTGCTGTGAAATCTCTTCAATTAAAATATGTTTATTATGTTATTTGATTTGCCTGTCATTCAATTATTCTTATTATCACTAAAATACATAATAAGATGTATTTTATAAAATGTTATTTAAAAAAATCAGATGCCAGCAGGGACAAGTTATTTACCCCCAGGTGCGCAGTAGTGGGGCAAATCTCAGGATTTAAATTTTTGTGCATTAACAAATAAATTAGCAAATGCTTCTATTTATTTTCCATAATAATATATTGAATGATGAATCATCATTATCACCATGTGCATACTAAATTAAAATCTAAATATTTTACAATGTATGAGGTATTGCACTTTGGTCCCCTATCTTCCCATAAATGTAAGACACTTTAAAAATATTTTTTTTAGAATTACTAATTAATAATTACTTTTAATAATTTAATTATGTTAAAGATTACACAATTCCATTTTTTTTTTATTTGTTATGAAATTGAAATGCAGAGGTTTTTTTTGTGATGTTTAAGTCAACTTAGAAAGTCAAACATACCACCTATAGCCCTTTATAAGTCAGTAAGCAGGGTTGGATCACACTGAAAAACAAACACAGGAATTAGTAAATGAATTTTATTCTCTCAAAACAAAAACAAAAAACAATTAAAAATTCATATTGTGTGGCAATTTTCCCATCTCCATGAACCGACCAGCTCTTCAATCGACAACCAGTGTCTGTTGTGTTGAACAACATGACGAGAGAGAACATTGTCCAGTCCTCTCCGAATTCAGAGTCTTTGTACAGCACCATTCAATGGGATCCATTTTTTATATTGTTTTCTTTATAACAATAATAAAATAAAATATACTTGCAACCTTTTTTCCAAGTCAACCTTGAATAAATATAAATGATCTTCTTTACCTTCTTTTATCCCCAAGTGTTTTTGTTTTCTTTTGTCTGTTATTATTTTTTCTTTTTTTCTTTAAAAAAAAGATGAGTGCCAAGAGGTGGAATGTTGCGTTGAATGTCTGAACCATTGGCCACAAAACCTTGACCCCGACCTGAATCTGTGGATGACGTCAGATCAGGGAGACGGCGGCGCCTCTGGTCCACATGCACTGTACACAATACTGCGAAAAATTCCTCTCTATCAAAACATGCTGTATTACTCAGACGGTGTGCTCAATCCATGTTGAGACCCTTTTCAACATGCTTGCTTTGAATGAACGAGCCATTCTTGTGTAAAGTGACAAAGTGGAATCATGACAGACCCATAAAATAATCTACAGCTCTGTCTCCACATGAACACTAATATGGCTGCCTCTGGAGAGAGAAATGTACAATTTTCACATAATGTTAGTCTCGTACATTTATTGTGTTTTCCTCAACCATCTCTTTCCCTCCTGTAGAAGACTGCCCCCCCCCCCCCCCCCCCCCGATAATTATGAGATATAAAGTCTACCCAGACCACACCTGTGAGATCTGTAAAAATACAGAAGAATATTCTAAAGGATGACAATCATGTCTTTATCATTTTGCATTCAGTCTCTTTGAAAACCATGCACTAGAGAATTTCATATTAAAAATAATACAAACTGTTGAAAATGGCTGATCTGTGGATCCTTAACTATTTTATTTTTCTTCAATTCTTTTAATTTGTATTTTTTTTTTTTTTGCTAGTTGCAGCCTCAAGAAAAATAACCTTACGCCTTAAAAAAATAATAAAAATAAATAAAAATAATAATTTGCATCCATGCAAAAAAGAAAAAAGAAAAAAAGAAACATTTCTCATGAATTCATACAGTACATCAACAAACAGATCATCATACTGGAGCACAAAAAAAAAATAGATTAATTCTGTTGTTTCCTGAATCAAAAAGGAAATCTGGCCATTTCATTTGCTCATCATTGAACTTTGAAGATCATGTGGCAGTCTTTCTTGATGATGTATGGTACACATTCCCGTATAGATGTCATCTTTCTGAGGTTACCTTATTTCTTTCCTGTCCCACCTCAGACAAATGCTTCTCTCTTTCAGGATAATCTTTTCACAGCTTGGCTCACAGTAATAGCTACAACTTATCAAGTTCTAGGTAAGAAACACTGACATCTCTTGAAATACAACAGAAAGTAAACAGCCAAAGTAAAATGGTATCTTCCTTTTCTAAATCAGTGCTTCTGTGAAAACTTCCTGTAGAAATCAGCTCACTTTTTCCTACATCCACCTTGTATAGAATCAGAACTCTGCTGTATATTATTGGTTGCACCTCCTCAGCAGGAAACTTCCTGTGGCTTTCGTTCCCTGCACATGACAGCAGCATACTTTTTTCTTTTAGTTTATTTTTTGGCAGAAGGACGCAGGCCTTTTCAGGCCTCTCATTGCACGGGCTCAGAGGACACAACATCAAGCATGCAGTGTAGCCAGGAAGTGACCCGTCGAGACTGTCTCCTTTCTGTTTGTAGCTGTAGCTACTCATGCCGCTCTCCATCGTTAACCTCCTCGTGCCGCTACGACCGAACGTTGGAGCTATCCAGGCCTGATTCTGAAGGTTTGCTACTTAAAGGTGCCAATGTCGGGTCTACCAATGAGGTGGGAGGGAAGAGCTTGTACCAGCCAATCACCATGTTGGTCAGCTCTAGATCGTCTAATAGGATCTGGGCGGCTCCCATGAAGGATTTGTGGTCCATGCGGCCATAGTCCCCCCAAACGATGATCTGTAAAGCAAGATGTGATTTGGTCAGAGAAGCAGTTTATAAATGGGTGAATCTCACGAAAACCGTCTGTGTTATTCTCACAAAACCTGTCAAGAATATTTCCTAGTCATATTCAACCCCAAATCAATCCAAAATAAATAAATCAATAAATACATAAAATTAAATCATATTTTACCTAAAAAAATGAAGCCTACATTTAGGATTATTAAAATGTTTTGCATTCTGATAATTAACCCCCAATTCTCATTACTGCAACTTGTCCAGATGCTTTACTTTTACTATTTCAGTTGTTTTCCATGATGATTCTCATTACCGTAACATGTCTGGATGTTTTACTTTTACTACTCCCAGTGTTTTCAATAATTAATCTCATTACCATAACACATCTGGGAATTTTATTTGTACTATTTGTATTGTGTTGCATGATGCCTCTCTTTACCATAATGTGTCAGGACATTTTACCTTTACTATTTACTTTGTTTTTCATGATGCTTTTCATTACCGTAACACATTCTGACATTTTATTTGTACTATTTCCATTGTTTTCCATGATGATTTTCATTACAGTAACACGTCCGGACGTTTCATTTTTGCTACTCCCATTGTTTTAATTCATCAATCTCACTACCTTAATGCATCGTGGCTTTTTATTTTTACTATTTGTATTGTGTTGCATAATGATTATCGTTACCATAAAATGTCAGGACATTTTACCTTTACTTTTCCTATTGTTTTCCATTTACCCTAACATGTCTGGAAGTTTTATTTTGACTACAGTTTTCCATGATGATTTTCCTTATCGTAACACAAACTTACATTTTATTTGTATTATTTACATTGTTTTCCATGATGATTTTCATTCCTGATATACATCAGGACATTTTATTTTTACTATTTCCAGTGTTTTCAATAATGAATCTCATTACCGTAATGCAACCAGACATTTTATTTTAACTATTTGTATTGTGTTGCATGATGATTGTCATTACCATAATGCATCAGGACATTTTTACCTTTACTATTTCTATTGTTTTCCATGATGATTCTCATTATCGTTACACATCTGGACATTTCATTTTTACTATTTCCATTGTTTTCCAAAATGATTCTCATTACCGTAACATGTTTGGATATTATGCTTTCACTACTCCCATTGTTTTAAATACTTAATTTCATTACTGTAATGCTTCCAGGCATTTCATTTTTAAATGTTATTGTGTTGCATGATAATTATTATTACCATAATGCATCAGGACATTTTACCTTTACTATTCCTATTGTTTTCCATGATCATTTTCATTACCGTTACACATCTGGACATTTTATTTTTACTATTTGTATTGTGTTGCATGATGATTGTCATTACCATAATGCATCAGGACATTTTATTTTTACTATTTCAATTGTTTTCCATGATGATTTTCATTACCGTAACATGTTCAGATGTTTTGCTTTTAACACTCCTATTGTTTTCAATAATGAATTTCATTACCGTAATGCAACCAGACATTTTATTTTGACTATTTGTATTGTTTTGCATGATAATTATTATTATTACCATAATGCATCAGGACATTTTACCTTTACTATTCCTATTGTTTTCCATGATGATTTTCATTGCCCTAACGCGTCCAGATGTTTTACTTTTACTTCTCCCATTGTTTTCAATAATGAACATTTCTTCCAAAATCAGAAATTATATTAGGTGTAAAGAAAATTAACACTATTTATAGGACCATTATGTTTTAAAAAAATAAATACATTTTTAATTCATATTATTCTCAATGGTGATTCTAATTTGGTTCTATTTACTGTCTGTAATACATTTTTACTGTATTTTTTATTTCTTAAATTTAAATCAATACAACAAATAGCCTACTGCAATGATGTATAAATAAAAAAAACATTGAATATTATATTTTTTATTATTATTATTATGATAGTGATGAAATTTTTGGAAAAAAATGGAAAGTGGAAAGTTGCTTAATTGTCAAGAAAATAATGTCACAATGCAATAAATAAAGGGTTGTAAAAACAGGCTTCATTTTCTTTTATGAAAATATTTATTTATTATTTATTTTGGGGTGAAATATGACCTGGAAATGTTTTTGACAGGTTTTTGAGATGTACTCAAATATAACCGGGGCTGAATCCCAGTATGCAAACTATCCTGATATGGTATGCAGGTTAAGGTTAGTGTGTACTAAATTACAGTGAGTGTGACTATACAGTGAGTGAGAATATATGTGACCATATGAAAAATGGGTCTTTGGTATCAAGACACAGTTTAATGATTTGGTAGTATGTGTAGTGTAGAATACATTGTGTACTGGCTTACTATCTACTTTGCAATTACATACTTTGCATTAAATCATTTTGGGTGTATGGAAATTGGGTACGCAAATCATCTGAGCATTATTACCTGCAAAACCTTCCCTTCAGGGTTTTCCTCAAACTGAAGCTGCTGTTGGTAAAGTGGATCCAGCGTTTTTCTCGCTGTCCGTGTCTTCTTCTTGTTGATACACTTGCCGTTCTCTAGCAGATATACTTTCACATAGGGTGCTGCAAAAGAAATACACCATAAAAGAATATCATATTTAAAGTAAGAAAACTGATGAATCATGATTGCTTTGCCAAGTGATTACTAAATAAAATCAGCACATATTTGCATGCTCATATTTTGAATGATTTTAGCTCCATGGAAATCCTAAATAATGCAAAGCACATTACTTGCACTCCAAAACAAGTAATAAAAATTACCTGGTGTCTGTTTGTTGCCTGGTTTTCCCACCAGACCTCTGGCCCGAATAACTTCAACATCTAGCCTCTCCTTCCTGTGGACCATACCAATCTGGATGTCACCTGTGAAGAAAAGCCACATCTAGACTCTTAGGCTTTGTTCACACTGCAGGAAAAATCTGATTTTTCCTCAAATTCTGTTCAAACAGGATATATGTGGCCAGATTAGATTTTTTCTGTTCAGACTGCAGTCGCTTTTGCTATCATGTCCACATTAGTTGTCATGGGAACGCAGCAAACTTGCGTATATTCACCATACATGAGATTTTCCTGATGGATGTTTTACCATTGATTATCATTTTCATGAGGGCAGTATCCAAATATGAACATTCTTCACAGACAATGGCTTAAAAATGGGAGAGGTGGCAAATGCAATGTTTGTTGCTGCTAGTTTTGTTGCTGCCCATTTTAGTGTGGACGTCCTGTATTTTGGCAGAAATTACGACATCTCATATGGGATGCCTTTTATCTCGGGGTCCTGTATTTTAGCAGAGTGAAACATCTGCATTGAAGGCTTTGTGTCCTGTATTAAAGCATAAATAAATTGTACGGAAAGAAAAGGACCCTTGTCCTGTGATGAACACTTAAAGTGCCCCTTATTCAATACTTGCATGCACCTTAGTTTATCTCTTTGGGTAAATTAAGCCAATGTCTGCGTTATTATAATAGGTTTGCAGTGCTTTGTGTAACCTGTAATATATAAATGACATATGGGTGTGTTTCATTCAGAAGTAATGATCTCTATGCCCTGTTAACCTTCCACTGTGGGAGTTTTGTAGGGCTGAAATGTGAAATAAAACAGGATGAACTCACATTTTAAATCATTTTTTATGAAAATTCTGTTTGTAATGATCCTACTGTGTAGACATCATTATTGTATTAAATTCGAAGCGCCCTGTGTAGGCATTCATTAATTATCAACATTGCTATGAAGGCACGGTAAGTGCATGTAAATAAAGTGCTGACATCAAGCAGTGCAACTTAAATTGCAATTCTCATCTGTTACAAAGCACATGGAAATATTATGTTCAGTTTACATGTTATAGTGGGGGCACTGATACGTTTTTCTAAGCAAAGATGTTAGCCAGTCATATAAGTGGCATTTATATTGAAGTCTAATAGGAAAAGCAACACTCAAATTGCACGTTAAAATCAGAGAGAAAGTAGAATTTTTTTTTTATTATTATTATTAAATTGTGTTTTTGTGCAAAAAAAAAACTCTCACTAACATCATAAGTGGACCTTAGAGAAAATAATACCATAAAAAGTATGAAACGGCCTTTTTATTTGCAAAAAGTTATTACATTTATTGCATGAAGATAGGCTGTGTATTGTAAAGACAGACCATCATATTTTTGGCACAGATTTCTTATGCGCTACAGTGTTTATGTTAGAGAACTGTACTGCTGTATTACCCATAGGAGGCGTGGCCAGCGTCTGTCTTCCTGCCAGCTGGGCGGGGCCAAGGCCATCCAAAAACTCAGTGAACTGGCTGTCTGATGAGATCTTCACCCCAGGGAATATAAGACTGTACAGAAAACAGAGATAAAATCAGTCAACCACATGCTATTGGCTGCAAGATGTAAGGTCCACACAGAACAATTACAGAACAACATTTTGACATTTTGTGAAGAAAATGTTGCTGTCCAACAGCATGTTGTAGGAGTTTCTATGTGGTTACTAAGCTGTCACATTGCTATGTGGTTGCTAAGGTGTTCTGGCTGGTTTCCAGGTGGTTGCTTACTGGCCCAAGACTAAAGTGTCCTCTAATTATCTCTGATATTCCAGATCTAAGTATAAGTAACAGTAATAGTGAGGCTTGATTTAGCAAACAGCACTCATTTAGCTGTTAGCATGCTAATGTAATCCTTAAATAGAGATGAAGGTAAACAGGTCTGGCTCATTGTCCATAATGGTGGGCTCAAGCTTGAGACTCAATCCGAGCTCTAATATTGAGTATAGTAATAAACAGATACAATGTGACGTTGGGGTGGAGGAGGGATGCCGGAAGAATTGTTGCAGCAGTGAGGTAAGCAGCGGGTTATAAATGCTTACTCTAGCATTGTGAATTGTTGGTTTATATGAACACGCTCCTCCCAAACTTCGTTAGGAAACTCATGGTGTCATGGAGGTCACAGCACTTACTTTCCAGGTTTTGCCTTTTCACCGTCTTCTGTGGTCTCTCGGCTGGGCTGCCTTGTCATTCTGCTCTTCATCTCAACTGCTAAACCCGTCTCCACACTCCGCTGGATCGCCAGACGCACTGGCTTCTTCTTCTTACCCTCCTCTGAAATTGACAGAAGGAGAAATTAGGAAATGACAGTAAGTGAATGAAACTTCTGTCCTTTCTGCAACTGGCCAACAAACGGAGTTTGTTCATACTATTGGTTGAGCCAGACGTTGACATTCTGGACCACTCAAACAGAGCATTTGAAAGCACAGAGACAGAGTCAGAGTTTACACTCTTCAGGAAATCAACCTACGGATTACTTTTCTCTGCATATTAAGCTGGAATAGGAGAAAGTATTTTAACAGCAACACATTTCAGAATCCAACTTCAAGACAAAAACAAAACAAAAACATATGGTTGACAAGCACTAAGTGAGAAGCTAAAACAAAATGCAAGAGAAACATTGTGACCAGCAGAGGGAGTCAGAGTGCCCTTCTGAGCAGCACCATCCATCCATCCATCCATCCATCCATCCATCCATCCATCCATCCATCCATCCATCCATCCATCCATCCATCCATTTGTTCGTCCGTCTGAAAGGTAATATAATGGTACATCCTCACCTACATTCAAACATCCAGCCTCAACAGTCAATCTTCATTTAAACTTAGTGAGCGTTAATAACATAAATATTTTGAACCATTTGTGCAGTCTTCGCCATCAAACAGCTTCAGACATCAATACAAATGTAGCCATGACTTCCCTTTCAGCACAACATACTGTATGCTGCTGTATTACAACCGAAAGCGAAAATACACTCAAACATAACAACAAGCATTTTTTAAATTTACATAATTTTTATTTTCCACGTTTTTGCACACATTTTTCAAAGTATATTATAATGGTACAGAATTAAGTAAAATCTACTTAACTTCATGAGATAATGTTGATTAAAATGAGTAAATGTAACTTAAACATTTCAGTTAATACAGTAACTATTACTTACAAATCTGTGGCCTGTTGCACGAAGCAAGTTGAACAAACTCAGAGTTTCAGAGTAAGATTCAGGTTGACAAAACTAGATCAAGCCAAACCGGTTTTGATTGGTTTTAGTGATCTCAAGAAGCTTGGTACCAACGTTCTCTGTCTACTCAGATTTTGATCCCTAGTTCGTGGTTAACCCTGAAGCTCGCGCAGATGAATGAGTGACGTTTGCCATAAACGGCCAATGGGTGAAGCTTGTAGAGAGTCGGCGCGATTTACTTCTCATTAGACATTCAACGTGATTTACGTCTCCGCTAAAGATTATGAAAATATAAAGAATTGAAACATTTACATTGCATGAAGAAACACCACTGCTGCTGTGAAAGAAAAAACTAAATATAATGTTTCATTTAACTGATATAGGTTCACAATAAAACACATGCTTATTCATTTTAAAAGCAAAAAAATCTAGATATTTATCTAAAATGTAAAAGCTTTTATATAAACTTAAATTAAAAGCCTAATATAATTTAATTAAGTGCACGCAATGTCACTTTGTGTGATAGTACAAAATATAATTTTAACCGATACATGTGCAAAGACTTGTCACATAATAAATTTGTCTTTAAAGTGTGAGAATAACCTTATGAACACTTTTTTTTGTATTTATTTTTTCTCGAGGTTCTCAGTATTACGCACTGCATACAGGTGCAGTAGGTAAAGAAAAGCAAAGAAACCGAATAACACATTTTAATGTGCTGCTCATAAGATAAAAGGTTCCCCGATCTCTCAAATAAACCATCTTATAATATCTTCATATGCAGGTATAATATATAAAATCATAATATATGAATCTAAATATATTATATATATATACATTTCCCTGTGAAGGCAGCATTAATGCTTTACTCACAGCTGATTGATTCAGCATCAGTTTTAAATCTGTAACACAAAATAAAACCTGCTTCGGAGCAGGGTAGCTGCATGGCGCAAGTTACTATGGCGATGAACACCAGTAAAAGACGATCCACCTTCTTGAGCCCGAAAAAAACGAAAAACTTCTAGTTTGCTCAAACTAAACTGAAACGTATCTGGGTAGCCACTGAAACGGCTTTGTGCAACAGGCCTCTGATGCGCATGTTACTTAAATAAATGTAGTCAAATTTAAATTAATATTTTATTGGAATATTTCACATGTCAAACATTCATTTTAAATACATGCAATATTGTCTATTAGACAACATCTCCTTGCATTACTGGCGATAGAAACAAAATACAGGGTTGTGCACGCAGACCTCAACACTTGCACAAAACCCGATGACGATAACAATGAAAATGTGATTTTTTTAATCATGAACATGTCATTTTGAGTATAAAAAGAACTTCAGACTTCACAAAACAAGAAATTACCAAGCGTAAAAAGAAAAACAACAATAAAAATGGTTTAAATAAACTTGCAAACAGTGAATTTATTTATTTAAGCCCGGTGCATGCTGGGAACACCAGCGTGGAAAAGTTAAGTAAAATGTACTTATTTTAGTTGCCTGTAAAAATGACTCAAATTAGCAAATAAATATGACAGGGTTTTCTACTTTAGGATTGATACATGAGGACGCATTGTAAAGATAACAAACAGTCATGATTAATATTTACTTGTTAGCTAGAGCTTTCATTTTATACGTTTAAATTGTGTACAAATGTAGAATTTACTTACTATTTTTGAGTTCATGCTTTAACATATTCAATGTAGAAAGTACTTAAATCTTTACTGCTATATTTAACACAAAATCTTTTTTCCCAGTGTATTAAATCTGTAATAATGGGACAACGAATATAGCTGTTCACCTCCTTCTACATGTGCTGCGTTGCATTGGTGCACTTGGCCTCAAGGTCAAACCATGCATCAACACAACACCTGTTAAACCAACATCTAACAACTATGTCCCACAATGCATCATCCAATCAAACCACAGAAACAAGTGTAAATCTCTGTCAATCTCATCTGCTCTGAAGTGGCTTTCCGGTGGTCACAAACTCTTCAAGACCAAATTCAACACTATTAAACAATTTATATACAGCTGAAGTGGGGCACTTTCTGATAATTTGACATTGGTTTTGTTTCGTCACTGTAATCCAATACTTGTTTAAAATGAACGTATTGCTGATTTTTAGTCATAGAAGAATATACACATAATTATAAAGATTATTAAGCTTACAGTAAGTGTCCCACTTTACCTGTATTAACCAGGGCTGCGTTTCCCCAAAGCATTGCAAGCTTAAGTTGATCGTAGAGACCATTGGCACCAATGGCTTATGATGCTTTTGCGAAACACAGCCGAGAAAGGATTCAAAAGAACAGGACCGGATAGGTCATGTCTGTATGTCTTCATTCTTACCTGCGTCTCCCTTGTCAAAGGAGTTCATGCAGGGGAAGTAGACAGCCAGCGCCTCGAAGGACGCAGACAGGCTGAGGCGGCTCTGCGAGCGCTGCATGCGCATGCCAGGAACAGCGGCACTGCCATCCTGCCCTTGTCTGCCCATTTTATCTCCTCAACACCCTTAGACACCTCTAACTACACCGGATAGGGGTGGTAGAAGTGGTCTTTCCTTTGCACGGATGCACAAAACAATAGATCAGAGATGGTTTTGAAGAAACAGGTGTCCAGAGCTTCTTTATCGGCGGTACCTGCAGCTGCGTGTCTTGTTAGTTTGTGTGTGTGGATATGACTGTCTGAGACTGGCTGTCTCCTCTGCAGCGCACTACCTCTCTTAGAGAGGGATGGGAGGGGGATGGTAGCATGTGCGCGTGGCTCACAGATGATGTGGCCAATCAGAGCAAGAGAAACTGAGAGCGCACTCAAGTCAGAGCTCTGCCTGGAGATATGGCTGTGTACAGACGCAACACGTAAAAACACATGCACACGAATTGCCATTCGACTGCAGCTTCATCAAACACTACGGACACTCATCCTTACTGGCACACAGTGGGATCCTGTATGTTGGCAAGTGATGAGAATTGTGAGGAATTTAATGATTCCGGTCCCATAATGACAACATGACAGAAGTTTGTTTGAAATCTTTGCAAATTTATTAAAAACAATCACATGTACATAAGTATTCACAGCCTTTGCTCAACACTTTGTTGAAGCACCTTTGGCACCAATTACAGCCTCAAGTGTTTTTGTGTATGATGCTACAAGCTTGTCACACCTATTTTTGGGCAGTTTCTCCCAATCTTCTTTGCAGGACCTCTCAAGCTCCATCAGGTTGGATGGGGAGCATCGGTGCACAGACATTTTCAGATCTCTCCGTTCAATCGGGTTCAAGTCTGGGCTCTGGCTGGGCCACTCAAGAACATTCACAGTCTTGTCCCTAGAGATGCACTATACAGCTGCTAGTCTTCCCGCTAGAACTATGCTGTGCTTACATTTCTTCTCATTGATAGAATGATTTTTTTTAAACAAAACATTGGTGTTTTTTCAGTGCTTGAATTCATTATCTCAGCAGGGAGTCCCGGCAGTCAAGCGATTAACACCTGATGGGTGCTCTGTCTCCCTCTGCCTGGCTAGTGATTATGTTAATGAAGCTAATACCTGAAAATCATTGGAAAAATCAGCTAGTGCAGAGCCAGCTTCACTGTCTGATTACATCTCACAAGCCTTGCCATACATTTGCCTACTGGCATGTTGTGAGTGAAGGTGAGTGAGCATTTTCAATTAATTTCTACGGAAGTTGAGCGCCACACTCTCGAAGTGGATTGTGGGAATGACAACGGTGCGGAGAAAGTGTCGAGGGCGGTCGAGAGCATCAAAAAGTTTAAATTCCTCAGCATTATGCAAAGGAGGAACAGAAATGCCAGGTGCCAGCCAATCACTCTGAGCTGAAAGCAGTGACATCTGCCATAGCGCTTCAACATATGAGGATAATGCTTTAATCACAAATAGACTTCAAATGATGATTGCACGCATCCATTCAGGAGCAAGGAATGATGAGCCAGGAGCCAGGGATGCAACAGTCTTGATCTTTATTGAGCTTCATAGCCAGAGTGCAGAAGAGGAACTGAACTTCCTGTATGAGCAGAGCCCTATATAGCTTTGTGTGCACGTGAAATCACTCACAGAAACTTTTAACTTCTTCTCCGTCTTGACTGCCTTTGTCTCCAGTGTATCTTCACTCACAGCAGACACGTGACATGAGTCTTCACTCTCATTGGTAATTGCTCCAGAATGTCACTTGCAATTTGCATAAAGTTGACATTTTCACAACTTGTGTTGTCACACGCCAACGGTTGCGGCAGCTCATGTTGCCGAAAGTCGCTGTGCTCTCATTGACAATTAACGGGATTGTGTTGGCGTTTCCGCTGCCGGTGTGAACGGAGCTTTAGATTCATTTAGAAACTGCTCCAACTGATGTATAAGTGTTTTTGATCCACTAAAAAGATTTGAAGAGTAATTTGTGCGGGAATCTCTCGACACTGGTCATGTTGTATGTTTCGCATTGTGGATACAAAAGAAAAGACTCATTAGAGTCATTTGTTCCGGAATCAGACTAAACTGGTTTCGCCTTATGTTTCCCGCTGTGGATTTAAAAGAACTGTCTCACAAGAGTCATTTTTAAGAGAATTTTAGCAGAGGCTATTTAGCCCGAGACAGAGCACTGGTATTAAAATGGATGGGAGAAATTGGAACACGCAATATGGCGGATGTATAAAAGGAAGTCCCACTTTAGAGCTAAAATAGACATCATCTGACAGTCAACTTGAAAATGTACACAAGCTGGACCAACCAAAATAATTTTTTTTAGCATGATCTGAGTTTAAGAAGCACAATTTATGATACCAGTGTTGTCAGATTTTACTGCTGATTTGAAATATGTTCTTTGATCATAATCTTGACTAACCGTTTAGAAGATTCCTGTATTTCCCCATTTAAGTAGTTAGGCGCTTACTTAGTAAGCTTTAGTACAGTTTTCCATCTGCATTAGTGGAAAATGGCATGTTAGGGAACTCTAAAGGGAATTTAAAGTAAAAAAAAATACAAAACGGAACCAGTTTTGAACCTTTCTGTAGGATTCCTTTTCCCTTGATGCATTTTCCTTCAATAACAGATGTCCAGATGTTTTCTATCAATTTTCCTATTTAACAATTGGCTGCTACTGACTATACATATCAAGTGTGCTCTGATGTCATTGTACTCAGCATAGCAAAGCTTTGCTTAATTACCCTTACCATTACCAATGTAAAAACTAGCACCTTGGTTTTGTTTCAGAATTTCTGTGCAGACTCAAGAAAAACTAAAACCTGAAAACCCATTGATCATGAATTACAGCTGCTTTTTAGCAAGCACAACATAAACTGCATGCATCTAGTATGACTTGAATAAAGACATGATCTTCAGCTTAAATATGATCTAAAATACACACTTCCAAAAGCAAAGCTATAAATATCATGGGTATATTGAAATCATCACTCCCACTGAATACCGGCTCAAAATAGTAATGTTTCATCCTTCCTATTAAAGTGTGAAGAATGCAGCTGTGACTCATATCAGCGCTCAAAGCTCAACACGCCTGACACTAACACAAATACTGTTACTACACATAATGCAAAACGTGACTTCTCTGCCTTGAATAAAATCATGCTTTTCTTGTTTTATTTCTTTTCAAGTGCACGTCTGACAAATTTAAAATGTCTTTGTACTAAAAATAACCCTGGGTGTTTTAAATTGCTGCAATGTAAACCACTGCCTTTAGTTAATGTGCTGTATATATAGAGCACTAATACTAACAAATGGACGGTGTCTGACATTAGATTCATAATGTGTGGTCTCGACATGCCAGCACAAAAGGGTAGTGTGTCAAGAATAACATTTAAAAAATGGTCTGTCGCTATCGTTAAGATATATATTTTAATTGGACAGGGGTTGTGCACTAGAAACCCTAGGACTCCTTGTACTGGAGTCGAAAACTTTACTACAAGACCAATCAGCCATTCTACCTAAAATCCATATCCTGACATTGCCAGATGTTCAGACCAAATTGTCAAATTTATTATGTGAAATCTTTATTGGAGCTCTTCAATCAAGACTGTTTTTAAAAATAGTAAATGATTATTTGACAATATCTGCACATAGCCTAATTAATATTCATGACTTTCATACCCCAGGACTTGATTGCACCAATGGTGCAAAAGAAAGAAAAAGGGGAGAGGGGTGAAAAAAACACCAAATGTAAATTTGCTAAAAAGTGATGTCATCTCTCTGAATAAACAGTGTGAGCCATTAACAGCATGCCTCAATTACCTGATCAAACCTAATGGTGCTGAACCCCATGAAGCAAACATGCTGTTACATTACAGCTGGCCAATGAACCAATCATAAATGACACTGGACACTATCAATGGACTTGTCAAAAATTCTGAATTTTCTGTATTTAAATCATTCAAATGTATTATAAAATAATGTTCCCATTTTTGTGTTGTTGTGCCATTTTTATGATTATCATATCATTAGGTGCTGCTAAAAGTGACATTTGTTCATCAACAGCATCCCATACTGACGTACACAGTCAGATTATCCTCCCCCAGAATGTGTCTGTGTGTGCAAATAAGAGGAATGGCAGGGAGTATTTTTAGAAGAATATGACTAATCCAGCAGGAAATAGAATGGAGAACATCTTTAAATACAAGTGGAGCGCTGGAAGAAAAACGCATCTGTAAAGTATGAAAACACGTTGATCAGTGAAGGCCAAGGTATGAGTGAATCATTACCACACTTACTGCACCAGTTCTCACACTACAGAAATATCCGAGAGGTTATTTTAAGAGTTGTGTGTATGTTGTGGATCATGGTGGACAAACGACAATGATCCACAGTAATACGAGAAATGTAGTTCCAAATTAACTCCAGTAGTGACAATGGGTATTGTGACAATTTCAGTAGCGTTTTCTAAAGAAACAAATCAGGTGTCTGGAGAGTTGCATACAGTCCCAGTAAAGTCAGCCAGATGATGGTTGTCATCACTGTGCTGCATCTTCTACAACCTAACTTTCAGAATCGCCCTGCAAAATGGAGAATTACATAGTGCAAATTGCATTCATCACAAACTTTTTGGGGATGTTGGTGCCATTATCTGATTTGCATGATTCCTTCGGTAAATCAGGCGCTAAAACAACTGCCATTCATTCTTAGTAAAGAAACAGTAAGACAAGTTTGTTGTACACCAAAGCTACCTAACAAGTCCAAGAGTAGCTCTTCAAAACCCAAAAGTCTTTCCTCAACAGAACACAACAGGGAATCTCTGAATATATTTATCCTCTTGCAAGACTCAATTGATTTCAATCTAGTTTAACTAAAAGGAAGGCTTTGACCTGCATGTCTGATCCAAGACCAATGATTTCACAGTATGACCATGTGGAGTGTCCGGTTCAATCCATTCCAACCTAGCAGGTCTTTATGAGACAGAGAAGGGTGTAAGGCATGATTTGACCAGTGCAGTCCCCTGATTCCCACCCTTAAACTGCAGAGACGGACATGCACTTCCTGAAAGCTAGTGCATCTCACTGCTTTGCACATTTATGTGTGTACGTCGCTGTGTGTGTTTGAATGGGCCACTCGGTGGGTCACAATATCCACCATGAAAAAAAGATCACTTTCGATTCCATTACTGATGTGTTGACTTATCTATGTACTTTTTTGAACATTTGGATGTGTAAAATAAGCATATTGTTAAGACTGTTAAGAGTATCTGTTTGTGTGAATTACAAGCATGTCCACCTAATAAACAGACATGGCTGCATGCATAATATAATTACATTTTTACAGGTGATGGCTGTGCATTTATGAGCTGTAAACTGTTATTGTGGTAATTTGGTGAAAATTTTGCTGTGTGTTTCATAAAAATGTGCTTGAAAAGATTGTTTGAGTAGCTGTTTGTGTGTCTTATGATGAATTACAACCACATAAAAAAATCTAATAATGGTTGTGTGGATAATCCCATTTGATGTGTTGACTGTACATACTGTATATGAGCTGTAAAATGTTTATTGTGGTACTTTGGTGACTGAGCACTTTCTTAGGAACACTTTAGACCTAATAAAGTCCTCGACATGGTCTTCTGTTGTAGCGCATCCGCCTCAAGGTTTAACGTGTTGTGTATTCTGAGATGCTGTTCTGCTCAATACAATTGTACAGAGTGGTTATCTGAGTTACCATAGCCTTTGTCAACTCAAACCAGTCTGGCCATTCTCCATTGACCTCTCTCGTCAACAAGGCGTTTCCATTCATTCTTTGTTTTTTGCACCATTCTGAGTAAATTGTAGAGTCTGTTGTGCATGAAAATCCCAGAAGATCAGCAGTTACAGAAATACTCAAACCAGCCCATCTGGCACCAACAATCATGCCACATTTGAAATCACTGAGATCCAATTTTTTCCCCATTCTGATGTCATTGGTTGACAGACAAGGTGTTAAGAATGGTAAATTAAAATGATAAATTCAAATATTATTCTAATATAAAATAAAAATGTACTGTGTTGAACTATTGTACCAGATGACATTCCGTGAGCCAGTTTATGGCAGAGCCCCTCCCTAACTGTCAAGGCAAAGAAGAGTGACTCCATTTTTATTGGATCATGACAGGACCAACACAAAAAAATTCCAAGCACAACCATCAGATAAGCTGCTCAGACAACTACCAGACACTTCGAAAGTATGGCCCTGGACTTCTCATTGGTCCATGAGTGGTTTCTTAGCAACTTCTCAAACCCCCCATCCTAAGCTTTGCCCCAAGACCAGAACTGCTATAAAGACCATCAAATTCTTCAAGACCTCTCAAAGCAGCATTCATTTTCTATGTGGCAAAAGCTGAAACAAAGAAGCCACATAGACAAATCTTTACACACAAACTTTTATTCCTAATATGGACACCAACTGCAACACATCCACTCCATGATTGTTAACAGAACTGTTTATGTAAATTACAGTTGTTCAATTAGCACAATAATTCACACAAACTGAACTATGGTGGTATAAATTGCATAATATTTCATCTTTAAATATTATGTTTGGTCTCTATATCTTCAGAAAAAATGCCAAGAGTATTTTCAAGAGGTTTGGAAAGGGAACAATGCATAGATAAAACTTTAAAGACATTATTCTTCCTATGTACTTGTGACGAGAAGGTGGGTGCGGCCAGGCCATGAGTGCACACGCCCAGCCCTCAATAGGGCTAATCAGCCGAGGAGAGGGATAAACATGAGCCAGCTGTGACAGTTTGAGAGAGAGAGAGAGCCACTGTGGCCAGGGCTGGACTGGGAAGAGAAATCAGCATGGGATTTTACATGGTAACTAGCCCAAAAGTTGTTGGGGGGGTTTCGCTGTCCTTTTCTGCATATCGCAGTGCCGTTTTATACTCCATTCTGCATAACGTGGTTGATCATTTTTGTTTATCGCGGCCCATTCGGCACATTTTGCGGCTGACCCACCAGACCGCTTGGTTCTCCCACTGGCCAGTCCGCCCCTGATCAGCCCCAGAGTGCGTCTGCCCACCGGGAAAAAGCCAGGTATGCCAGCCCTGACTGTGGCTCTCTCTCTCTCTCGAACTGCCACATCCAAACCATCCAACATGCTAAGTCTCTGCGTCATTGAGAGAGAGGATAACAGATCACCCAACATTCTCAGTGTCCATCTGAGAGACAGATTGACCAAGTATCAAGTTTTACTACAAGAGACAATAGCAACGGCAAGTTTGGAATCCCTATGCCAGGGAGATAACTACAGTGACAAGGTTTAGCTCTGGCGAGCAAACCCTCTCTTCAATTTTCCTGCATCTGCGTGTTCCAGATGATGAATCTTCACCAACATAAGGGCTGTATATCTTCTTGTTCCAGATTGCAAGAACCCTCTCGGTGCTACCAAGAGATCAGAAGAGCTCTAAAGGGTTAGGCTGACCTCGAGTCTTTCAGATTATTCAGATGACCATCTTCCTCCAATTTACATATTTTTAATTTATTGAATGGTCCATTTGGATCATATTTTTATACTGTTAAGGTGGAACCCCTCAGCTGGTGCCCCAAGGATGGAGCGAGGGGCCATCTGATATTAATATTTTACATTTACATTTATGCATTTGGCAGACGCTTTTATCCAAAGCGACTTACAGAGCCGTTATAACAGGGACAATCCCCTCGGAGCAACCTGGAATTAAGAGCCTTGCTCAAGGACACAATGGTGGTGGCTGTGGGGATCGAACCAGCAACCTTCTGATTACAAGTTATGCGCTTAGCCCACTACACCACCACTCCACAAACACATAGACCATTGCAGCGGTGAGGTACAGTCTGAGCCACAAATGCCCCTTCACAACTTGCCCCCAAGTTCAACAGAATACCACTATTATAGTGTTAATTTTGTCACCTATTTTTTATTTAGTCTTAGTCTTAGTCTTGTGCCAAATGTCCTTGTTAGTTTAAGTCATATTTAGTCATTCACATATCTTTTTTTGTTAGTCAAGTTTTAGTCAACTAAAAGTCTCGTCATTTTAGTCTAGTTTTAGTCAAAAGAAAACTCAATATATCTTAGTCAAGTTTCAAAACATTTTAGTCTTTTTTTAAATAAATTATTTCTGAGATTAATTCTAAGATAACCATTTCAGTCAAATAATGTTTCACACATCTCAAATATTGGTTAAATGTCATAATTACCTGACAAAATACACTTGTTGAATGATTTGTTGAATTCACTTTGTTAAACGTGTCTGGTTTTCTGATTTAAGAGACACATTCACAAATGATGAACTTGTTCTGAAGAGTATTTTATTAAGCAAATAAGTTACATAAAATATATATAACCTGCATAATGTATGTGCCACAACACCATAGCTAACTGCTTAATTTACAGCGTAGATGCCTAAAATCAGCATTAGCTTATGAGACGTATATTTAAGTTAACTTCTCTGAATGTGTGGGTGGTTAGCCTTTAGATGTCGCTTAAGGTTGGTGGTGTTTTTCCCGGTATTGTTTATCTGCAGTGCTTCCTGTCAGTTATAATGACACATTCTGACTTTTTGTCAATATCATTGTACCTAAAATGCGACCAAATATCGAGTCTCTTCCTTCTACCTAGCATGTCGTCGGCGCTCGTCGCGTGTTCGCCACTGTCTATGATTGTTGTGTTCTTGCTCCATGTAGTTTCGTGTTGCAGCCACAGGAGTATGAGACCTGTTGTAACCGTTACTGAGCAACAGCGCGAACTCATTCGGAATATTTTGAAGGCGTAACAGCAGAATATTCTATCTCATGATGAAAAAGTAGAGACGATTGTATACGAAAATGAAGAGAGATTTTATCTTAGTTTTTATTTTATGCAAAACATTTTAGTCTCGTCTTTTTTCGTCAACAATAATGCATGTTAATTTAGTCTTAGTCAGCGTTTTTGGACATTGGTGCAGTCTCGTCATCGTCTCGTCTTAGTCATGGAAAAAAAGGTCGTTGACGAACATATTTAGTCTCGTCTCATCTGACAAAATTAACACTGCACTATTACCTACAACTGCATTGCTGTGAAGTAGTTCCAGATTTGTTGACCACATTACAGTTACATCACTTTTTTTCTGAACTAGTAACAGTGGCAGATACATAATCTTTGGTGTAAAGAAGTAGTTCTACAAAAAAATTTAAATATTTATTAACCTAACCTTGTTTACCGATAAACACATCATATGGACATGTAATTTGATTATATAGACAGATGTAATGGCTGCATTAACACCTCATGTGTGCATTCATTTTCAGTTATTCAGTAATCCAGAGTCAATCATTACTATTATTCAATCAGTATTATTATTATTATCATTAGAGTTCTTTCCTTGTTTCCTGTTTGTTTATACACAATGAGAGACAAGTCGAAATCGAAAAGGCTAGATCTACTAACTAAGCCAATATACGTAATCTTTAATTAAAATGTTCCTGTACTGTAATCAGTGCTGTGTAATAACTGCACACACAGACCTGATACTAGCCACTAGCCAAGTGACTATAATTACACTAAAGATGAGCGATCTCAATCAGCATTTGACCACTGGATTTCAAAAAATGATTTCACCTTTAAGGAGACACAGGGAAAAAATTATACTATACAACATCAACTCTTCATTCCAAAACTTAAAGGGATAGTTAACTCAAAACTGAAATTCTCTCATCATTTACACATCCTCTTGCCATTATCTATGGCTTTCTTTCTTCTGCGGAACACAAATTAAGATTTTTAGAAGAATATTTCAGCTCTGTAGGTCCATACAGTGCAAGTGAATGGGTGCCAAAATTCTGACGCTCAAAAAAGAATGTAAAGGCAGCATGAAAGTAATCCATAAACTCCAGTGGTTAAATCCATGTCTTCAGAAGTGATATGAGAGGTGTGGGTCTAAGTAAATTTTTGCTAGAAATTCTTCTCCCTGCCCAGTAGGGGGCAATGGTATGAAGAAGAAGAATGTGAAAGTGAAAGTTAAAGTGGAGATTGACTGAGCAGGAAAGAGAATTTATAGTAAAAAAATGTTTGTTCTGTTGCCAGAACATTGCTATGCTGTTGCTAATGTGTGTGGAGTGGTGTCTAGCATGTTGCTATGTGGTTGCTTGGGTGTTGTGGATGGTTGCTAGGGTGTTGTGGATGGTTGCTATGTGGTTGCTTGGGTGCTGTGGGTGCTGCTAGGTGACTGCTAGGGTGTTGTAAGTAATTGCCAAAATGTTGCTACTGTAAGATTATATATGCAGAGGAATTGAAACAACATATATCTGGATCTAGGAAAAAAACAGCCTTTCAGTTTGGAATGTTTCACTGTCATAAATCAAACGGCCCAGGCATACTGATTGGTCAGAAATGTTCCTCTGCAACCTGATCTTCCAAACACAGTTAAAGCAGACTTCTCTTTTGTAAGGTTACAAGGACCACTAAGAACTCTAAGACATTTCATCTTAATATAGCCTTGCTAGATAATGCTGAAAATCACTTGGAACTGTGGTAACGTTTGTACCTAACAAATTAAGGATTATAGACTGATGGAACTCTTTAAAATGTGTGTAGTGATGTGCAATCACCTATAATTGATACATATAATCTTTTGTATGATTTATCTCATTTTACTAAGAATGGTAACTATAAGGTTTAACTTGATAAAATGCAATGATGTGTAAAACCAATATGCTTTTGTAACCAGAGATTGTCATGTTTTCTTACCTACACATATAACATCCGTAAAAACATGTCATGTTTAGCATGTAAACATTTGTTTGTGTATGAAGAAAAATCTGATGACAATGAATATCATGTCTCTTGCAGCATTCTCAAGATAGAAAAGCTCATGATTAAATGTACTATTTTTGAGCGGGAAATTTTTAAGAGTCCGAAACAAAGGACCATAACTCGACTGTCGGAAAAGACAGCCCAGTTGACCATGTGACTCTGAAAAGTCACTTCTGATTGGCGCAGGACACCTTTGGGGGATGCGGTGAATCTCAGTTCAAATATTTCCAAACAGGAAGAAGTCTCTCTCTTGTCTCTTCTTCCTCTCTCTTGCCCTCTCTTCATCTTGCTCTCTGAACACTCTTCCTCCCATGTGAGATCCAAGTGAACTCGGGATTTGACGTCCCGAGAAGGAGTGAGAAGTCCTCACTTCACAGCTAAAATCATCATCTCATACAGGCAATAAACTCGATCACAGAGATCAAAACATCGACGGAAAGAACTTTCGACCAAGAACCGAGCAACATAAAGGATGCCAGGACATGCAAGTAACACTTCCAATATTGTGTTCAAAGTGCTGGTGAATTGATTAAATAATTTGGGTAATCCGATAGCAAATCAAGGTAGACTCAAAGAAGGATGAATGGTTCTTAAGGTATTGTTAACACACTCCGTAGAGTTCATCTTCACTGTACTGATCAGTTATTTCACATTCTGTCACTTTTCACCAACCTGTCTCATGTATATATGTGTTAGATTAGATTTATGATTAGAATTGCAATAAAGTTTGTCTGTGTTCAAAGACGACTTGACTGTGGTACATTTGATAAATAATCTCATCCCTGTTTCTGAAAGATTTCGCTTCAAAGATGTACCTAAATACATGTGATATTATTTTCAATAAGCCATGAGAATAATATCACTCCAATAAGTGAATTAATCATAACTGACTTATTAAAGCAAATTCCTTACAGTACAAATTGTGAGGTGATAAAATTAGACGTTGTATTATGTTTTCAATGGTGGAGAATCTAATAAGACTAGGGATAATAAATCTAATAGGCTAGGTTACTGCTAGTGTTGTAGGTGATTGCCAAAAAGTTGCTACGCAGTTTCTAAGGTGTGTGGAGTGGTGTTTAATCTGTTGCTATGTGGTCACTAAGGTGTTGTGAGCTGTTGCTAGATGATTGCTTGGGTGTTGTGGGTGGTTGCGAGAATGTTGCTAATCAGTTTCTATGGTGTGTGGAATGGTATCTAGCATAATTATTTATTAATTGTCCATTGTTGCTGAAGGTTTGCCGGAGTTTCACCACTACCGGCAAAGAGCTGCAAACTTCTGGCAAACATTTGCGGTGAATCAAAAGCTCATTTGCATTTGAAAATAATGAGCAGCAAATTTACTGCAAATTTGCATCAATATTGCGACTGGTTTTGATTTTTTTTGTAAATGTGATTTCCAAAATGTTGCTACTCAGTTTCTAAGGTGTGCAGAGTGGTGTTTAATGTGTTGCTACATTATGTGGCTACTAGGGAGTTGTGAGCTGTTGCTAGGTGATTGCTGTTGTAGGTGGTTGCGAGAACGTTGCTACGCAGTTTCTAAGGTGTGTGTGTGGGGGGGGAGGGGGTGTCTAGCATATTGCTATGCGGTTGCTAGGGTGTTGTTGCCAGTTGCTTATCAATTCCTAAGGTGTTTTGGGTGCCTGCCAGAACATTGCTATGCAGTTGTTAAGGTGTTCAGAGTAGAGTTTAACATATTTCTCTGCGGTTGCTAGGGTGTCATGAGGGGGTGTCTATCATATTTCTATGTGGCTTCTAGGGTGTTGATGGCAGTTGCTAAGCGATTCCTAAGGTATTGTGGGTGGTTGCCAGAATGTTGCTATGCAGTTGCTAAGGTGTTCAGAGTAGAGTTTAGTGTGTTGCTATGTGGTTGTTAGGGTGTTGTGATAGGTTGCTAGGTGGTTTGTTATGTGGTTGCTATGGTAATGTGAGTGGTTGCTAGGTTACTGCTAGGGTGTTGTAGGTGATTGCCAAAACATTGCTACAGAGTTTCTATGTTGTGCAGAGTGGTGTTTAATGTGTTACTATGTGGTTACTAGGGTGTTGTGAACTGTTGCTAGGTGATTGCTAGGGTGTTGTGGGTGGTTGCAAGAACATTGGTAGACATTTGCTAAGGTGTGCAGAGTGTAGTTTAATGTGTTGCATTGTAGTTCCTAATGGTATTGTGAGTGGTTGCTAGGTTGCTAGATTGCTAGGATGTTGTGGGTGGTTGCCAGAACATCACTAAGTAGTTGCTAAGATGTGTGGAGTGGAGATTTGTGTTGCTATGTTGTTCCTAGGGTGTTGCGAAAGTGTTGCTAGGTGACTGCTAGGGTGTTGCGAAAGTGTTGCTAGTTGACTGCTAGGGTGTTGTGAGTGATTGTTTCTGACTGGACAAAGTAAAAAGAGCCCACCCATATGATTACCTGGTCCCTTATGGATACTCTGTGAATTTTTGTCAATCTTTTTAACCCAGCAGGTAAAAATCAAAAAGTTTTGTTGGTTTATCCTCCATAGTCATTTGCTGTGGTCATCGCTCACAAAGCACTTTTGTGTGAAGTATTGTCATGAATTCACCCAAAATAGTAGCTGCTGTGTCTTAGTATGAATATTAACATGTGACAGACCTTGGTCAGACACCTTTTATTTCAACAATAACAAACACTCTGTGACCTAGAAAAACATCCACGACTCCTCCACATCAGTGTAAAGCACATGTGAGAGGTTCAGCTTTGAAAAGCCATTGTGCTAATAAATGCTGTATTTAATCACAAGACACTAACAGACTTAACCACACTGCCAGAAATAGAAGAATCACACTGCATACAACTGCTCTGTTTTTACTGGTTGAATCAACGCATATTGATTGAATTACTTCAATTTACATCTGAAACTGAATGTTCCACTCTTGAAAATATTAGTATTCAAAACAAGCTCTTCACATTATCTCTTATTTAGGTCACTGGCAAAACATTTTATCAATGATAAAGCCTCATTCATTGTAAATAAATGCATGGCAAAAATATACAAGTGCTATGTGGAGTGTGCACTATCAGCAAGTGCAAAAGAATATAAAAAGTGGATTAAATGCCCATTTATGAACTCAAAGCCTCTGGAGGACCATTACTGAAATTTTGAGTAACTTTGAGTTACCATTCTCCATGCTCATATACAAGGACAGATTATGGACTGGGCCTGACATCTCTAATAGTCGTGCGAGCTATTAGTTGTTAAGCAACAGCCAAATTAACTATTAAGGTATTATTTTACCTAACATTCAGGTCTGGCTTGGCTCTGGTATGGAATGACCACTTTTTATGATCCAATCATGATAAATTCCCACTAGGGTTGGGTAATGAAACAGTTTTCCCTATTCAATTCTGATTCACTACCTCTCAAGTTGATTCCAGGGAGCATCTAACTTGGTACATTACGAAAATATAAATTTTACAAATTTTATTTTAGCTTTCATTTTTCATATTGCCCGTTATATTGTATATACATTACACTGTAAATCTACTTATTCATTTGATTATCTAATCAGCGAATTGTGTGGCAGAAGTGTAATGCATAAAATCACACAGATAGTTGTCAGGAGATTCAGTTCTCTCCCAAACATTGGACTCCCAAACATTACTTTAGCAAATAGAAAAGATTAGAATAGAAGAACAGGGAGCCCTGCAACAGATGTCATGTTCCTCACACTGAACATCACGTCAGTCTGAGATTACATGGAGAAACAGAACAATTGAGACACCCGAAATAAAAAAAATAGAAGAACTGTGGTGAATTCTCCAAGATTTCTCCAAGATCTCAATTAGGGCTGTTTTAAAGGCAAAGGTGGTCACACCGAATATTGATTTAGCTTTTTTCTGTTTACTGGACTTTGATAAAGTGAAGAATGAAACTATTTGTTTCATTATTTTTGAAGACATCCTCACCATGAAACATTTTTCACAGGTGCCTAAAACATTTATATATATTAATAACCAATGTGTCCATCTCATATTACACAAACCTTCTTGCAACAGACATGGAGCAGAGCACATGATATTAAAGGGGATAAAACCAGACTTTGAAATAAAGAATGTTTATGAAGTTGTGTTCATCCCGTGAACCTACATAAGATCAAATAAATGGATGGATGGATGGATGGGTGGATGATATCCGTGTCATTCAAAACTTTTTGCATCTATTTGACCAACATAAGTTCATTATTGCTGCCTTCTTCCCCGATTTTATATATATATATATATATATATATATATATATATATATATATATATATATATATATATATATAATATATATTATGTTAATATTGCTTTTGTATCTCCATAAAATGTGTCATTTCTCCATAAAAAAGTATAAACACTAATTCTATGTATAGAAGTTGCTTAGCTTAGAAAAATGTGACTTGTATGCAGACATTTGCTGTGAACAAAAACACTCACTCGTTAATTCAATCTCTTTATAGTGAATGTCACATAATAGGGGCGATTTCAGACTGTTCTGATGGGAACTAACTAGTTTATTACAGTCACCTGTGATTGGTCAATGAGATATTTTAAAAAGTTAGCTTTTGCAGAGTGCCGCAAACAGTCCTGCATGAAAATGCGATTGCATCATGAATACGCTTGACAAGTGGAGGCGTCACTGTGTAGCTTCCAATTGCCTTTTTCCCTATCCCAAAATGAATAGGGATCTCACAGTTACCACATTCTGTGTTACCACCTTCACATGCTACTAATCGTTGCGGTTACTGTTGTAACCTCCGTTCCCCGAGGGAGGGAACGAGATGTAGTGTCGAAGGAAGTGACACAAGGGGTCTTCTCGGACGCCGAATCGTACCTCTGAACCTGAGAAAAGGCCAATGTCAAGTTTGCAGACAGAATTTGCATGCCCCGCCCCAGACATACGGGTATAAGGGGAACCGGGGCAGCGAATGCCAGTCAGGATTTTGCACTGAGGAGCCGAAGGATGAAGCACAGCCATTTACAGTGCTAGGTCTAGTGCCGTGGCAGGAGGGACACTACGTCTCGTTCCCTCCCTCGGGGAACGGAGGTTACAACAGTAACCGAGACGTTCCCCTTCTGTCACTCTCTCGACCAGTGTCGAAGGAAGTGACACAAGGGGTCCATATGAAAACGCCATGCACTGACCATGTGACGTGACTGTCGGAGCAGGGGCAAAGCAGGCTATTGCGTGTTAGAGGCACCTGAACCGAATGCACGTCGCCCTCCCCAACGCCCCCTCAAAGAGTTTTAGCATATCCACCTTAGGTTTTCCCGCACCCCTGGGGGAAAAAGGTATTACATGCTAGCATGGGAGCAAGCCCAACAGCCGCGGCCTTCACTATGTCTCTCACATAGGATGTAGAGCGGCTGGGGCCCAACCTATGTTGGGGAAGGCGGTCATTCCCCGGGGGGGAGCAGGAGAGCCTGGGCGGTGCTGAGAGAAGACTCGAAGCATTAACCCTGCTCCACGCACCTGGCAGGGGGCGGCTTAGAGACTGAGGAAGAGGCCTAAGGAGGCGTCTTCAAAACTCATCGGCGCCGGTGTGCCGGGCGCTGAGGCAGAACCAGAGGCAAGGTAGCTATCCGGCCTGCAGATTTCCTATTCTTTCAGGAGGGGAAGACCCTGCAGAGGCCATACCCTGCCCAGTCAGGGGGAGGTAATGTATGGCAAATACACCACGAGGGTTGTGAAGCCGGATGTGGGAGACGGCGCGGTGGTAGGTCCAGCCTAATGAAGGGGGGACTCTACAGACAAGGGGCCAAGGCAGCGGGGCTGCCTGAGGGAACGCGGGTCCGCCGAGAGGGGGACCGTACCGTGGAGAATACATCACGGGGAGTTAGCCTGAAGAGGGAACTATGCCCGTGGAGCCCGACCCCAGTACAGAGTTCTAAGACTCGTACTGGGTCTGGCCGCGAGTTGCTCTGCTGAATTCGCGGGCCAGAAGGCTAGGGAGGAAAAAGCATCCAGGCAGCGACACTCAGTGGCTGACCTGGGATAGAAGGCGCACTGGATCACATTGGTGAAGGGCGCAAGATGCAAGCGGAACACCCGGTCGGTTGTGCCGCGTTACCGAGTTCTACCGGCTCGGACCTGACAAAACACAGGACGAGACCGACTCAACCCTTAGATTGTAAAATCTGGCAAAGGTATTGGGTGTTGCCCAGCCCGCTGCTCTGCAGATGTCTGCTAGGGAGGTGCCATGGCTTAGTGCCCACGAGGACGCCACACTTCTAGTGGAGTGTGCTCGGACCTGCAGGGGGGCGGGCACGCCCTGGGGGTGATAGGCTAAGGCAATAGCATCAACAACCCAGTGGGCTAGCCTCTGTTTGGAGACGGCGTTCCCTTTCCGCCGTCCGCCAAAGCAGACAAAGAGCTGCTCAGAGTATCTAAGCTCTGCGTGCGGTCCACATAGGTACGCAAAGCACGCACCGGACACAGCAACGAAAGGGCTGGGTCTGCCTCCTCCCGAGGCAGTGCTTGCAGGTTCACGACCTGGTCCCTGAAAGGGGTCGTGGGAACCTTGGGCACGTAGCCCGGTCGGGGTCTCAGGATAACGTGAGAAAGTGCCGGACCGAACTCCAGGCAAGAGTCACTGACAGAGAACGCTTGCAGGTCTCCTACCCTCTTGATTGAGGCTAACGCGATCAGGAGGGCCGTCTTCAAGGAGAGGGCCTTGAGCTCGACTGAATCAAGCGGCTCAAATGGGGGTCTCTGAAGGCCCGAGAGGACCACTGAGAGATCCCAAGAGGGAAACGGGTTAGGCCGGGGAGGATGTAGTCTCCGGGCGCCTTTCAGGAACCTGATAATCAAGTCGTGCTTACCAAGGGACTTGCCATCTACTGCGTCGTGGAGGGCTGCGATAGCAGCAACATACACCTTCAAGGTGGAGGGGGACAGCCTCCCCTCCAGTCTCTCCTGCAGGAATAGAAGCACTGACCAAACTGCGCATCTCTGTGGGTCTTCGGCTCGGGAAGAACACCAATTCGCGAACAAACGCCACTTTAGTGCGTAGAGTTGCCTGGTTGAGGGAGCTCTGGCTTGATTGATCGTATCCACGACAGCAGGTGGTAGATTTACTAGATCTTCCGTGTCCCGTCCAGGGGCCAGACATGGAGATTCCAGAGGTCAGGGCGCGGATGCCAGAGGGTGCCCCGTCCTTGAGAAAGAAGGTCTTTCCTCAGGGGGATTTTCCAGGGAGGGGCTGTCATGAGGAGCGTGAGTTCCGAAAAACAGGTGCGGGTGGGCCAGTAAGGAGCCACCAAGGCGACCTGCTCCTCGTCCTCCCTGATCTTGCACAGCACCGATGCAAGAAGGCTCACTGGGGAAATGCGTACTTGCGCAGCCCCCGGGGCCAGCTGTGTGCCAGCGCATCTGTCCCGAGGGGAGCGTCCGTCAGGGAATACCAGAGCGGGCAATGGGAGTTGTCCTGGGAGGCAAAGAGGTCTACCTGTGCCTTGCCGAATCTGTCCCAAATGAGCTGGACCACCTGGGGGTGAAGCCTCCACTCCCCGCTGGGCGAAACCTGTCGCGACAGCGCGTCCGCTGTCGTGTTGCGGTTGCCAGGGATGTGAGTGGCGAGCAGTGACCTGAGTCGCGGCTGACTCCAGAGGAGGAGATGGCGGGCGAGTTGTGACATATGACGAGAGCACACGCCGCCCTGGCGATTTATGTACGCTACCGTCGCGGTGCTGTCTGAGCGAATCAGAACATGCTTGCCTCGGATTAGTGGAATAAACCTCCGTAGAGCAAGAATAACAGCCATCAACTCTAGGCAATTGATGTGCCAGCGCTGCCGGGGACCTTTCCAGGTGTTAGCGGCAGCGTGCCCGTTGCACACGGCGCCCCAACCCAGTCGAGAGACGTCTGTGGTTACCACGACGCGTCTGGACACCTGCTGCAAGGGAACGCCGGCCCACAGGAAGCAGAGGTCTGTCCACGGGTTGAAAGTCTGACGGCAGGTGGGGGTGATTGCCACACGATGTGTGCCGTGGCGCCATGCCCATCTCAGGACTCGAGTCTGTAGCCAGTGCTGTAGTGGTCTCATATGCATCAACCCGAGCGGCGCGACCTTGGCTGAGGATGCCATATGCCCCAGGAGTCTCTGGAATTGTTTTAGAGGGACCACTGTGCCAGGCTTGAAACGAGCGAGGCACCTGAGCACTGACTGAGCGCGCTCGTTGGTGAGACGCGCTGTCATTGAGACCGAGTCTAACTCCATACCGAGAAAAGAGATGCTCTGAACCGGGGCGAGCTTGCTCTTTTCCCAGTTGACCTGAAGCCCTAGACGGCTGAGGTGCCTGAGCACCTGGTCCCTGTGAGCGCATAGTAACTCTCGAGAGGCCAGAATAAGCCAGTCCTTCAGGTCTGCAGCCGCGAACCAATCTAGCTGTCGAACGCAGGTGAGAATCTGCTTCTGCGTGAGCATTTTGAACGGGAGTCTGAGCAGGGCCCGGTTGAGAACTCGCAAGTCCAAGATTGGTCGCAACCCGCCGCTTTTTTTGAGTACGATGAAGTAAGGGCTGTAGAGACCCTTCTTCATCTCGGCTGGAGGGACGGGCTCTATCGCACCCTTGAGGAGCAGTGTAAAAATCTCTGCTCGTAAGGCACTGGCTTGTTGGCCGTGCACTAGAGTGGAGCGAATACCGCTGAAACGAGGCGGGAGCCGGGCGAACTGAATCGTGTAGCCGAGTCGGATGGTCCTGGCCAACCAGCGCGCCGGGAAGGGGAAGCGATAACCACGCGTCCAAACTCCGTGCGAGGGGGACTAAGGGGACGATCACTTTTGACGTACTGGGCAGGGCTTCGCGGCGGGGGGGAGCAGGTAATAATGCGTTGGGAGGCAAAAGTGCGTCCTGAGGCTGAGGTGCTGAGAAAAGACTCAAAGCACTTACCTTGCTCCGCACACCCGGCAGAGGGCGGGTTAGAGACTGAGGAAGAGGTCCAGAGAGGGCATCTTCGAAACTCGTCAGCGCTGGCCTGCCGGGGTTGGACAGTCGCGGGGCCGGAGGCGAGGGAGCTGCGTCTGGAAAACCGGGACTGGAGAGATGTAGGGCCGGGGTGCCGTGAGAACGGCACACACCTGCTGAATGACCCAGGGAGTGAGGGAATCACTCTGTAGGTACCGTAGCCCGAAGGCGGTGCGGCAGGTGAAAACAAGGATTCTCTTCCTGGCCCTCCACCGGGGGACGGAGTGGTCTTGAAACCATCTCCGGAGCGAACATCCGACTGCCTGGGGTGTCCATCTCAGGAGCGCTTCGGAGCATTTCTGGTCCGAGAGGGGGTCCTGGAGACGGTGGGCATATGCGAGGTGCTCGACGCTGGGGCTGAGAGCTGGGCCCAGGTTGCGGAGTTACCTGTTGTTGCTTTCTCGTCGCAGGGGGGGACGCCCTCGGCGAGCAGGCGGGGCGTGGGCGCGCTGACTGGGTGGCGCCGCGGCATGATGTGAGAAACTGTCCCCGTCTGCTTCCTCACCACCGAGAACTGCTGGGCAAAGTTGTCGATGGTGTCGCCGAAGAGGCCGAGCTGGGAGGCGGGGGCGTTGAGAAATCGTGACTTGTCAACGCCATGCATCTCGACCGTGTTCAGCCAGAGGTGGCGTTCCTGGACCACGAGTGTGGCCATCGTCCACCCGAGTGCCTGCGCCATGACATTCGTAGCTCTGAGAGCGAGGTTGGAGCAGAGCGCAGTTACTGTAGCACATCGGGGTTGGAACTACCCAGGTGCAGGTCTTGCAGGGCGGAGGCGGCTTGTCCAGTGGTGCTGTAGACTTTTGAGGTCACTGATGACGTCATTCTACGGCTCTGGAGAGTAGTACCGTACAGTCCCGCCAGGTGGCGGTGTTCTGCCATCCAGGGTAGTGAGAGCGGACAAGCGTAGGGCGGTTCCGACCGCGTTGGCTCGTCATGCACTTCCGGGAACGACGGAACCAAGGGGGGGCGTGGCTATATGCGGCGCCGTTACCCGAGGAACCGATCGAGTAGCCGAGAGGGGGGCGGAGATCTCCAGTCCAGCCTGGCGCTCGCGGCGGCCCGGGAAAGCATAGCGGACATCTGAAAATCAGCCTCAGACTGGGCGAGCAGACCCGGAGGTGGCAGCCCAGGCGAGGCATCACCATCAGAATGCGCTGTGACGCTCTCCGATGCAGCGGCGATGTTGTCATCCAATTCCGGGAGCTCAAGGGAAAAGTGAAACAAGTGAGTGAAACAGGTGTGTGTTTCAGCTGCTTGCGGTACAACCATTCGGCTCCGAAGAAAAATTCTGACTGGCATTCGCTGCCCCGGTTCCCCTTATACCCGTATGTCCGGGGCGGGGCATGCAAATTCTGTCTGCCAACTTGACATTGGCCTTTTCTCAGGTTCAGAGGTATGATTCGGCGTCCGAGAAGACCCCTTGTGTCACTTCCTTTGACACTACGTCGAGAGAGTGACAGAAGGGGAAAGACAGTTTTTCATTCTATGACCCTGATGAGCCTGCTCAATTAAAACCTGGAACGTATCTGCCTGCACATTACATTTCTTCTGTAACTGAATTGAATTGAATCGAATAGCTCTCAGAGTGAATCGTCCCACCCCTAATATACTGAATATATACATTATATATATATATATACTGTATATTTATATATTGAGCGCACATTAATGAGAGTGGAGTCAAACCTCATCCATGCTATGTGTGATTCAAATTAAATGTTGTTGCTTTTGATGAACAACTGACAGAAAGAACAGATAAGACATTAAAAGAGTCATTATTTAATGAAAAATGGATGGTGTGGATCTCATCTTTGGACACACATGACTAGTTAAACCAAACTTTTACTCTAAACACAGTAAAGGGATCTCTGTGCTGAACTTCGTCACTCTACTACTCAATCACTGGTGGGTAACAACTGTAAATCTACTGGCCAGTGGCTAATCATAGACATTTTTAGTTGCATATCATAAAATGTGATCACATATGAGAATAAATTTTAGGATTTTAAGAATATATATCGGGATTGTACAAATGAAGATTGCATTTATCGGAAAATCTATATTTTTACCCTAGCCCCAAACCCCACCATACATTTTTTCAAATTAAATAACCTGTTTCACATTACGGAAGTACTGTATCATGGGTTGTGAGTGCCTTTTGAAGTTGAATTTGGGTCGCAATAAAAAAGTCACAAAAAGATACAAAAAATTTCTGAAAATGGGTTGTGTTAGAGGTGGGAGATGTGGGCGGGCAGGGAGGTCAAAAGGGGAGACCTCCAAAGAAGCTGGTACTGCAGGGCCATATCGGACCACAATCTGTCCTTGCTTTAATATCACTGTTGTAATTTCTTATTCAACACCCAACCACTGTCCTAAATCTGCTTAGACTTGAAAAAAGGACGAGTTCTTTCATTTAAAAAGTAGAATCTCAAAGTAACTCATTGCTTGCTTATGAATCCAGTGAAGTCACAATGCACTCACCCTCCGGGTCCAGCTGGGATGTACTTTGGCTTTTCTTCCCAAGTCCTACCATTGCCGCCATCTTTGCCCCGAAACTGGACCGCCTCTTCTTGTCATCGTCCTCATCGTCGTTCCGGCCCAGCGAGCACATGTCTCCGCCCACACTGGAGCTCTTGGTGATGTTGGAACCTGGTGTGGCCGTCTGAGCCCTGTGTTTCATTTTAGATGTAAACTCACTGTCAGCCATGTTAGGTAGAGGTGATACAGGATAAAGGAAGGAGAGGAAAGGGACATGAAGACAGTGGGGAGAGGAAGGGACAGGCTTTAGCTACAGGATTTAGAAGCAGGGTCAAATGTGAAAGACAGTCACAGTGGAATAACATCTACAGGAAACTGAACAGAAAGCCACAGAGCATCAACAGTGACCGGCAGCAATGTGAACCACTCCAAATGGTGGACAAAAAAATAAAAAATTTCTACGGAATAACATACGGAAGCCACTAGGCACAATTCGTTGGTCATGTATACTGCCTGTAATGTGGAACAATTTCTTCTTTTTCTCTGTTCATACTGGAGTGAAAGTGAATTGTAACTTCAGTTAGGTTCAAGGGTGTTCACTACAACTCTCTTATCATTAAACTGTTATGTCTTCTCTTTGAGCTGAGTTATAGAGATTGTATTGCTGTTTCTATTTTAAGTTCACCTGCCACTGCACAAGAGCATGAGCATGTGGAGAAAAAAGATTGTTCAAGATTACAGAGAATCTCTGAGCATTAATTTAATTTTGTTAGATTATTATTATTAGCATAGCTTTTAGAAAGGTCAAGTGTGTGCAGGGAATGTTAAAAGTATTTGTCCACTGAAACACATGCTTATATAATGACCTACTTAGTTAACGTGAGATAAGCTCTTGAGTCAAACTAGCAGAAAATAATGAGCTGGTGCCTCATCATACTCAAGCACACTATCCTTAGAGTATGAAATGATGGCTTTAGGCTACTAACATGAGATTTCATCCATGCTGATTTACACAAGAGATTATTTTGGCTTTAGTTTTTTAATGAATGGAAAGTTTATTGGTGGAAATAATTATTTTCTGTGCAGGCAGGTTTCCTTTTACCATACCAAATTACTATTGGAAGAACATGCATGACACAGGAGTTCAAACATTTCTCCAGCTGTGACAAAGAGGATGTAACTGTATCTATCCTGCGTCTTCAGCGCGGGTCTTGTCTCTGAATGTTGAAGTCTTCATAAAGCCTGATTATCTGAACTTAAATGCTGTAACTCTGACAGCACAGAATGACTGACTGGACCCTCTGTTCTAGATCAAATGTACACTATTTTTTAAAACATAACTTGGTATAACTTGGAATAACTCAAATATAATTGTATTTTTAATATCGTTCCAAATCCTGAAAATATAAATATAACTCTGTATATACACTTTGTAGTTGTAAATCTGAATATATTTTTTACAGAGACTAAGGCAGTCACAAAGTGAAATTCACCATGGCATGAAGCAGGAATTTGTCCCATATAGTTATAAATCTGAACATACAATTATTGATCCTGAATATATTGTTTTAAAGTCTCAATATACAGGTACAGTTGTTCCTCTGAATATATAGTTATAAATCTGAATATCTGAATAAATAAATGTAAAATCTAAATATTTAGTTATAAATCTGCATATAATAGTAAATACAAATGTATAATTATAAATCCTGGAAATATTGTTCTAAGTCTCAATATACAGTTGTAAATCTGAATATATAGTTTTAAATAGGAATATATAGAGCTACTGGAAACACCTGGTTGAGGTTATTGCTGCCAAAAGAGGATTGACCATTTATTAAATCCAAGGATTCACTTAATTTTTCCACAGCACTGAGAATGTTTAACGGGATGTGTTCAGTAAAGAAATGATTTGTGTGTTGTTAACTTAAGCACATTATGTTTCTCTATACTTGTGACTTTGATGAAGATGAGATTACATTTTAGGATCAATTAATACAGAAAACCAGTTAACTCCAAAGGGTTCACATACTTTTTCTTACCACTGTATACAGTTGTAAATCCAAATACATAATTGTAAATCTGAATATATAGTTATAAATCCTATATATATATACAGATAGTTGTAAATCTGAATATACAGATAATGCTCGGGACAGTTTAAAAGATATTTATATATTACAGGTGAAATTTCTAATATTTCTTGACACTATGGCTAAGGTACCTTGTAAGTCTGAGCTCCTAAATACTAATACTCGTGCTACTGTGAATAGTGCATTTGCTTTTTTCTTATGTCCATTTTAAAGTTAATTAAAAAATATGTATATATATCTTGCATCTACATCTATACAACAACTCAGGGTGTTTTTCCTTGCCGCTGTTGACTTTGGCTTCTCACTGGAGGGGTTATAAGGTTTGTGTTTCAAGGACTTAACATCTCTTGACTGATCAGTCATGACAAACAGAAACAGTATGGCTAATTCTCTCTTTGATGAGCCTTCTCCATTTCATCTTTTCCTGCTAGCCCACCGGAACTAGCTAGGCATTTTTTGGAAACCCGATAAAGCAATGAAATCAAGGAAGAATGCTGAACAAATGTTTTGATGTCCTGTGATATTTGGGTCAAAAGCGTATGATTGTGTCTGTATGGAAGCACCTGATATTAACAGACAGAAAATTAGGTAAGCAAGGGAATAAAAATGGCATTTGACTGCAAGAATGAGACTTCCCCTCACTAACCTAACATAAATGAACGTTATAGAGTATGTCAAACAGAAAGACAATATGGCGTCAATATCACTAGATGTCTGAAAATGAGCACAATCTCTCAGAGTAATGATGTTTATGAAGAATTCACGGTGCTGCTGTTGATAATTGGTGAAATATTTGGTAAACGACATTAAATCTGAAATTCAAAAAAAATCTATTCAATTAACCCCACAAATGGTATAGAAGACTTATTGAAGTGTAAATCACTGTAAAAATTAAGACAGATGTGTGAGCTTGTTTTTCTTGTTTTCACTCTAATTGGAATGGAGAGAGCAAGTGTTCACTTCAGGATTACAGAGATGACTGTGATATTATGTAAGAGACATTAGGAGAATCTATAGCACAGAAATGGGGTAAGAGGTATCATTCAACATTAACAAACACATAATTGGATACCAAGACACATAACAAAGCCTTGACATGCACACACCAATATTGTAAAAGCAACTGACCAAAGTTAGTTTTTACGTGCTTTTTATGGACAAGTTTATCAGAAATCAGTATTACCACAACAATAGAAATCAAAGATTTGATGCCACGAACCTTGTAATCTTGGCAAAACCATTATTTTAGTTTTATTTTTTTCAAGTGCTCATAGTTATAGCTTCTTATAATTGAAGTGCTTTTGCCAAATTAAATATTATGTTGTATTTTAAATAGGTTTGAATTAGAATTTTTTTTTTTTTTAACTACAATCCTGGAAATTTCATATTTAACCAAATTGAATGTTTTTTTTTTTATGGCACAATTTTATAAATATGTATTTTCAAACAGCAAATTTTTGGTTCTGAATTCTTACACTGTAAATATCCCATTTTAAAAAATACAGCTTCAAGTTTTCAAAATGAAGAAGAAATTCAGAACACCAAATTCAGTATTCTAAAATTCAGAAATTCAGATCTACAGAAAGTGGGTCAGAGGTCAAGCTTCCATGTTCCACAGGGAAGAGTAGAGGGTCTCAGAAAAGTCGAACGGAGCATTTTGGCCAATTACAGGTTGAGGTGCAATAATTCTCCGGCGCAAGCGTGATTCAAAAGGTCACAATTCTGACCATGAAGTGGTTCTTAAACTTTTCTGATTTATATTTTTATGGTTAGCACGTTAGCACATTCTCAGCACATGAGACATTTGTCTAAGCGGTCTCTGGTATTTGTTTTAGTATAAAGTATATTTGGTATGAAAGTGATTAGTATGCGTAAGAGCATCACATATAACTCAATAATGAATGTAATTCTGCTTCATTCTGTGATCGGAATCCACATCAGAACCAAGTTGGATGTTATTTCGGATGTCGGATTGTTATTTCATAATGATGACCATAATGATGAATAAAATTATGAAACAGTAAAAAGGCTTAAATATTTGTACATTGTTATTATTAACAATAATCAACATTACCCAAAATCAAACCTTTTTATGCTGCTTGTTTAAACTTGTCTTGCAGCTTTGAAGATTTATGACAAGAACACATGAAATGTTCCATTTAAAATGGTTCTGACAGTCAAACTAAAAATAAATGGCATAATGACTAAACATCAATAGGGATGTGCACTTTCCATGTGAGTATAACGTTTGTTGGAGTTCGGTGTGTAAATTAGCCATTAAACGCCTTACAATAAGCCAACAATTTGCATGAAATTAATCATATAATTTAATCACGCCTGCTAAATCCCACACATCTGAATGATCATTCGTGATGTTCATGTCTTGAGCTCAAAAAGCACTTACAAACACCAACAAGTGTTAGAAATAACATCTGACTTGGATCTGATGTGGATACCGATCACAGAATGAAGCCGAATTACATTCATTATTCAGTTATATGTGATGATCTGTTTGACTTTTCCGAGACACTCTACTCTTCCCTGTGGAACACGGAAGCTTGATCTCTGATCTCCCACTTTCTGTAGTTCTGAATTTCTTCTTCATCTTGAAAACTTGGAAGCTGTATTTTTAAAAATGGGATATTTACAGTGTATGAATTCAGAACCAAATATTTGCTGTTTGAAAATACATATTTAGAAAATTGTGCTATAAAAAAAATAGAAATGTCCAGGATTGGAGTTTAAAAAATTCAAATTCAAACCTATTTAAAATACAACGTAATATTTAATTTGGCAAAATCACACTTATAATTCAAATTCAAAAGTGTATAATTCAAATTTACACAATTCAAATTCATATTGTTTTGGCATATTTCTGGCTCCATAGTCTGCTTAACTTCCTTTCCTTTTGCAGAAGTTATGTATTAGCCAGTAAATCCAATTGGAAAGTAAATTTTTGCAGCCTGAGCTCAAGAAATTAACGTGACTGTTGAGACATTTTTGCAGAATGATATTATATGGTTTGTGCTAAAAGCGAGTTTAATTTTCTCCCAAACAGATAAGGTTTTTAAGGCTAATGTTCTGTTGAGTTTAAATCAATGAAACCTACCTCCCTACCCTAAACCTTACACCTAAACCTTTAGACTTTATATTGATATTCAAAACTCTTGACTGCAGACTCTCTGACTCTTCTCTGTTTATATAAACTAGACTTATGCTAATGAACAGAAGCTATATAATTCCAAATATGTTTGGCATATCTAAAGTAATCTAAGTGACCTCATAACACTGTGGAGTTTTTTTTGTGGACAGAATAGTGGATGAGAGCATTTCTCTTCCTTCATGTCTTCCTTCAGTGTACTGCCAAAATGAAAGGTTCTGCCCTGCATAGTTATAATTAAATCCTGCACAGTTATTCCACATGCCAGTTAAGAAAATATTACATGAATATGGTACTGTTTTATAATAATAATAATAATAATAATAATAATAATAATAATTTCAAGTGAACTTGCTGGAGGACACTAGGCAATGGACTCTAGCTGGAGGACACTAGCTAGAGGACATTAGTTGAAGGACCCTAGTTAGAGGACATAAGTTATAAGACACCAGCTAGAGGGCACACTTGTTGGAGGACTCTAGTTGGAGGACACAAAGTAGAGGACATTATTTGGAGGACAACAAAGTGATGCACTTTAGCTGGAGGACACTAGTTGGAGGACACTCAAGTGATGAATTATAGCTGGAGGACACTTGTTGACAAACTTTAGCTGGAGGACACTAGTTGGAGGACACCCGAGTGATGGACTATAGCTGGAGGACACTAGTTGACAAACTTTAGCTGGAGGACACTAGTTGGAGGACACCCAAGTAATGGACTATAGCTGGAGGACACTAGTTGGAGGACACCCAAGTGATGGACTATAGCTGGAGGACACTAGTTGGAGGACACTAGGCGATGGAATCTAGTTGGAGGACACTCAAGTGATGAACTATAGCTGGAGGACACTAGTTGACAAACTTTAGCTGGAGGACACTAGTTGGAGGACACCCAAGTGATGGACTATAGCTGGAGGACACTAGTTGGAGGACACTAGGTGATGAACTTTAGCTGGAGGACACTAGTTTGAGGACACCCAAGTGATGGACTATGGCTGGAGGACACCAGTTGGAGAACACTAGGGGATGGACTCTAGATGAAGGACACTAGCCAGGTTTACGTGTTGCTGTTTTCTGTTGCTAACCTCTCAGGTTCCTCCACTACTTCCTCCTCTGGGTTCTCGGCAGCCTCAGTCACCCCCACCTCTTGTCCTGTCCCTAGAGCAATTCCTGTCACTGCTTCCACCTGTTCTATCGGAACAACAGTCCCCTCCTCGCTCTGACTGTTAAGGGCCTCCGTACGGCTGAACATACACAGATATGCCCATGGACAGGCAGACACACAAACACACATAAACCATGCCATGACATCATGAAAGAAGGCATGCAGGAGAGAAAAAACAAAGAAGACGCAGCCATTAGCTCGCCAGACATGCAGACAATGAAAATGAAAGGAAACCATTAATAAGCAACAAAATGAACAGAATGGAAGTATTTAACCTTAGGTGAAAGTTTAAGTAAATAAAACTCAAAAAATTAAAGTGATATATATGAATGTTTATGGTAATTTAGGACATAAGATCTTGAGACATGAGCTGCTATCACATTTTTATAGATATGAGTCTTACTCTTTCTGTTGAAGTGCCTACAGATAAAATTGTCTGAATGTCATTGCATTAAATACAATTTCAAAGCAGGTCGCATATGAGTTTTTAAGTCAGTTCCCCTCAAGCTCAAAGAGATGACCTATGGGCATGTTGAAATAAAGTTTTACAACCAGAAAGTGTCTTTTTGTGAAATATTTTGCTTGACAAATCTTTCTTTCAAATACTTGCCGCTTGGTTTAATATTTTGACTTCAAATGCATAGACATTCACACATTTTTAGGTATGGCTTAATTGTCCAAATATGTTTGAGCCCACTATGTGATCATGTGTTGTCATCTCTAACACAGGTAAACACACTCTAGGCACAGTTTAGAGTTCAGAGGTTTGGTTCACATTGTAAACAGCCTGAGCCAAACCTGAACTCACCAGAAGCATATAGTGATCTTTAGTAAAGTGTGCTCAGAGGGTTTTGCCCATGGCTGAAAATGTATGTATGGGTATCATGGGTTTAGTGTGTGCCCACCTGATCCTGCGGTTGGCTCGTGCTCTTTCTGATTGGACAGACATGTAGCTCGTGCTGCTAAGCCGAGACGCACTCGACATAGCGGACACGTCGCTCACATCACTGTCCGATGACCTCATGGAAAGACTGTCCATTCCACGCTGCTAAAACAATCAAAAAAACTAGGCAGATTATTAAAATAAAATATTGTCTCTGGCTTCCAAAAAGAAGTCACAATAGCTAAATTCAAAATATATATTTCATAATGTTGCATCAAACAGATGACTTACCGCTATCATAATAGCTCTGTTCTAAAGAATGCTATCTTGGAAGGCAGCTGACTAAGTTTAGGAACAGAGCTAATAACAAAAGTGCCACAGTCCAGAAAAACACAAACTGCTCTCATAAATTACAATAAACATGACAAGTCTTTTCCAAACAGCTTTTATATAACTTGTGTCATTGCACAAAAGAAGAAACAGGACAAACCTGCAAGTAAGATGTGTGACATATGCAAGAATTATGGTAAACAGGACCTGCATGCCTTTAACGTGTGAGAACAGTGACTAATATAATGCCAATGCTTAGCCTCTCTTGCATCTCTAGTATGCAGAACATCAGTCATGATTGTTCATTTCAGCAGCATCTCAAGAAAATGGTCTTGACATATACTTGATACTTTATGTAACCACAAAAAATAGCTTGCCAGTACTTTATACAGAGCCTCTGAAGTTATGGCACTCACACAGTGTTCTAACCAAGTGCGAAAGGATAAAGCAACAAATTATATATCCCATCTCGTCCTTGTTAATCTGTCTTTTTGTCCAAGCCACCCATGACTACCAACAATGTCGCATGATGAGACATTTTGTTGGCTTCTAAATTTTTCTGCAAAACAAAATTAAACGTAAAAGTTTTTCAGGAAGTGTCAAAGCTGTTGGCCGCACACGGCTACTACCGGACATACCAACTGTGTAGGGAAAAGTAAAAAAAAAAAGAAAAGTGACTACAGAACCATCAAGGAAAAGTGGAAATGGTTCGATCAAATGGACGTCATCTATAGACCGGCGAGCAATGGGAGGGAGAGCGCCCTGAACTCAGCCATGGCTGGAGTCCACGATGGAGGATGGTAGGTTAACTCTACACTCCGCTTGAAAGCTTCACTTTATTTAGTTGACCAGGTACTGGAAGCTTGCTTCTAAAACAACCAGGCCAATTTAACTGTTACACTTGTGTAAAGTCACCATGCAACAACTGCTTTATGCAGCACAATGAGCTAGTAGCTAACAGCTAGCGGTCGTGTTATTGTTTATTGTTTGTGTCGCATTTAAGATGATGTCACGGCAGTAGAGAATGTGCAACTCTGACGATCAGCCTATAATCCCACCCACGTTGAGGCTGCAGTAAACAGCAGTGGAAAAGCAAGCTCAGAATAGTAAAGCGAGTCGAGTTAAACAGTAACGTGCAGTGGAAAAGTGCCAATAGATGTATTTTAAACATAAAGGTCAACATGAAGAGAACATTCCATTTTACTGCCAAATATTTCCTCCCTCTCCACTGGTGACAAACACCAAATGTCTGCCTTAACACGTTCATATATTTGTTCAACGTATAGCCTAAAATGGTTACAACATAAGACTTCTCTCCACAGTATCACTGCAGATTTATTTAAGCATTCTTCTTCCAAGCAAGCAATATAAAAGCTGTTTTAAAGAAAGCTCCTCTGTTCCACAATATTGAGGATAGTACAATTACTACACTGTAGAATGACTGAAACCATTTAAAAACAAGTAATAAACTCAATAAGAAAGCAATGAGAAAAATGCACATACCCTAGATGGATCCTTCAGAGTACCTGTGTGGAAAGACAAGACAGGGTTTAGATGTAGTGAAATCCAGCACACACTGGATTTTGATAGTGTAAATACTGCTCATTAATACAAATACAGGCCTACATCCAATAAACAATCCTAAGCGACACACACCAGGTGCCTTTCACTGATGTTTACACTGTTGTTGCTTTAATAGTTCTGAAGAAGAATAAAATTATATGATCAGCTTTGTTCAACATCAGGAAATTGTAGCTCAACACTCAGTATTTTGGATGGTTTACAAGAGCTTTTTGAAAAATTCTACATCACATATCTTGTAATAAGTGATGTTCACTTTTGTAGGTCAGTGAAATTGTTATTGTTGGATTATATACTTTTCATTATAATTCAAAAGAAAAAAGAAATACATCCAAAATATGCAATCATCGGGATCCAAGCACATGATAGGAGAACCAAAGTTGCCAAATTTAAAAGAAACATTCAGGTGGATTCTGTTGATACAATAGTTTTGTTGGCATATCTCAATATGCTTGATCACAGTTGCACAATTAGGTTTTTCAGAAATTATAGTGCCACTTAGATTCATAAATTAAGGAGATCTGGCATGTACCCTCGGAATGCCATATTGTACAAGTGTACCAAGTTTTGTTGAGTTTGGACACTGCATTCACAAGATACAGCCCAAAATAATAAATACTATATAATAATTTATTTTCTTTTATATATTTTTTTTTTTTGTCAGGAGCATCTCTAGAGGAGTTAGAATAGGTAGATAAAATGTAAATCCACATTATGTTATTAGGTTATAGTGACAATACAGATTTTTATTCTAGCACTTATGGTTACATAATTATTAGCAAAAATGTATATTTTAAGAATGTGTAAGCACTTGAACCAAAGAAGGTGCATGCCAGGCTCCAAATTCCTTAAAGAAACAGCTATTATTAAAGGGCCACCTATGAACACAATTGGATGAAATTTGGCACGTATCCTCAAAATATCTACATGTCAAACTTTACCAAGTTTAGTTAAGTTTGGACTTTGCATTTAGAAGGTGTAGGTCAAAAAGTAAATATGGGCTATGGCCAAACATTTTATTGGCTTGAAAATCTGAAGCGCTTTGAACGTAAAAAACGTATGTGTTTGGACCTCTAGGTACTAAAAAAGACAAATACCATTAAAGGAACATTCTGGGTTCATTTCAAGTAAAGCTCAATCAACAGCATTTGTGGCATAATGTTGATTACCACAAAAATGTATTCTGACTTGTTCTTCCGTTTCTTTAAATCTAGGTTACAGTGAGGCAGACTCAATGTTTCAAAAGTATAGCCACAAGACGTAAACAATTTTAAAAACTTTGTTGCCATAAAAAAGTAATGCTGTAAATCATAAAGCCCTTAATGAGGATATAAACAAGTTAACAGTTCAAATATACACAGGTTATGACAGAAGAATTTTATAAAATTGTAAGCATCACATTTCTGCATTTAAACCTTCCAAAAATTGGCCCCATTCTTTTACATTGTAGGAGCCTCACTATAGCCCAGATTTTTTAAATAAAAGCAGGAATGATTCAATATTGTTTTTTTGTGGCATTTAACGTTGTTCCTCAAATGCTGTCAATTGAGCTTAACTTGTATTGAACCCTGAATATTTCTTTAAACGGTGTACTGACCATTTAAGTATATGAACCAGGGTAAAATCAGAGTAAATTAGCTTTTATCATTTATTCAATGTGGGTTCCATTATATGCAATAAAACAATTCCATCCCACTTTATATTAGGTGTCTTTAACTACTATGTACTAACATTAAAATACATACAATTCAATGTTTTTTTATTGTGTGTAACAACATGTTGGTAGATTTCAAGATAGGGTTAAGTGTAGGGTAAGGTTAACAGTGTAGCTACAAATGTAATTAAATAATTTAAATGTAAGTACAATGCAACAACACATACAGTATGTACATAATAAGTACATTGTATCACAACCTACAATAGTATTTAAATACAACTAATATTTAAATACAACTAATATAAAGTAGATCCAAATTGTCTGTAGCAACAGGAAACCCCAAGTCGTACACCCTTTCATAAAACAGAGAGTTCCAACTTTACAATCTAAATGGATGAGTCACATTCAAAGCATTTTAAAATATCAATATGATATGCCAAATTGCCTTGGCAAAGCAGCTCATCCAAATGTTACAAATTGTATATACAGTATACTGCTGTGTAGGACCAAAACTTTGTCACTTTAAATATAGATTTCCATGCTGTAGACACACACACACACACACACACACACACACACACGACCTCTAGAGGTTCTGTTGAAGAAGGGTTTCTGTTATACATAGACATTCTGTATACAGACCTGCATCTCCATTCTCTGACACAATTTCTACTGCTGATGTGAGAATGAAACACAAAATGAGAGGAAAAACAAGACAGTTTAAACTTACACATGACACACAATGTTATGATGGACACACAAACACACACAAGGGTTTTAGATTTTAGAGAAACTCATCACTTCATAACGTGCTGAAACAAACATCAAGCGAACAGAGAAAAGCATCAACACAAGATATGTGCTGTACTAAGCAAAGATTAAAGCAAAACACAAACTCAATCTTCATATACAGGTCACCATATATGCACCATCTTCCCCACAACATTCTAGATGCAACACTAAAAGAATGTGTAACACAGCTCAATGTAGTTCATATTGATTCACATTTTGTATCGCTTGAATTCTTCTCTGCTTCCTTAATCTTTATGTTTGAGGCGGATGGACAAACAAAGAGAGGGTTCACACTAAGAAATTATTAAGGTTAATAGACATTCCTAAAATCCATGGAGTCTCCATTTTCAATGTGTTTTTACTGAAAAATGTCACCTATCCCATTCTTCTGTAGTCACTTTGATATTAGGTAACAAATTACAATAAGGTTCCATTTGTTAACATTAGTTAACATGAACTAACAATTAACAATACTTTTACAGCATTTATTAATCTTAGTTCATGTTAATTTCAACATATAGTAATACATTTTTAAAATCAAAAGTTGAATATGTTAACATTAGTTAATTCACTATGAACTAACAATGAACTAACAATGAACAACTGTATTTTTATTAACTAAAATTAACAAAGATTAATAAATGCTGCAAAAAATGTATTGTTCATTGTTAGCTCATGATAACTTATGCATTAACTAATGTTAACAAATGGAAAAGTGTTACGCAAAATTTGTTTGCTTTATTTGGAAATCAGTATTATCAGCACAAAAAACAGAATCTCTGAATCCTACAGTTTTGTCTTCATTTAGTGAATGGTATCAAAATGACAAACAGGATTCTAAATATATCAGAGAGAACTGTTCGTCTCAGCAACAATAACAATGTGTTCTTGAGATGTGTTCAATTCAAGTGAGCTTTCTACTACCTCAAACATTTCCTCACTCATCTGTTATGCCTGTGAGCTTTAACATAGTTTTCTTAAAGTTGCATTGCATATCTAAAGGACAGCCATGGAATTATGTATTACTGGTATAGTTGCCTCTCACTGCAAAAACTCATCAAAATTGATTTCCAATTTGCAAATGAAATGTTAGTTTGAATCCATTCTTTTTAAGGATTTAGTTATATTGATTTCAAGACGTGAAATTGTAAATCTCTCAAATGTGAGACCTTAGTTTGGGAGTAAAACTGAGGTGGGTGACATATTGGAATTATAAATAACGGGACATTAGGTATATGTAACTTAAACAAAAGCATAGTTATAAAAAGCAGTATTTCATTACATATTTATTTCACTACAAAAATAACGTGTACAATTTTGGAAGTATTTCAATGACAATGGGGTTAAAGAAAATACTTCTATGTCTTGCACACTGAATTGCACTTTTTGAAAAATACAACGCATTGCATTAACAGTGCTTGCATTTTTTTAGGGAATGCAATTTCATATGGTTGTACTGTATATTTAAACTTATTTCAATTGAAAACATTTCGCACAAAATTTCATCAAAAAATGTAAAAATTCAATAATAAATATTCACCATCCAAAATTCCTCCCAAAATATTTGTTTCTTTTATCTTTACTATTCAAAAGGTACTATATTCAGTCCATTATATTTGACTTACAAAATTAATTTGAAAAGCAAAATATAATGGACCAAATATTACCTGTTGAATAACAAAGATGAATTTAGGAATGTGAATATTTATTATTTAATTTTTAATGGTGAAATTTTTTGCAAAATGTTTTGAGTTGAAAAATTCACATATTAAATATACAACCATATGAAACTGAATCCCCCAAAAATGCAAGCACTGTTAATACAATGCGCTAATTTTTCAGTTTTTCAATGCAATTTAGCATGCTTTTGTGTTTCAAAGACATTTGTCATTAATATACTTCCATATAAAATGCCATGCAGGGACACCACTGAGTGATGGTAGGCATTGTACTCCTCTGTGATGCCTTAAATGAACTGGGGAATCTGCTTTTGAACAAGTTCATTGAAATGAACATCCAAATGAACCCATATGCTAACATTATTTGGACCGCTACCTTGTAGGCCAACATACCATACCACTTTAACTATTTATGTTCCAAAACACGCATCACACTTTTGTGTATTTTAGTAGTTGTGTCATAGAAAACTGTAGCGACACATCTCGAAAGATAATGCAACACTTCACAGCAAGAAGAGCAGCAAAAGAGAGTAGCTACATAGCAGAAAAGTGAAAATCTAGATCCCTTAGAAGCACTCTAGGGTTTGTCTACACTTCTAAGGGCTAATGAAGACCACAGATTGTGCCATACCAGAAGCTTTCCTCTGCTGGTCCTCCCATGTCACCTCTAAAGTTACAACACAAGGAGAAACAGTAAATGCACTCCATCATGCACACTTAATACAACTACTCAGAGAACTGAATTTAAGCTAAAAGGGGAAAGTCAACTTCTTTGCATACTGGTAATTAAATGTGTGTTTTTTAGTTCCCCGTCTCTCACTCACTTTGACGTTTTGTCGAAGAAGTGACATTAGGGGTCTCTCTTGAACACCTAATATGCCTCTGATCTATGAAAAAAGGCCAATGAGAAGTTGGCAGACAGTATTTGCATACCCCGTCCCCGGACACACGGGTATAAAAGCGAGGAAATACGTCGAGTTCATTCAGGATTTTTATTCATTCAGGATGACTTAATCATCAGGTTGCTGAAAGGCGCAAAAAACCTTCTCGGCCAGGCCTGTTCCCCTCCTGGGATCTCTTGGTGGTCCTCACAGGCCTTCAGAGACCCCCCTTTGAGCCACTAGAATCAGTTGGACTCAGGGCCCTCTCTCTAAAGATGGCTCTGCTGATCGCGCTCGCCTCCATCAAGATGGTCGGGGATCTGCAAGCGTTCTCTGTCAGCGACACTTGCCTGGAGTTCATTCCAGCAGACACGTATGTGATCCTAAGACCGTGACCGGGCTACGTGCCCAAGGTTCCTACTATGCCCTTTAGAGACCAGGTAGTGAACCTGCAAGCGCTGCCCCGGGAGGAGGCAGACCCAGCCCTGTTGTTGCTGTGTCTGGTACGTGCTTTGCGTACCTACTTGGACCGCACACAGAGCTTTAGACATTCTGAGCAGCTCTTTGTTTGCTTTGGTGGACAGTGGAAAGGGAACGCTGTCTCTAAACAGAGGCTTTCCCACTGGGTGGTGGACGCCATTTCTTTGGCCTATCACACCCAGGCCGTGCCCCCCCCCCCCTTGCGGGTCCGAGCACACTCAACAAGGAGTGTTGCGTCCTCGTGGGCACTGGCCAGAGGCACCTCTCTGGCAGACATATGTAGAGCAGCGAGTTGGGCAACACCTAATACCTTTGCGAGATTCTACAATCTCAGGGTTGAGTCAGTATCGTCCCGTGTTTTCTCAGGTCCGAGCCGGTAGAACTAGGTACACGCTGACCGGGTGGATCGCTTGCACCTAGCACCTAGCACCCTTTCCCTTGGCCGAGGTAAAACTGTGCGCTTTCTCTCCCAGGAGATCCCACTCATTCGGATTCCTGCCCTTTGGGTCAGCAGTTCAGTGGAGGAACACACCGACCCGATCCACTGCGGATACTTAATCTAGTCTGTACTGGAATAGGTGCTCCACAGATCAGTACTCCTGCTTGGACTCCCCCTGTGTGTATTTTACGCAGTACGGTCCCCTTACGAGTGGACACGCGTCTCCCTTAGGCAGTCCCAGCTGCCCTTCGGTCACCGTGTTGTAACAACTCCCCCCTCCTTTAGGCTGGATCTACCACAGCGCCATTGTCCCTCATGTGATCCAAGAGGCCCATGTGATGTATTTCGCCACTTTACCTACCCCTTCCTGGGCAGGTGTGGTCTCCGCAGGTTCTTTTCCCCCTGAAATAATATGAAACTGGGTAAGACCCCCTTCCCTCAATGCAGGTAAGGGCCCTGGCCGTTCTTGCTCTATGCGAGAAACATAGAGAGAAAAGAATCCCAGCCAGGCTAGGCCCGTTCCCAGGTTGGCAAGCGTCGCCTTGTTCCCCTGCCTAGGGTAACCAGACTTTTTGGGGGGCATTTGGGAAGGGTACGTGCAGTCTGACATAGCTGGTCATCTCTGCACGTAAAATATCTGCCCACTCCTGTGTCAGCAGAACACATACATGGCTCAGCGCATGGCATGATTTAAATTGGACCCCTAGTGTCGCTTCTTCGACACAACTTCGATTTGAGAGACAGACGGGGAATGTCTAGGTTACGGATGTAACCTCCGTTCCCTGATGGAGGGAACGAGACATTGTGTCCTTCCGGCCACGTCGCTGAGCCGAGCCACTGTAGTGGCCGGACCATTTCCGGCTCCTCAGAAAAATCCTGAATGAACTCGACGTATTTTCCAGCTTTTATACTCGTATGTCCGGGGGCGGGGTATGCAAATACTGTCTGCCAACTTCTCATTGGCCTTTTTTCATAGATCAGAGGCATATTTGCCGCTCAAAAGAGACCCCTAGTGTCGCTTCTTTGACACACGTCTCGTTCCCTCCATCAGGGAACGGAGGTTACATACGTAACCTAGACGTTCTGTAACCTGCACATTCAAAGCTCATTAACCATGTTTGAACAATGGTTGTATTCAATTTCCCCTTATACTGTATACTGGGAGGTTTTCAAAATGTGTAGATTTGTTTTGTTTTTTTTAGATCTACTAGCTTGTTTTCATTTTTAATTTATTAAAAAGAAATTGCAAACAAAATTTAAATACAAATATTTATATAATAATAAAATTAATAATAATTTAAATAATTAAATTAGATGTTCCTAAAAAACCTTTCTTGAATTACAGTTTTATAGTCTATAGTCTAGTCTAAGACTAGTTGATTTCAGTTTCTGTAAAGGTGTACCATTGCACCATCTATAAGTGAATGATGTTACTCAGTCTCTATGTGGCTGCAGTTGATTAAAAAAATAATAATCATCAGGTATTTCAAAAATACTAAATAATAACTCATCCTGAAACTAGAAAAATATGCTCACCTGAGAGTAAAACTAGAATGTCTGCTAAATATTTTAAATCAAATATCAGTTGCATCTTGACCAAGACAATCATAGTATAAATAGGGGTGGCTGTGACTCATGCCGAAGTGTCCTTGGGCAAGACAATGAACCCCAAGTTGCTCCCAATGGCAGCTTGCCTTGCATAGCAGCTCTGCCGTCATTGGTGTATGAATGTGTGTAAAGCGCTTTGAATACCATTAAGGTTAAAAAGGCACTATATAAGTGCAGACCATTTACCATAAATAAACTGATGACAGCTAGAAGATGTCCAAGTACAGCAAATATATTAAAAATCTAAAGGCACTAAACCTCTCCAGCACAAACACAGTCTACAATATCTCTGAGAAATTCACACGTTTCAACACTTGCCTTTCCTCCCATTAACAGGCGGGGGAGCTAGAGGCTTTTCCTGGGTTTCTTGTGATGGAAATGACACAAACACAGACAGACAATGAAGTTAATGTGAGGGTTGAGTATTATCATCAGTAAAATCCACCAACATAGCAACAATTTTACACTGGTCTAATCACGCTAAAACAAACACAAACACAGTCTTGCTCAAGAGATGCTAGCCACACTATAAAAACTATATATATTTAAAAGAAAAAATAGCTGGTGAAATTATGTAAAGAAACAAGCTAATAGTATGCACATTTAATGGATCTCTTGACTAAACTTCTTGGCACATTATTAGATCAGATTGCCAAGAATTATTATTTATTAATTTTCTTTCACAATAAATCGAGTTAAAAATGCAAATCAATTATAATCTTTATTTTTCAGATGAAAACTGGACGTTACTTGTTGAACTAAACATGCAACGTAATCATGTCAAGTGAAAACAATGCAGCATACTACTGTTTGAAATGTTAATCATCACACTGCTTTCTGTTTCATATACTATTTTTAAAAAAAAATAGTAGGCAGTTAACAGTGTATACTGCACTAATATTCTATTCTCAACCCATTTGTACTGACACACCTGGTTCAGATGCCTGTCGGGTGGGTGGTGGGGCTGTTGACGGGACAGGAGATGGAGGAGGAGGGGCTGGGGAAGGATCAGATGCAGGAGGAGGGGCATGTGCAGGAGTGGGAGGGGCTTGTGATGTAGGTGAAGTAGCATGTGCAAGAGGAAAAGCATGAGAGACAGGAGGAGGTACGGGGGGATGGGCTGTGGTAGGTGCAATGGTGGGACCAGGAACTGGAGGCTTCATTCCCACGTGAGCTTTGATGATGACAATGAAGACAACATGGTTTAAGAAAAGGGGTTATAAACAATAAAAAGTAAAGAAACATGAACAAATGTACAAAAAGGTCACATGGGAAGGTATTGGGTGTGTTCGACTTCATGCAGCGCTGTGCACACCGTTTGGCGCCTGACTTGAAGAGGTGCAATTTTGTCAAACTTTATGCCATCAAAGAACCGTGAGAATAGGTCGACACCAGCCGGCTGCAGTAGTTGTAAAGCAGCTTCACAAGCTCTGATGATGACAGCTTATTCGTAATTGGCTAGACTCTACGATAACAATGATAACGTGCGCTTCAAGGGCTGAGTTCGGATGGCATGCTACACATACTACTCTTACTACCTATTGCTATGCCAGTCAATGGAAAAAACATTAAGAGTAGTATGGTAGTATGCCATTACCAAGGTGTTTATTCTGACACTTTCAGTTCTGTTTTATATAACAGTACAATTCTCTTTTTTTGCAATCTTAATCTTAATTGTCATGTTTATTAATTAAAAAAATCTTCTTGTACACAAGCAGCATATAACCTATTCAAATGAATAGTGAAATTCAAACATATATCTATTTGAATTTCTATCAAATCCAGTCCGTCTGCAATAAAGAAAGCAAACATCACGCAATCTGCTGTGACTGATGTAGGTTCAGCACACGGCGGGAAGCTCAAAGTGTCCAGCTTGACGGCTCAATTTTCAATTCCTCCACCGACTGCAATCGTCAACTCTCACCGATCAATAAGGCAAGACGCAGCCGAGGTCGAACACACCTATTTAAGATCTGCAAGGATGCACTGAAATTTCAACCAACAAAAATGACATAAAATATTATTTTCAGCTTTGGTGACAATAGAGAAACTAGACCAAAAACTTTAGAAGAAAACTCCTATTTATTTTTGTCATGTTATTTAAACCATTTTTTTTTTTTATGTTGTATCCTATATAGTATTGTCAATTGAAACCAATTAAAGGAAGAGCATAGTATAATCACTTTAAACATTTTATAATATTAATAGAATATATACAGTATACTAATTCCAAACAGGGTGATTTTCAAATCAGCATTTTCCGTTTTAGTCAAGAATTTTCATTCCGGTACATCACTAATTATTAGTATGATGACACAGAGTGCATCTCATCTGGCTCCATAGCTCACTATGCCATGAACCACTATATCGTGAACACAAATTTGGGTACTGGCAAGGGTGTTCATCAACTGAACATTGGGACACTTATGGCTCAATTACCTGCAAGACGATTAGAAGATTGCCCATTTTAATGTAGCTGATATTAATAAAAAAAAATTACCATATACATGACACTGCTGTGCTTTTTAATGGCACAATTATACACTATGGTTTTTACAGTGCATTGTGGGAAGTTTTTAGTGAGCAAACATTTCAGTGCACTGGAACGATATTGTGAATTGGACAGATCTAGAAATGGCCGACTCCCTGGTAAGTGCTCTAACTGAACTAGGGAGCTGATTGAGATGCACCCACACAGAACAAGACCATTTCTGCCATTGCAATGTAGTGTAGTAGTGTATATTTGTAGGGTACTGCTATTCACTAACCACCAAACTCTACTCACTTAACAGCCACAGGTCACATAAACTTTCCAATACTACATAAAACATAATAACTAACATTTCTTAATACCATTTAGTCTCAGCTCTAAATGGGCGGTTCTCTGCCAACTGAAGCGGCTAAAGAGCCCAGACCTATTCCATAGTAATAGGTCTGGCTACGTGCATCTAAATACCATTTAACCTAAAGGTTTTCTCATTAAGTGAGCAAATTATATGACTATGATTATTATGATATAATAGCATTACCAGCCATTGTTTGTGTGACTTGGGAAGGTACAGGGGACAGGGCTTGAGGTTGACAAGCCCCTCCCACTACTTAACATATTCGGGCAGAAATGAGGACAAGAAAGAAAGAAACAAATGCTATCAGACATGAAGATGAGAACAACAAAATGTGAGAAAAGAAGCAAAGAAAAGAAAACATAACAATCTGCTCTGCCAATCTACTCAAAAAATGAAACATCTGCTTCTTTTCAAAGTCTATCTGGACTAATCAAGCTAAACTACAGTAACCCCAAATGCAATTACAATCAGAAAACCATATAAGCGCATTTTGCGAAAATTTGCACACCTTGCAACATTTAAGAAATACAAAAATTAAAGTGTGACACTGAGACTTACTAATTCAGTCTTTAAATACATATATATCAGTTGAAAGTTCTCTAGATCATATTATTAATTATTAAGATATTAAGATCATATTTAACTGATGAAAATATGTTCAATGTTTCCTAAACAGAATTTACCAGCAACAGTCTGAGGAAGCTGGGAGAGAGCAGGAGGAGGAGCAAGAAGCTGAGATACCACCCCTGTTCCTACTTCATTGGTTGACGAGTTGCACCAATAAAAAAAAACAAAGCCAAATGTCAAGAAACCAACTAGTAGTTACTATTAAATAGTTCTAGTCTCAAACAATCCACTAGTCTAGTAACACCAGGTATTCCCCAGCTACAATAACCAGTTTTGTTTTGGTATTACGATACTATATATGCATCTGTCCAAGATATCTTTAAAACAAGTTAGTTCTCGTTGAAGAGCGACAGCTCGATTTTCCTGAACCATATCTGTACCAGGCTCTGTCTTGGAGTAAATGGTGGGACAGTAATGATGGATGCATCATAATCCATATTTGTCTGTATACCAGTCTGCATGCCAGTGGTCCTCAATAGTTTTTTGGTCACACCCCCCCCCCTTTGAAACAAGAAAAACATAAGTTGCAAAGAACGGGCAGTCTTCTGAGGGGCGCACCCTACACTTTGAGAACCACTGCTGTATACAATAATGAGGTAACCTGACAAAACCAGCATGAAATTGCCTTAAATGTATCTTAATCATAAACTGGTAACCAGCAAAGTTTTAAATGGCCACACTGTCAGTTACCATAAATAATCAAAGACTCCAAGAAATGTCTTGACGAGAGCAGACTTATTTCATGTGTTCACATGTTTCGTATTGAAATGATTTAAGTTGGGAAGAGACAATATTCGACAATATCGAAGTGAATAACCCTTTTTTTTAAATACCCATTAGAGATAATCTCAGACACAAACAAATGACATGGACTACACAGCAAACATCTATATTAATACAATTACGGGTACAGTACTACTAAGCACACTAATAAGATTGAAGCACACAGAACTGTAAACTGTTCTGTTAACTACACTAAACAAATCGCAGTAGCAAAGCCAGTGACAGGTAAAGCACACAGACCAGAACTAACAGGCTAAGTCAAACAGAGTAAAAGCTGTATTAAGGTAGACTGAGACACGTTAAACACACAGAAGCTAGAGATTACAGACCTTCATAAGGCTCAGTCACACCCTCGCCATCTTCTGGGAAAAAGGGTGAACAAAAAAAACCAAGCCATGTTGTGTTATGTAAAGAAGCTAACTAGATAGAACAATCCATATATCACATTGTCCAAACTGTAGTATTGACTTTATAATACTTTTGCAACAAAAGTCAATTTTGGCTGAAACTTTAGCTCTAGATTATTATTTGCTGGGATAAGAGGCATTGGTCCAGATGGTTGAGTAGGCGACTGTGTAGTTGTTCAACAGCTGGTTGTATGTATGTAAGTTAATGTAGATTTTTCTACATTTGTATACTTATTTTAGCTTTCGTAATTATAGCAGTGTCCCTTTCGTAACAAATTCACTACATTCAACAATACATTTTAAGACAATTAATACAGGAATTACAGTTGCCTGCTTTGAGCAATATTCTGTTATTATGCACAAGCCATTGTGTTGTACGGACAAGGAAGTAATAGATATGTAACCATTTTTTGTCAGTTACCCTACTGAAATGCATCTGATTGGTGGCTGATTTGTGAACACAGTAACCAGCCTAATAATACAGGCTACTTTAAGCATATTTATTAGGCACACTGCTTTACTAATTTACTTTTATTTTTCTCATAAATATATTTATTTACATTTTTCAATAATTAACGCACTTTCCACTTACATAATCATTGTAGAAGTTGTTGGGAGTACATAGGGACCTGCTGAGGATCATCTGCCACAGTGTGTTTGTGTGTGTGTGTGTGTGTGTGTGTGTGTGTTTTCACAAGATCTGTCCATTTTGCATAAAATTGTACACATTTACAACATTTATGTAAATGTGTAAATTCTTTAATTCCTAAATTACCCCCATCTCCATTTATTCTTAATATCTTATACAATAACATTGTATTTATGGAATTGCTATTTTCTGTTTTTGTATTTATGTTTCTGCTATAATGCCTCGACTTCCCCCAGGAGATTAATAAAGTAGTATTGTATTGTATTTGCACCAGGATCTAGAATCAGGCACCCGCACCACAAACATTGCACTATGGATCAGTACTGGTTAATCTACTCACCTCTGTCCATAGATCCCTTGGGTGGGACCTGCGGTAGCTGCCGGCCTCTCCGACTGGATACTGGCGTGCTGGTGGGACTCGTTTGAACTGAGCCAGTCCGGGGGTTTGCCCTGCGGGATTAATGGCATGTCAGTAATGAAGACAAATTGTTACATTTGAAGAAGGGTTAGTTTAGTAACCTGCACAAAACACTGCTAGACAAAAGCAGGTCACGCTGGTGAGAGAATACTAATTTAAAACAAACCCGCAAACAAGTTGTATCTGAGTAAGCATATGATGAGGAAATAGTATAAGAAAATAAACTCCACATTAAGTTATGCTATAAAACATATTCTGCACTGTTGCACAGAATAAGTCAGTATTTGGCACAGTTTTCAACAGGGTTAGTACAAACAAAAAGGAAAAACATTTGGTGAAATGTATGTTGTGTGGGCAAGGTACGTCAATGTTGCAAGTTTTGTACTGCAACCTACAAAAGTTTGGAGGTTAATCTCACTAAACCTGTCAAGAACATAACAAGGCCAGATTTAATCTCAAAACCAAAAGAAAGAAGTCAGAATATTTTGCATAAAGATAATGAAGACTTTTTTTTTTTTTTTAAAGATGATTAATACGATTCTTGTTTTGTTTTGTGACAATCAAGAATATTTCCCATCAAAATTCGAATCACTGTAACATGAAAATAATAATTGACTTTACTATAATGAAAGATTATTTAAAGGGATAGTTCACAAAACATTTAAATTCTCTTATCTTTTATTCACCCTCATGCCATCCCATATGTGTTTGCCTTCTGGTTTTTAGAAGAATATTTCAGCTCTGTATGTCCAAGCAAGAGTGAATAATGACCAGAAATCACATCAAGGCAGCATAAAAGTAATCCACACAATTCCAGTGGTTTAATCCTTGTCTTCTGAATTGATATGATAGTTGTGGATGAGAAACAGATCAATATTTAAGTCCTTTTTTTCCCTATAAATTCTCCTCCCTGCCCAGTAGGTGGCGATATGCACAAAAATGTGAATCGCAAAAAAACAAAAGAATGTGAAAGTGGAGATTTATAGTAAAAAAGGACTTAAATATTAATCTGTTTCTCACCCAAACCTATCATATACTGTATCTTTTGAAGATATGGATTTAACCTCTGGAACCGTATAGATTACTTGTATGCTGCCATTATGCTGCTTCAAAGTTCTGGTCACCATTCACTGGTATTATATGGACCAACAGAGCTGAGGTATTCTTCTAAAAATCTTTGTTTATGTTCAGCAGAAGAAAAAAAGTCACACATATTGGATGGCAAGAGGTTGAGCAAATGATGAGAAAATTATAATTTTTGGAAGAACTATCCCTTTAAATTGTTATGTGTGGTAAAAATTTAATTTATGCTGATTTTGCTGATTTGACTTTGGCCACAATGCCAAAAAATCCTTATTTTTTTAATGCAAAATAAAATTTCTCTCTTTTAATTTTGTGGTAATATACTGTATACTGCAAGGACATGTTCTTGACAGGCTTCGTGAGATTCAACTTTCGAATTTTTGCATAAGAAAAATCACAGAAATATTATCTAATGCAATTCCACATATTTGACCATATAAAAGCATGCATTTGATAAATATGTCACAGTCATGCGCATTTTAGCCACGTTATATATATATATATATATATATATATATACGTGTAAAATACACATCAACTCCACAGTAAACACAAAGGATCGTTAAAGCACCTTTTGAGCTGAATGTCACATTTTGTTTCCAATGATAATACATGTGGCTCACATTTCACATTAAACTGTGGCACATCCAAGAGCTATTGTGTCTCTTGCATCAGTGACACCTCATGTACAAATCTAAAGATTAATGTAACATTCCTTGTGGCTTATGATATGCCTGACCAATCATAAGTCAAAAGGTTGTATGGCGTCTCAAAAGGTGTGATAGAGTCAGCGCCAGGAGAGGTGCCGAGCTTGTGGCGGTTAAAGCTGCAAGGAAAGTGAATAGGCCTCATTGCATGAGCACACGGCACTCATAACAGCCCACAACTCAAAGCAGAAACTGTTAAACAACAAAAAATTATAAATGTTAGTAAAAAAAACCCAATTAGAACAAATAAGAAAGTAAATCGTACAATGCCAGGTCCACACCATTATATGCCAAGAGGATATAACAGGTTTCTATAATCAAAATGAAAAGACATTAGTAGAAATCATCATCACTACTCTCTAGAGATGGGAATCGAATTTAACCATTCTTGCTCTGATTCTACTTAACAATACGGTTCCTTAATGATTCCATTAATGATTATTTTAGTATTACAAAATAATTGATTACTGAAAACAGTACTATTCCATTACAAATAAACTCTGTTCCAAATGATTACCTTTAACATGTTTGAGAATCGAACTAGATTGGTGGTTCTGTATGTATGTTATTGCATGTAACTATCAAGCACAACGCAACAGAAAGATGTTGTCTATTTTTTTTTTTATTGTATTATTTTGCGGTGCCCAGTCTTTCTCTCTCTCATCACATGAATTCAGATTGTAAGCTCGCAAATCAGCTCAAACTGATTTTTTTAAAATATTCTGTCTGCATCGGCAAAAGAATTCAGGCTTTAGAAAAAACGTTAATGGAACCAAATGTCATGAAAATCGTTCAGTTCAGAATAAGAACCAGTTCTCGATTCCCAACCCTACTACTCTCTACTATTTATATAAAAACAAAAATCAAACTAACAAACAAACAGCATCATTACAACAGGGTTAAAAAAAGAGGAAGTGAAGAGGGGCATTCCAGGTGTAATACAGGAAGCAGGAGGCATGGTTTCGTTTGGCGGTTTAGTGCTTGGTTGTGATTGGTCTGGGTCACCTCGTTAAGGCAGGAGAGGGAGGGGCAGATCTCCCTGATGGTAAGGATGGCATGGACCTCATGTAGCCGGAGTCGGGCCGCTCAGACGAGCGGGAGCGGGTGTAGACTGGTCGATCCATCATGGGCCGCTGGTCAGCTGATCTGGACCTGTAATGGTCATGCCTGTCCACCATCCTGCGGCTATACCTGCAGAATGTTAGTCAAAAAGCCACGCTCAGCTGAGCCCCAGTGCATCATACTGTAGGTAATCCAATAGATCTGGTAACCATATTACGTCCTTATGCTGAGTAGAACTGGTTGCTGTGAAAAAAAAATGGAAGCTTCTAACAGAACAAAAATTAAAGAGCAATCAAATGCGGCTTCAGGTTTCAGAACTGGAAGCTCTGGGTCACCAGAATAAAAAGACAAAATCATAAAATGAAGGATAAACGGCAAACAAAACAAACGTAAATAAGTGTTAACCAAGACAGGCAAATAATTAAAAATGTTCAGGTAAATTAAAGTAAAAAGTTAACAAAATACATAGAAAATCCCCTCTTTCGCCATCAGGCAGCTGCTGTAAAGAATACTAGTTAAGCAAAGTCAACATATTTTTCACTGCCAAAAAAGTAAAGGCTTGGGTATACTTCATTTTTCCACATACCGGCTTGCTTCGCACACAGTCGAGAGCTCAGCATTCCTAAGTATACTCTTGACGGTGAGCGAATATGAACGAGTTCAACACATGCGCAATATGACTGCTTTGAGATGCTCATCTCTGGCTCTTTTAGTAGAATCAACGGCATTGCGCACAGAGGCAGACAGTCCACGTATTGATAAAATCTGGGCCGCAAGCAGACAGTTTGCACAGACTGTGCTGATGATGAAGTTTGTGGCATGCATAATGTGTGCATTACGATTAGCAACGTGGACAACCAAAGTATACTTTGGCCTAAAGACTCTTGACTACAGTCTACTCTTCTTCTACGTCTCTACGAAAGTTTACTTGACCACTTGTACTAATTTTGCCATTTTACCTGAGATTTTCCTCAAAGTGCTCATGGTTAGCAGGGAATTCAGGGATATGATCCTCTCTATGGACATACATGATAGAAAATGCATAAAAACCATGAGGAGGTTAACCCAATGTGACTCTACCCACCTGAGCAACCGGGCCAATTGGTTGCTTAGGAGACCTGGCTTGAGTCACTCATCATGCCCTGAACTTTGTGAATTTGAACTTGTGACTCCTCAGAGTCTTTACTCACTGAGCTACCCAGTCTATAGATATTTCTACATTTTTAAAGTTGCTGCCATACTTCTAGGGTGATTGTGCATTATTTCGTGTGTTATACAGTATTTGGCTGCTAGGGTGTTCTGGCTCATGCTAATTGTTAAAACAATGAAGTGCAACTGAAGTATCCAACTTCAATTTTGTCAAATAAACTACATTTTACAAGTTGATTCAACTATCTAATTTAGAAAAAGTTGAGATTACTTTAAATTAATAAAGTCAACTTCTATGCCATTTAAGTCAGAGCAACTTGAGCACATACAATGGCAAGTTTGATGGTGAAGGTTACAGGCTTTTGAGCATGCTCAGTCTGATCCCTGATGCTCAGTTCTAACATAAGGGAATTAAACATTTAAATATCAGGAGATTTAAAAATGTGATTTCAGCTCATGCCTTTAAGGATGCTATCCAGTATATGTGTAAAGGGAACAATGAAAAGGTGGAGGCGAGAACTGTATTGAAAATATAAATAAAAATAAACCAAAACTCTGTCACACCACCGTCCGCAGTCGGCCTTTATCCCTCTCAGAGGCTTAATTAGCCTGATAAGGGACCGGGTGTGTAGAATCATAACCCGGCCCCACCCTTCGCCCTGTCACATTCCTCCCTCGTTCTCTCAGGCCAGGGAGCCCCCGGCATGACGTACAACCCCCCCTTTCCCTGGGGGAGGGCGTGCCCTAAGCCCCGTCTGCCGGCAGGTCATCTCCGCCTTCCTGAATCTGGGAGGGAACAGGGGGAGGGAAACAGAAATAAATAAATTAGGGGGTACTTCCTGTAACAGTGTAGTACCCCCAAAAAAACACTGTACATTTTAAAAGAGAGGGAAAAGGCCAAAGCAGAGTGGAAGTGGGAGAGAGAAGAGAGAGAGAGGGAAAAAAAAACGTACTAGCTGGTTCTCTGATACGCCTAGCTTGGTCCTTGGCCACTCCTCCACCCTCTAGTGGACGACAGCTGTGCCTCCCCGGGTGGATCGGAGGCAGTCCTCCAGCCCCTGGTGGACGGAACTCCCCGCTGCGTTCTCGGGGAACAAAAGGTGTCTCCCCCGCCCCTGGCAGCGGTTCTCCCACTCCAGGCGGCCGGCAATGAGCCCCTCCCTGCTTGCGGTCGATGGTCTCAGACCCCACCACATTTCAGCGGCTGGTAGGGGTCTCCTCCGCCCCTGGCAGTGGCCCGGGTGTCGGCTAGGAGCCCCTTCTACCCTCGCAGCCATTCCTTCCATTTCCAAGTGGCCTGGCTCCTCCGTCCCCCTGAAGATGGCATCGGCTGCTCCATTGGGGTGGATGGTAGCAGCGAGAACTCTACTACGGCGTATCCCTCCTCCTTCCCGTATTTCGTCACCAGTGTAAAGGGAACAATGGAAAGGAGGCGGCGAGAACCAGCTTGACAATATAAATATTAATTGAATAAAATTGGCCTTTATCCCTTAGCCTGATAAGGGACCGGGTGTGTAGACTCACAACCCGGCCCCGCCCTCCGCCCTGTCACAATCTGTTAAAGTCATGACAAGGTCTTGAAAATTCATGAGCCGAAATCTATGGGAACCTTGTAAGGCTAAGCACTATGAACTTCATATTGTTGCATCTGCTACTGAGTAAGCCCACTGAAGGCAATACCCACAATCCCTTGTGCTTGAATTTATTTAAGCGTGTTCGCTCAAAGTGTGCCGGTTTATGAGGACATGTACATCATTTGAAAATAATCTGTTTTGAATTAATAGATGTTTTAGCTCAATGTGTTTTTAATGATTTTTTTCTATAAAAAGTTAACTTGGATCGCATTGAAGTTTCTTCGGTTATTTGCAGCTGGCTGCCTTGCTTTAAGTTTACTAAACTTTTTTTTTCCTTTCTAAAAAAAGACTATGACCAGACTATGTGATGACTTATTAATTGTGTAAATGATCTTGTGTTGTGAGGTACTTGCTGTTAAATGTTAAGGATATCCTGTCAAAGCACAACTACATCTAATTTTAACTAGTTTCTACACCGAATTCAATACCTTTCTGTATCTGTAGAGGGTTCAATTTCTATTCTGGGGCATGTCCTACTGAATAAACCAACCTCAAAGTTAGCAAGGGAGATCTAATAGTGTGCTTTGTACTAACATTAGTAGAGCATTATTCTGAATTTATTTGCTAGAAAAAGCTTCATAGACACTCAAATCTATTACTGACAACTGGCAACAAAATAATGTGATGTGCTGTGGGTGTTGATCTCTCTAGAAGCCTTACCTGTAGTCTCCACCACTTCCATTCATGACATGATTAGTGCATGGAGTAGATACATGATTGGGCCCATTGTAATATCTTTCAATGAAGGTGGAGGATCGATAGATTGGTAGATTGAAAATGAAGAAAGGAAATTATGATAAGAATGAGCAATAGTGGATTTATTGCAAGGGGTGAAGGCTACATCTGTTACTAGAGAAACATTCTACTTGAACACTCCGACAGCTACATAAATAAAGTCAGTATAGTAGGGTGCATGCCTTAACTATGGTTTCAGTGTTTTACCTCTCAGGAGATTCAAATGAGTCACTGTAGGCAGACATTTTTCTATCCTTCTTCATTCTCCTGAACATAAAATAACACAATCAGATCCTACATACCCATAATTATTTTCTTTTTGACAAAAAAGGAAGCCCTAAGATGCCATGGATTCACAGATACTTTTTGCTCCATTTTCATGTGATAACAAATTAGTTTTTCTCTCGAAATTGTAAGTAATGTAATTATCTATGTAATTTTCATGAGATACTGCTTCATTGAGATTTTATTAAAATTGAGATAGCGAAACTTTGTTTTACTGAGAAATCACTCAATTGCTTTTGTTTTAAAATACACTGTTTTTAAACATTTTTAAAAGTGTAGTAAGTGCAACAGTTTCATTATCCCAAGATTTCGAAAAATAAAATAGTATCTTGGTATCTCAATAAAATAGTAATTGACATCTTGTGAAGTTAACATACTGTAATGTAACTACTGTATATATATATATATATATATACGTATATATTTAATTTTATTTTTTAAATGTGAGTGGTACTTGCTCAAGAAAAACACTGTTAAGATGTTAGGGTATTGTGGGCAGTAGCCAGGATGTTGCAATCTGGTTGCTAGGTTTTTAGATAGAGTGTTATTTAGCATGTTGCTATGTGGTGTCTAGGGATTGCTAGGTGGTTGTCTACTGGCAGATGATATTCTGGTCCATAAACTTATGTTCCTCCAACCAATGTAAGCCTATGGGATTTTTTTCACAATTTTTAGGGTCCACCAGGTGAAAATCGTAAGTCTGATTGTTTAAAGTAAAATCACATTAGGACGATTAACTCATCAATACGGCAATAGTGCAAAAAATATATGTGAATCCACGGCACTTTAGTGCTTTCATATACCAAAGCTGGTTTGATCTACTCCAAAATATATGGGACTCCACTGAGCCAACAAAACACATCCTATATACGATAAACAAGAGTGAAGCTACTTGGCTCAGTACTCAAAGAGCTTGTGCCCAGTCATCAAAACAAAACAATCCCACCCTCAGTCATCTACAGAACAGCATTGAAGACATGTTACAGCAGGGAAGGGTGGAGTGGGTGCAGCTAAGGACATGTAAACATACACTGCGCACACTCCCTTTGGGAAATGGCGCTCTAAGTTTACTGGTGTATTTAGTGGCGTAGTCTCGGCAGAGTCAAAATCTGAATGTTATAATGTACGTTATCCACTTGAGAGGACCCTTAATGACTCCATATCATTACAATGACTGCACAAAGCTTTCTCAGTAGGTGGAAGAATGACACTCAATTTTTGCCAATGTTATTGGCTGTAGGGCAATCCAATAACAAAGCATTTGCCATATGCACATTTCACTGAGAAAATAAGCCATTCTGTAAGATAGGTTCCTCACCCACTTGAAAGCTCCCTAAAATAGATCTTAATCTACAAATCACAAATCAAGAGGCATAAACTTGAAATATTTTTAGGTGCCACTAGCTATTCTAGTCAGAACAACTGCCCACAGCACTAATACAGGAGTAACCCTGGTACGGCAATGGTACGCCTTTTACAGCAATAGCACCGCCCACAACCGCAAAGACCTGCAAAGGGTGGTGCGAACTGCCAGAAACATCATCGGAGGTGAGCTTCCCTCCCTCCAGGATATATATAAGAGATGGTGTGTGAAGAAAGCTCGGAGGATTATCAAAGACTCCAGCCACCCGAGTCATGGGCTGCTCTCACTGCTTCCATCAGGCAGGCGGTATCGCAGCATCAGGACCCGCACCACCCGACTACATGACAGCTTCTTCCCACAAGCAATAAGACTTTTGAACACATGATCTCTCACGATCAACAATCAGCACTGCACTTTATTAATCATCACTCTGTCAATATATTCTCCCAATTCAGTTAGTGTATATATATATATATTTATACCCGTATCTAGTGTATGTGTATTCTACATTGTGTGTATTGTGTACATTTGTTATGTAAATTGTTGTGTAGGTATGTGTACATTTGTTATGTAAATTGTTGTGTAAGTTTGTTATGTAAATTGTTTTGTGTGTTGTTTATTGTAAAGTGGTTTATGTCTCGTCACTGTCATTACTGCTATGTTGCTCGGAACTGCACACAAGAATTTCACCTGCTGTTGCACTCGTGTACACAGTAGTGTGACAATAAAGTGATTTGATTTGATTTGATTTGATTTGAACCCACTATGGTTTACTACCTGTCCATGCTATTGTATGCCCCATCAGAGTATGCACGGGCCATCCTAGTGGAGTGTAGTAACTTGACTGCGTCTTCACATTTCAGGGGGTGCAGACTGATCAGAAGAAAAGAGAGGCAGAATGCAATAGAGACTGGTGAGATGAGTGGTTGATATCTCGGTGATAAGAAGGGGGAGAATGGGCTCTTTCTTACTCTTTTAGAGTATATATAGGCAAAGACCATCCAAAGCACACAAGTAGAAATCAGAATGACCCTGATTTAAGAGAACTGGCAAATATACTGAGCTATCAAAACTGCAACAAATAATTGATATTGCAGTAAACATCAGAACCAGCAAAGATGGTTGAAGCCCTTTCATTCAATCCACAGTAAAAAGTGAAGATATATTGCCTTACATGAGGTTAGAAAATGTGCCAGCATGACTCATTGTGTATTTTACCACGAAATAGCAAGCAGACACCAGAGGAGATCTGTCCGGCTAAAAACAAAACAGTCAAAGCACTGCAGTGTTAGAGATCTGATACCCGACCTGAGCCCGATAAGATCCGACAAACCTTCAGGTTTCTGGCAACTAACGTTAGTCTCATAGAATGAAAGTTACTATAACAAATTTACATGTTTTATGTGCCACTTTCTACGTTTTGCTGCAGTTTCCTAGTGAAATGAACACTCCAACACTTTCACACAAATCCTGGGTGCTATGGATGTTTATGACTTTATAAACACGTATTTTTCACTCTATTACTCACACACTGCTATGTTATGATAACAAACACTTTTACTCAACGCATTATTTAGAAAAATTTTACACATTTTAACAAGCGCAAAAAAATTTAATCGAATCAAAAACATGGTATGCCGATTAATTAATAGAATTAATCACAATTAATCACTCATATATATATATATATATATATATATATATATATATATATATATATATATATATATATTTCTGAGAAAGTCCCTCAAATAACAATAATTAAATGTATAATTATAAAAAATTATAAATAGTTATATTTAAATAATTTAAAATAAAATATAAATATAATAACAAATAATAATACAGATAATTAAAATGCATTACATTATTGTGGCACACGATAAAAGTTTAAAAAAGATGGTTACATTTTACAATAAAGTTCCATTTGTTAAAATTAGTTAACGTTAGTTTGTTGTTTTGTTGCTTAAACTGCTCAACAAACATCATGGTTACTGTTGTAACCTCCGTTCCCCGAGGGAAGGAACGAGACATTGTGTCAAATGAAGTGACACAAGGGGTCTTCCTGGGATGAAAAAACGCATGAGCTATCAATTAATAATAGTAGCATTAGTTAATGTTAATTTCAACATATATTAATAACATTTTTTTAATTAAAAGTTGTGTTTGTTAACATCCGTTAATGCACTATGAACTAACAATGAACTAACAGTGAACAACATTAACAAAGATTAATAAATTATGTAATAAATATATTGTTAATTATTTGTTCATGATACCTAATGCATTAACTAATGTTCCCCGTCTGTCGCTCACTTCGACATTGTGTCGAAGAAACAACACTAGGGGTCTCTCTTGAGCGCCGAATATGCCTCTGATCGAACAGTATTTGCATACCCCGCCCCCGGATATGGATATAAAGGCGAGGAAAATATGCTAGTTCATTCAGTAATTTTCTTCGGAGCCGATGGTCGTGTATGCAGCCAGCTGCCTGTGACACAACTGATATCCTGCTTCTATCCTCTGACGCGCTGCTTTGCTGTTGGATCTACGGCGCACTTCAGCTGCTTTTCTCTTCACTGCACGGCATGCAGCTTTGCCCCTGGGCACTTCGACAGCACATAGTTGAAAGAGTTTTCCCTATAAAGAGTAATTTTTCTCTGTAAAGAGTTTAATTCTCTGAAAGAGCAATACACAGCGCGTTGAACGTCCTTTTCAAGACGCATCTTTTTAAAGATGCCATTCAACCCCTGTGTAGTTCCTGGATGTTGTAGAGTGCTCTCCACTTCAGACGGCCACGTGCGCTGTCTCGTGTGTCTGGGCGCCGATCACACCGAGGCAGCGTTTGTGGATGGTTCATGCTCTCACTGCGAGAGCATGACCATGGCAACGTTGCGGTCGCGGTGCGCTTTCAATAGAAAGCACGCCACTCCAGCCGCCCCCCACAACCCCACCCCCCCCTATCGCTCCTTCTTCCCATGGGACTGAGGATGATGCGGCTGGCGATGGAGGCGATTTGGGGAGGGCAGCGGGTGCAGTTCCGCCGGGTACGCCCCCTCGGACCACCCGCCCCCCGACACGCTTGTTGACCCCCATCCAGCCTCGAGGCAACGGCGACTCGCCTCTGGGCCGGTCTGCCTATACTCTGGAGCTTGAGGTGGATGAGCTCGCCGCTCCTTCGGAGAGCGTGGCGTCTGACGCCTCCCCTTGGCTGCCGCCTTGGCGCAGATGTCCAACATGCTTGCCCGGGCCGCCGTCAGTGTGGGGTTGGATTGGAACCCTCCATCCTCCCCACACCCGTCACGGATGGATGACTGGTTCCCGGAAGTGCATGACAAGCTGACGTCTTCATGGAGAGCCCCGCTCTCCATTCGTCAAAAGCCCTGCTTGTCCGCTCTCGCTACCCTCGACGGCGGAACGGCCCACGGGTATACGCCGATTCCCCAGGTGGATAGGGCCGTTGCGCTCCATCTTTGTCCCGGTAACCCTACCACCTGGCGCGGATCCCCTATACTCCCTTCCAAGGCCTGTAGGACGACATCTTCGTTAAACAGAAAAGCCTACAGCAAAGCAGGTCAGGACGCTTCCGCCTTGCACACCATGGCCATCCTGCAAGTCCACCAGGCCAAGGCGCTCAGGGATCTGCACGTAAAATCACATTAGGATGATTAACTTATCATAAGGTAATAGTGCAAAAAATATATGTGAATCCACGGCACTTTAGTGCTTTCATATACCAAAGATGGTTTGATCTACTCCAAAATATTTGGGACTCCACTGAGCCAACAAAACACATCCTATATACGATAAACAATTTTCAGAGGGGTGAATACATAAATGTATGCTTTTCCTTTTGAAAATCCACTGTAGCTTGCTTTTTTCTGACTGGCATTTCTGTCAAAGAGTGAAGCTACTTGGCTCAGTACTCAAAGAGCTTGTACCCAGTCATCAAAACAACACAATCCCACCCTCAGTCATCTACAGAGCAGCATTGAAGACATGTTACAGAAGGGAAGGGTGGAGTGGGTGCAGCTAAGGACATGTAAACATACACTGCGCACACTCCCTTTGGGAAATGGCACTCTAAGTTTACTGGCATTTAGTGGCATAGTCGGCAGAGTCAAAATCTGAATGCTATAATGTACGTTATCCACTTGAGAGGACCCTTAATGACTCCATATCATTACAATGACTGCACAAAGCTTTCTCAGTAGGTGGAAGAACGACACTCAATGTTTGCCAATGTTTTTGGCTGTAGGGCAATCCATTAACAATGCGACGGCGGAACGGCCCACGGGTATACAGCAATTCCCCAGGTGGATAGGGCCGTTGCACTCCATCTTTGTCCCGGTAACCCTACCACCTGGCGCTGATCCCCTATACTCCCTTCCAAGGCCTGTAGGACGACATCCTCATTAAACAGCCTACAGCGCCGCTTCCGCCTTGCACGCCATGGCCATCCTGCAAGTCCACCAGGCCAAGGCGCTCAGGGACCTGCACGATGGTAGCCCTGACCCCGATGTGCTGTAGGAACTGCGTTCAGCGACCGACTTCGCCCTCAGAGCCACGAAGGTCACCGCACAGGCACTCGGGCAGGCGATGGCCACCCTTGTGGTCCAGGAACGTAATCTCTGGCTCAACCTGGTCGAAATGCGTGAGGCCGACAAAGTTCGCTTCTTTGATGCCCCTGTCTCCCAGTTTGGCCTCTTTGGTGACACCATCGAGGACTTTGCCCAGCAGTTCTCTGCGGTGAAAAAGCAGACGGAGGCCATCTCACACATTCTGCCACGCCGCAAACCTGCCGCCACAGCCACTGCCCCGTCTGCTCGCCGAGGGCGTCCCCCTGCGGCCAAGAAATCTGCTCCGCCTCAAACCGGGCCCAGCTCTCAGCCCCAGCGTCGAGCACACCGCAGGAAGCAGACGCCCCCCCCCCCCCGTCTCTCGGACCCCCTCTCGGACCCGTAAGGCTCCCAGGCGCTCCTGAGACAGACGACCCAGCGACAGAGATGTTAGCTCAGGAGGTGGTAAGACCGCTCCGTCCCCAGGTGGAGGGCCGGGAGGAGAATCTTTTGTTTTTAAACAATTTTAATTTGCCACCCCCCTTAGATGGGGTTGCGGTACCCACATTCTCAATAAAGAGCTATTTCCTATGTCTCTGGTTCACCTGGCCCGCAAATGCCGTTCTCACGGCACTTTGCCTCCAGATCTCAACAGTCCCGGCTTCCTGGACACAGACCACCTGTCTCCAGCCCCACGACTGTTCCCCGGCCGGCCGGTTCCGACGAGTCTAGAGGACGCCTACCCTGGACCACCTCCTCAGTCGCCAACCCGCCCCGCTGAAAAGCTCCGCCGGGTACGTCAAAATGAATCGTCCCTTTGGTGCCCCTAGCGCAGAGGTTGGACGCGTGGCTTTCACTTCCCAAACTGTCTCGCTGGCTGGCCCGGACCATCCGACTTGGTTACGCAATTCAGTTTGCCAGGCCCCCAAGCGTTGCACAAACTCCCGTTCAAAATGCTCACGCAGAGACACATCTTAACCTGCATCCAGAATCTACATTGGTTAGCAGCGGTAGACCTGAAGGACGCGTACTTCCACGTCTCCATTCTGCCTCGACACTGCCCCTTTCTGCTGTTTGCGTTCGATGGCCAGGCATATCAGTACAAAGTCCTCCCCTTCGGCCTGTCTCTGTCCCCTCGCATCTTCACGAAAGTCGTAGAGGCAGCTCTTGCCCCGCTCCGAGAAGCCGGCATCCGCATACTCAATTACCTCGACGACTGGCTTATTCTGGCCCACTCGCGAGAGTTACTATGCGCTCACAGAGACCAGGTGCTCAGGCACCTCAGCCGTTTGGGGCTTCAGGTCAACTGGGAAAAGAGCAAGCTTACTCCAGTCCAGAGCATCTCTTTTCTCAGTATGGAGTTAGACTCGGTCTCAATGTCAGCACGTCTCACCAACGAGCGTGCCCAGTCAGTGTTGAGGTGCCTCGCCGCCTTCAGGCCAGGCACAACGGTCCCTTTAAAACTTTTCCAGAGGCTCCTGGGAAAAATTCTGACTGGCAGTAGCTGCCCCGCTTTCCTTTATACCTGTATGTCCGGGGCGGGGCATTCAAATTCTGTCTGACAACTTGACATTGTCTTTTTCTCAGGTTCAGAGGTATGTTTGGCGTCCCAGGAAGACCCCTTTTGTCACTTCATTTGAAACCACGTTGAGTGAGTGACAGAAGGGGAACTGTTCTTTCTTTTTTGGTTTTGATTTGTTTCTGGCGATGTGCACCTGTGCATCTTGTTAAGCCATGAAATTAGTCTTTGCCAAGGAATTGTCGCTGAAATATATGGGACAGTGAATCTGTGAAATGTACATTTCTAATGTTTTGGTGCTTGTTTATTTTCTTCCAATTAAGATTTAAAAATGGCTGAATTTGAGATGCTGCACACTGTTAGCCAATCATAACAGTTGGTGTTTACAATGAAGTTTAAATGAGCAGATGAGGTAAAAATCAAGTTTTTCAGAAAAATTTTGGTGAAAAAAAAAGCCTTTACTCCCATTATAAGTGGACCTCAGGGAAGATAATGAAACAATAAAAAAAGAGCATTTCATGACCCCTTCAAAACTCTACTGTTACGAATTTTGCCAATGATGCTTAAAGAAATACAGAATATTGCAACAAATGTACTGGCTTGGAGAATAAATAATGAAGAGAGTGAGCGATTTTGAGTCAGGGCTTGAAATATAGCGATACCAGTTGGTCCAGGTCGGTTGGGTCACATGGTCTTTTAGCATCCTTTATTATAAATATAAAAAGTTCAACTCTGTTAAGACAAACAAAAATGACGACTCTTTCCTCAGTTGGTAAAAACAAACAAAAATCTTGTGTACAGTATATGCACTTACAATGGAAGTCTATGGGGCAAGACATTGCACTAGAATAAACTTTACAATATAAAAACTATAGCAGCAAAACTTAAACTTTTAACTTAAAGTGTTAACATGAGACTTGTGTGATAAAATCACTTACTAACCTTGTCTGTCAAAGTTAATAATGCAACACATGTCATGACCATTTAAAGCTGTCAAACCCACCAAATTCTGCATGATACGTGCAAGGATTTCAGGAAGGGACATCACGTTACTATACTGCCTGGCCAAAAATAAAGTCGGCATTTGGATTTAAATAATGTTTTTGATTTGGGTTTCTTCAATTGGTCAGGTCTAGTCTCTGTAACATTATACAGCAATAAAATTATGTCAGCTGACTATCTGAATGTTCTGAATGACCAGGTTATCCCATCAATGGATTTATTCTTTTTATTTCCTGACGGCACGAGCATATTCCAGGATGACAATGCCAAGATTCATCAGGTTCAAATTGTGAAAGAGTGGTTCAGGAAGCATGAGGAATAATTTTTACACTTGATTTGGCCACCAGAGAGTCCTGATCTTAACCCCTTGAAAGTCTTTGGGATGTGCTGGAGAAGACTCAATACCGTCAATATGGCCTTTAGCTTTGCTTACAGTGCACATTCTTCATGGCATTGTTTCAACAACCATGCAACGTCACAACATTTATTTCCATCCATAGTTGCATACATTTTTAGCTGAGGTCTTGTATTGATGACGGGAGAGTCGATACACTCTGTAAAGTCTTCTTCAGCACATCCCAAAGTTATTTGTAAAAACAAATCTAGGTAATGAACAGCAGGCCACAGATGCAGGCAATACACCTTGATTTGCATTGGTAACACTTTCAAATAAGGTTCCCTTTGATAACATCAGTTAATTACATTAGTTAACATGAACTAACAATGAACATTACTTATATTAATTATCTTGGTTAATGGTAATTTCAATACAGTTCCATTGGTAATGTGTTTAGTGTCATGAACTAACAGTGAACAGTATAGTTTTACAGCATTTATTCATCTTTGTTAATGTAAGTTAAAGCTACACTTTGTTACTTTTTTTGTAAAAAAAAACAACAAAATGTTAATAATAAGAGAGTGCAACAAAAATCCATCTTCCAAAACATGTCTTTACTTTACCCAAATACACTATGATAAACCCATAATAATGATTTATATTTTAGAGCTGTCGGGATGGATTTTTCAGGAAATCGCATTCATACGTCCTTCACCTGTGCGTGTCACGTCATAGCAGTACACAGAGAAAATAAGCTCTGGCTACTGTATCGTGTGTATGGTGTGTGAGAAGCATAAACCTGAATGTTTGTTGACACAACAAACAAGAAAAACTGACCATGGATAATTAAAAACGGAAAACCTCCGGGGAATCACGGTTGTAAAAAACAAAGAAATCCCAAAAAGAGCACAGTCTACAAGAAAAACGGGAAAGCGACAGAGTCCATAATAAAACCAGAATCAACATCGGTTTGGCTTTTCAGAGGTGGCGACAACTCCCAGATCTAAAGAGGATTAAAAGAGACTCAGAGATGGCTTTTTTCTTACTCAACAGGTAAGATATTTTATTTGTTTGGTGTATGTATAGATGTGTAATCACACACACACACGTCTGTAGTGTAATACAGTAATTATACTGTAATCGGTGCTGAACTTTTCACTTGCTAGAATGCGTGTGTATTGTTCTTTATAATGGCAATCATTTATATAAATAAATCCTTTAGTTCTAGGCTTGCCAAAGACATGTGAGTCTTGAAATGATGTTGGCCACTGGTTTGTAACAATGACAATCTATAAACGAGTTACTACAGTGATATTTGGCCAGAATATCCTGCAATTATAAAAAACTTTACAACATTTGTCCTTATCAGACAAGCAATCGTTGTGTCTAATGTTAGCTAAAGTTGCCTAACTGTTGTAACGTCATTTATTTAAAAACATCAATGTTTCCAGCATAAGATGTGACACTTATCTGCTCAGATGACATGTTTTTAGATATCCGTCTTTTCCTTTCTTTCGTTATTTATTTGTTTTATTTACCAGTGCCTTGAACCACATTCATCCACGCAGAGGGGCAGAGCCGAAGCACAACCAAAACAATGTTCTTCCGCAAGATGCATGCAGTTTTATTTTTTAATCGCTAAAGGGCCAAAAGTTACATAGTGTAGCATTAATAAAAATACAGTTGTTCATTGTTAGTTTATAATGCATTAACTTTTGATTTTAAAAATGTATTACTATATGTTGACATTACTATATGAAACTTACATTAACATATGATTAATAAATGCTGTAAAAGTATTGTTAATTGTTAGTTCATGTTAATTAATATTGTTAACTAGTATTAACAAATGGAACCTAATATTAAAGTGTTACCATTTCAACATATACTAATAGATTTGTACAAAAGCTGTATATTTTAACATTAGTTAATACACTATGAATTAACATGAACTAACAATGAACAATTGTATTTTTACAAACTAACATTAAAAAGGATTGTTAGTTCATGGTCCCTAATGCATTGGCTAATGTTAATGAATGGAACCTTATTGTTAATTGTTGTTAATGTTGCATTGAGCCAGGTTATTCATTTAAAGTAATTAGAATGCATATCTAAAAGTGTGCCTGCTAAGACTTTACCATTTGAAAACTTGATGCCTTGTCACTTGTGTGAGTGCACCTTTTAGTGCACTTTTTGCTAGCTCATTTGCTATTTATCACAAATAAAGTGAGTTGAGCAGTCTCTTGTTTGTAATCACATGCTCTGTGTGTGCAAGCTGTCAATCAACTAACAGCAGGTGGTTTGAAGTGAAATAGGTGCTGTGATTGGACAGAATGGGGAGGGGCGTAGGGTTGCATAATGCCAGCTAAACTAACAGAATACCTGGGGTCCTGGACAGCAGGATCGGTGGCTGGCTGTCTGTGTCTGGTTCGAGGAGGGAGGGTAAGATAGTGACTGCAACCACAAAAGATAGAAACCATAGGGAGCAAAAAACAGAGACATGAATGAATGGAACTGTTAAAGATGGAGCGATGGCAAGATAACAAAAGTGACCAAAATAAGAGAGGCAGAGATGAATGGATAAAAACAAAGGCTGATGTCAAAGAGAAATGAGAGGAGAGAGAGAGAGATGGTTGAAGACAGAGAGATAGATACAGCACCAATTGGAGGAGAATTGATTGGAAATAGGAGGCACACATTTTTTTCTTTTTCAAAATGAGTTTAAGAAACTTAAAAGATTCTCTCTGCTTTGAAGTTTTTTAATTTTTTAATCTAATTGTTGTAATCATGTAAACTGAAAAGATGAAGGAATACGCCTACATTCCCAATTATGTGATTGGGAATGATAAAAAAAAAAAAAAAAAAGTTTGACAGATCTTTTGAAGGGATACTGTGTCCTAACTAGACAAGATGTGAGTTTTATTGCTAAGTATTTTTTCTATTGTGAAAACTGTGCAATATGTAAATCACAGACAATAAGAGTTATTTAAGTACAGTTATGTGAAGCAGGATTTGGTCTTGTAAGGGAACAGAAACAAAAACCAAGCAACTTATGAATAGTCTTGTCGTTCATTGCATTCACTGCTAGTTAGGACAAAATTAACATGGTAGAGAAAGGATTGATCACTGAAGCACCTGACTAGTTTGCAAACTGTGTGACACATGGCAGCTCAAGTATGTTACGTGAACACATACCTGTCCGGTGAGTATCTGTCCTCAGACAGTCGATGTCGGGGGCCGTAATTCGAGTGTCCTCCTCTTACACCGTGATCTAAACTTCGACTAGATGAGAGGAGAGAAAAAAAAGTGTCTGGTCACCATTTTCAGAAATTAACTTTTACATTAAGGAATTTGATTTTTTTAAGGGGCATTTTTTACTTTTATGAGGGCAACATTTGTCTAAAAATGTAAAACATAAACTGTCCTAAGAATTTACACCCTAAGAATTACATCAACAACTCTATATCAGATATAACAGAACAATTCATTACAAGGGCATTTTTTGCCCCAACAGTTTAAATTTTGGGGGCATTTTATGATTTTTGATGGCATTTTTTGCCCCAAGCTCCCCTGCTGTTCACTCTCACCACAAACCAAAGAGAGCCCTGCTACAAGAAACAGATTTCTCTTTACGTGCATAATCAGTTCAAAAGAAATATAGTAAATAAAGTTAAAAAAAGAAAAGAAATACAGCTGCTCGAAACAATAAAAAAAAAAAAAAAAAAAAAAAAAAAGCTTTATTGCCACTATTGAACACTTAAAAAAAAAAACTTGTTTTGTTTTGGGCTGTCCATTTAACGTATTCATACAGTGCGATTATTTATATAAAAAAATAATGTTTGAAAAACAGTTTACGCAATCATGCTTCCAGACCCATCTGTCAATCCCGTAATAAAAGTACATATTTTCACAACTATTGGAGCTTGACGTACATGTCACTTTGTGTTTTTACGAGCCTCGCCTGCAGGGGGCAGTCTGCACGCTTCAACAAACCTCATAAGCAGCGCAGCCACAGAGTGAGAGCCGATCACACAGGACGTGGTCTTGACAGCAGGACGAAATAACAGAATACATCTCGAGACGCAACTTTAAAGGGGTCATGACATGCCTTTTTGATCATTTTCTTGATCATTTTCAACCCTCATTCTGAGCCTCTGTCAGAAACCCTCGGTTTTGGTGCTGCTTCTCCTTTAAGACTCTACAGTACACGCCCACTGTTATGGTTGGCTCTCTGCTCTTGAGTGACTTGCTCTCTCTCCTTGTCATCTCACTGTGCACTGCAACTGAACTTACGTTCGGTAAAGTAGCCATTGATATGTTGTTATGGAGGAGGTCAGCTGCAAATATCTACCACAATTTGACATCACAATGTAGAAGAAGTAGAGAATGAGTTGTTTTGGCAGCTTGGTTTCAACAAATGCTTTTTGCAGAGACGATAGGTTTTGAGTTCTGAAATTTTATGTTTTTATAGTACAACGACCTCTTATACGTCAAAAGATCAAGGGAAATTTGATTCATATGTCATGACTAGGGATGCCGCGGTTATACTATATTATATTTAGATTAGATTAGATTGTAATTATGGATTTACTATCAAGACGGATTAAATATATTTCAATTAGGGCTGCCAATTGATTAAGTTTATTATCGAATTAATTACAAGGTGTACCGAATAATTCATTGAATTAAATGCAATTAATCACATATGTAAATATTTGCTGAAAAAGCCCCTCAAATAACAAAAATTCAATTTATAATGATGAAATAATTATAAACAGCTAACTTTTAATCGACTGCCCTAGTTTTGTTTGTTTTTTGCAGCATGTAGATTCATGTTACCTCTGTGGGGGAGGGACGCTGGGTGAGCGCGAGCGTGTGCGGATCATGTCTGATCGTGAACAGTGATTGGACGACATAACCTGCTCAGGTACAGACAGAGTGGAGCTCTGGAAATCCCTGCCGTTGTGTCGGTAATCTGAGGGCGAACACAGTAAAACAACAGAGTAGGGGTTAGGATAATGATGGCAAAAAGTTCAACAGCTTGTCACAAGTTGCTGACCACAAAAACTGTATGCATGACATCATACAGAAAGTTATTTAACTCCTTAATCAAACTTCCATAACATCACATGAAACTGTCCAGTGGGAAAGTTCTCTCTGACAATATCCTTTAATTTGAATTGTTCATCAGCATGTGTGAAGGCACAGACACCTTGACAGCCCATGCCCTGCTTGAGTAGCAACGATCATTCCAGCGAATCAGCAAATAGAATGAATTTAGGGTTAGTTGACATGAAATACAGTAATTTTGGGAAGTTGACATGTCTATAATGTGACGTGCTAAATCCAAAACAATTCCAAACAGCACTTTCTAATTATGTATAAAGTTATTATGCAGGCAGCTTTTATGACTTCATGTTAATGAGCTACTACATAAAATATGTAATTAAAACATTTATTTGTCACACTGCAGGACCATTTAAGATTTGTGTAGGCATCAAGGTTACATCACCAAAAAGATGCACTTTAACATACATATTTTACGCTAAATTCTTTTTTAAAAAAGGAAAGAAAAAGTATATAATGTTTATGAGTGTATATCCGAGTGCTACTTTTATATTTACATATTCACACTCTCTCTAAAATTCATTTGGAGCAAAGTTTGAGTGCAGTGCAGCCTAAAAATACAACTGTTTATGTTTTAACTACTTTACGGCATACTTCTCAAAATAGTTCTATAAAAAATATATGTTACATAAAAGAGCATTGAATTTACATGCAATGAATTGAATGAAAATGCTTTTAAGGACAACATTTAAGCCTTGAGTTATCTTAGTACCGTTGGAACACTAAAGCAGGTAGAGGTGATTTAACAGTACCTGAGATAACACCAATCCCATCCTCACAGTCGTAATCAGAGAATTCGCTGTCACTGATTCGCTGTGACCCTGAGAAAGAGAGAGAGACAGCGTGAAAAAGATAGAGGGGGGCGGAGTAACAGATCACAAGGGTCTTACTGAGAATAAAAAGACCCTCTTAACGTGATCACCTCCCTCTCACACACACATCATCTGGTTAATCCAGTGGAGTGTTCACGTCAGGTCAAGTAATCTATCTAGTGTCATAGTACACCAGACACACACACACACACACACATATACACAAAAAACCCTGTATTAGGGACATAACAGTACAGAAATTTTGGCCGATATGATGGACGAAAATTATATTAAAATTATTTAAGAATTTTTTTATAAATCTAACCTATTCTTTCAGCTTGATTCAAGAATTTAAAGGGGTCATGACTTGCCTTTTTTCTTCAATATGTTCCTTGAGGTTCACTTATATTAATAATATTACTAAAGTTTTTTGCAGAAAAAAAAAACAGACAGATATTTGTAAAACATGTTCATTTCCCACCCTCATTCTGACCCGTGAGAAACCATCGGTTTTGCTGCTGCTTCTCCTTTAAGACTTGACAGAACACGCCCACTGTTCTGATTGGCTCTCTGCTCTTGGCTGACCTGCTCTCTCTACTTGTCATCTCACTCCTCATCGCTACTGGAAGGGCTACGGAAGTGATTAAAGGCAGAGGTGGGTAGTAAAATGCTACATTTACTCTATTACATTTAATTAAGTAAGTGGGTACTTTTTACTCATTTTTGATTCATGATTTTTTTCTTTACAATGTGTGGTGTTCCAGTCTTTAAATTACTGGGTTTAATTTTAATTAATGTGTAATTTATTGAGAGATTATTGAATGGGGCACGCTGAGCCGCTGTCACAGACTGTCCCTCAGTCACTGCTGCAGCATCAAGCTCTTCAAAGTGAAACACTTTCTTCGCTCTGAACAGTGAAAAAATTATAGTTTTGTCATGCAATGCCTTCATTTAACACCAAGACAAGCTGATATTTCAATGTTAAAATTGAAGCTCAAACTTAAGGCAGCACATCAAGGTAACTTTTGACTCTAATGCGTTGGTTTTTCTGTGTTAATTACAAGGTGGTCATTTTCAGGATGATAATGTAACTGGACTCAGTTTGGAAAAGTGTACATTTTTAAATCAGTGCAGCAAAATATATCAGTGCACTTTGTCCTTCATCCCACATGTCATGAGCAGTGAGTGAATGAAATGAGTGAGTGAATTCGGACGCTGACATATACAACGAGTTTCAGACCTCTGGGGCTTTTGCACAAACAACGTCTCATATGAAATTTTAAAATACTTGGGCCTTACTTGTTATTCTTATTAAATAATAACTAATAATAAATCTTCATTCTGTTTGTAATTTTTTATATATACTATGTGTTAATATATAGAGTAAACACATTTTATGAAATAAAGAGTACATTTTAAAATGTATCTGTATGTTTTGTCTCTCTATATGTTATTATGTTATTTTAATCAAGTAATGATTTGCCAAAAAGTAATTTAATATATTCAGCATGAAATAAAACATTGCAGGAGTAAAGGAAGCAGTAAACTCCCAGCTCATACGTAATCCCCATGGTGGATTGTGGGCTATTAACCGTTGTCAAGTGTACATCAAATGAACACTCGAAATTAGAGTGCACTGTGGGTAATAATGAGTGAACAAAAGTAGGGAACAAATGACTCACTCAGAATTCAGACACTCCTACAAAAAGGCAGACACCCGAAATAGTGCACCAAATAGTGAACAGGGGGCAGTTTCAGACACAGCGATTGTTCCACGTCTGGGGTTGCAACACACTAGGCTGCATACTCTGTGTTTAGAGAGCGGCGGTACTGCTGAATAGAACTAATGATATAAATACTTACAACACTGAAAACTGTAACTACACTGAAATAAGAATCCACACAGGACTTTAAAAGCTATGAAATACTGAAAGTAGGCATTAATAAAACTTGAGCTTGCTTTGGTTTATATTTCAGCATTATATATAATGTCCTTGTGGGACATTTTCACATTTTCACTGTAATAATTACTAGAAATGTTTCCAAAGCTCTCTTATTGAAATTCATCCAGCTCTGACAAGAGTCCTTAAATGGAATGTTCACCCAAAAATTACATTCTCATTATTTACTCACCCTCATGCAACCCCAGATGTGTATGACTGCTGGGGTTAAATCTAACTCAAATTAAGATTTTTAGAAGAATTTTTCAGCTCTGTAGGTCCATACAATGCAAGTGAATGGGTGACAACATTTTAAAGCAAAACAAAATCAAGGAAATCAGCATAAAAGTAATCCAGAAAACTCCAGTGGTTAAATCAGTATCTTCAGAAGCGATGTAATAGGTGTGGATGAGTAACAGAGAAACAAATCACTTTCACATTCTTCTTCTTGTGTTTTTGGTGATTCACATTTTTTACTGCATATCGCCCCTGCTGTCTAGCAAAAAATTACAAATATTTATCTTCTTCTCACCCACAACTATCATATCGCTTCTTAAGACATGAATTTAACCACCTGAGAATTATGTATTACTTTTATGCTGCCTTTATGTGCTTTTTGGAGCATAAATTTTGGCCTACAGAGCTGAAATATTCTTCTAAAAATCTTAATTTGCGTTCTGCAGAAGAAAGGAAGTCACCCATAGTGGGATAGCAAGAGGGTGAGTAAATTATGAGATAATATTTATTTTTATCACTTTAAAGTTATAACTCTATAATATATTATAACCATAATTTAATATTCTGTCATAATTTCCCAACCATCATGTAGTTCCAAACCCTTGTGACCTTCTGTATTCTGTGGAACACAAAATATGTTAGACAGAATGTTAGGGACTGACATTCTCGGTCACCATTCACTTTCAAAATATGGAGAAAAAAAAACACATTTACTGAAACTAAATGGTTATCAAGGCTAACAATCTGTCTAATATCTCCTTATTGTGTTGCATGGAAGAAAGTCATACAGGTTTGGAACAACATGATGGTGATGATGTCAGAATTTCCATTAATAATAATAATAATAATACTGTAATACATATTAAATGAGTATTATTGTAGAGTGGAGGAGGGCGGGGCCGGGCTGGAACAATGCATGCCCAGTCCCAATCAACATGATGGGGGCGCGTGAGGGATAAAGGTGATGCCGGTGACGATGGTTCAAGAGAGAGAGAGACTGACAGGCAGCTGTGTGTTTATGTTTGTGTGTTTTTGTTTTTCTGCTTTACACTTATGTAATGGAATATAGGGGTAAATGTCTGTTATGTAATTTGTGAAAGTAACAAGTTACTACTTGAGTACTCTTTTAACTGGATACTTTCTTACTCTTACTCAAGTAATTATTTATGTTAGTACTTTTACTTCTACTTGAGTAATTTTTTTAAGTAATTGTACTTTTACTTGAGTACAGTTTTTAACTACACTACCCACCTTGATTAAAGGTAAAGTAGGCATTGATGTGTTGTTGTAGAGGCAGTCAGATGCAAATCTCTACCACAGTGTGACACAGATGTAAGAGAACAAGTCTTATTGGCAGCCTGGCTTCAACAAATGCTCTTTTTGCAGGGAGGAGGTAGTTTTGAGTTCTGAAACTTACAGTATGTTTTTTTATAGTGCCTCTTATATGTCAAAAGATCAAGGAAAATGTTATTCTTTGTATCATGACCCCTAAAAAAAGCTTTGAGTAAAATAATTATATATTGTATATTTATGGTAAATTTGCTTCCATATTGGACTAATCAGACCAAAGCTGATAACTGTAATAATTGCTTATACTGGCCAATTACGATATGGTCGTTGATATAATTTGCATCCCTTCCAGGTATAAATGTTGAATATTACTCTGCAAGTAAAGACCCAGAGATTAGAATGATATACAAATACCACACATGTTAACAAGTTTCTAAAAATATACTAGAACAAGAAATATCTGACACTAACATTTGTTTAGTAAGAAAACAAAACAGACAAACATAGCAAACATGAACCAGAGTAAGGTTTGTGAGATGCTAGGAAAAGCGTTAGCAGTCCACATACACATCCACTCAGGATGGGCCATAAACTGAACTATGAACTATTTCCAGTAGAAAGATCAGGCCTAAAGGGAAGATAAGCTGAACAATGAGGTTTGGTGGCAGGTAGCAGCAGCGGCAACTACATGCAAGCTGTGTGGAATAATTGAGGTTTCTAAAGATTATGTGGAGTGAGAGCAGGGGAGAGTGTTGAGGATAGTAATCACACTGCTGACCAATCACATGCTAGATGGGGCAAGCAGGTTCAAGTTACCTGAGTTGTAATAATACGGGCCTTTGTCTGGAAATGTGTCAGTGGATTAATAGACAGTCATATTTTTTGAAGGAAACAAAACATGAACAAACACATCAACAAAACAAATATACTAGCATATACTCCAAAAATGTGCTGTTTTAAATTCAAAAGTTAGAACTGTTTTTCTGTATTTTAGTTGTGTAAATTATAAAGAATTCTATAGCTCCGCTCCGAACCTAGTGAGCTGCCAAACTAGACAGCATTTGAAGGCATCATTGGCATGCTCACAATACAAAAGTTATGCAGTCTTCTTAGATGCCTTCTTTTGGAAAAATTATGAGGCAGCATCACATGTATACTTCACAGATAACACAATTCCAGCAATGTGACGAGCTTTGAGAAAAAGTCAAGTTGGATTAGTCAAAAGAAATATTGACTAGGAATTAGTGCTCTAAGTCAATCATTTTGTTTTAATTGTGATTACCCACATAAATATTGTAGTTAATTGCAGTTAATCACAGATTTTGAAAGTGCTGAAATTTGAATGTATATTCCTGTCAAAATTGATTTTTCTTCCTTCTTATGAAAGAAAACAAACCAATATGTAACAATATAAAGATAGAAATGCACTAAAATAGCACCAATTCAAGTAACATTATATGTTTCCCAAAGTCTAAGTAAGAGTTTGATTAATTGAAAGAATTAGTCCCCACATAGGTTGCATTTTCATTGCAATGGGCATTACATCTCTTAAACTCTCATCTAACACAATATTAGCTGGCCGGCAGACTGTGACTATCTGCTTTACAACCACAATTGTGAAGCCGCATTCACGATTTGCATCAGGGTGCCAACACCAGAGTTAAGGCTGCAGAGTACTTGATTCCTATCTCAAGTCCCATCTGAGCTTGCTTTTTACAACAAATAGCATTAAGAGGTCCTTTCCCCATGATTTGTTCACTGACATGGCTGTTGTATGTGTTTGCAGTGTATGCATCAGTGTAATGACAGTGTAAAGGACACATCACAAAGGTTCCGCCATGCACCGACCAGTCTTGATGCTGGTTTATGCTTTGTTAATGGTAAATGTGTTAATTGCGATTATGAAACTTAAACTTTTCATTAATTGCATGCGATAACGCATAAACTTTGACAGCTCTACTAGAAATATTTTTCATTTGATGCCAAAAGTGTCTAAAGTGTCTAAAAATAACTTGTATCCAACATTTGAATGTGCTACGAAGTTTTATGCTTGTAAGGGTATCGTGTTTTTTTTAAGGCTGTGTATTGATACAGATTTCCTGATTCCAATTCACAAGCTCTCAATTCGATTTCGATTTGACTCTGATTCATTTGGATATATTTCATTAATAATGTCCATTTTGGTTGCATATAAAAGGAATAGACCTTTTTTATAAAATGTGATGACACGTTTCCTCCTTATTTAGCAGCATAAATCTGCTAGAAAGTTTTTTACATGATAATTTTTTTAAATATTAATTGTACATTTATAACAATATGCTTTGTGTCCACAGAAAGGCTATTCCATATTGTATAGCGCATCTTAATGCATTCAGTGAGATGTGGATATTAACATGGAGATAGCGTGCAACCACGAAATCCGTCCGGGTAGAGCACGTTAATGTGATAACTTTTCTATGCACCCTCAATGCGCCCTTCAGCTGTGCCAGTATCAGTGCCCCACAGCGGACTATTACCCAACAGTCCCTGCCGCAGATCCTTTCGACCAATCACTGTGGCCTAGAGTTTCCGAGCCAGAGGAAAAAACATGGCGGAGGAAGCGATGTCAATCGCAGATTAAACATTTATTTCAATAATTGTTTTTTCCTGATTGTCAATGGCAGAATATTTGTTTATCATGTGTATATAGTATCACTTTGAAGTCTGATGTGTAGAACTGGTTTAAAACTTTGTAACCATCCATGTGTATAGATAATGTTTATCTTTCTCTAAAGATTTAAAACGATGGGGTTTGGTTGCTGTAGTTGTATGTGTGCTTTGTTTTTCAATTCAATTATCTAATGCTTTATTGTAAGTGTGTTGTTTGAAATTATTTAATAAAAACAAATATTCAATAGTGAGTTAAAAGTGTGTTCCTTTACCATATCTATCAATGCCATGACATTTTCAAATAATAATTAGTAAAACTGCATGCATATAAAAACATAATGAAAAAATGAGTCATCTGATGGAAGTCTATCCCAAATGTACACTTTTATTACTCATGCGCCCTGATGGACTTGCTGACTAGCACCCCATCGGTCTGCACTCGCTTACATCACCAAAGTCTGACCTCAGAGGAAGACTGCAAGGGCGGAGTGTGCCATTTGGGACAGGGCCAGATGTGTTTTGATTTTTGCGCACATTAATGAGAGTCGAATGGCTTCTTTGGCATATCCTTGCCATGTGTGATTGGAATTAAATGTTTATTTTTTGATTGTTTTTGACTTCAACTGACTTTAAAGTACAGAAAGGGTATTAAAAGAGATATTATATAGTGACAAATTGTTGCGTGGATCTCGTCTTTGGACAAACAGAATGAGTTAAACCAAACTTATTCTCTCAACACAACGGGAAATGATCTCTGTTCTGAACTTCTTCATCACAATTCTACTCAATCACTGGTAGATGAATTCTGAACATTTACCCGCCAGTGGATGATCACAGACTTTTGTATTCTCATAGCGTGAAATTTGGTCACATATGCGAGTGATTTATTCGCATTGTAGAGGGCTGTATATGAAGTGAAATGATTAATCTTGGAATTTAAGAATCGATATTGAGATTGTTCAAATGAAGATTGTGATGTATCTGAATTTGTATTTATTTTTTTACCCAGCAAGTTGTTAGCTTAGCATCATGATAACATCAAACTCCTGTGCACTTCGTGTGAAAAGTGCTGTTTGTGTGGCGTTGAAGCAGTTGCTGCTCATGAAGAGTGTCTATGAGGTTCTATTTCAGTTAGGATGCTGCCTTACGAGCAGCTGCCAATGTAGACAGCAGACAGTGAGGCAGCTCACCAGGGTTTGGAACAGTGGTGTTGCATTTATTAGAATAGTAGGCGTGTGTACATACTCTGTAACCTGCGCGTGGGGCTCTCTCCATGTAGGATTCGTCTCTGCATGTATGGTGAGGGGTTAGGCAGGGGCATAGAAGATTGGTCATGTGTTTGTAGCTTATACCAGTGAGGCTGATCGTCCACCAGGGCTGTCTCCAGCTCTATTAGAATCTACACACAAATATGAAATACATATATTATGTAAGGTGTGCACCATTTATGATGACTGATGATATTTAGGATTAGAATAAAGGGGTTTACATTATGGCTTAAGTAACACTTATGGTTAAGTTTCTTGACAGGTGTCATGAGATTCACTCATTTACATGTAATATCAACAACCACTGTGTTAAAACTTACTGTTTAATGCTAGACCTACATATTTTGCTAAGGAAGTCACAAAATAATTAATGTTGGTAAAACTTATGAAACACAGATGTTCCTCTCTCACCTCTCCTAGGAACTCGCTTTCCTCCTCTCGGACTCTGGCCTGATCCCATAGAGTGATCTCCAGCATACGCTCTCTGAACTCTCGTCTGTGCACTGGTGAGTACATGAACGTCTGGTTCCACTTGGGCTCTAGGGATTTCTTCACTGTTTTCGTTCTTCTCTTGCTTTTGTCACTGAGAAGAACAGATGAGTATTACACTTGCTTATGAAGCTAAAACTATAAACTAGAGTTACAGGGTAAGTGATAGGGTGATCTCAAAAACATATTTCACCCTAAAAACCCAGAAATAACTCTTTAAATAGATATGAATCTTATTTTAGGACCATTAAAGGAATTGTAAATCCCAAAATTTACAATTTTGTATTTGAAGTTGTATGACTTTCTTTCTTCTGCTGAAAACAATGATTATTTTGAAGGATATATGACATGTTTTTGTCCATTTTGTCAAGTCAATGGGGTCCAAAACTTAAGAGTGTACTCCTTGTGCTTGATGCATATGCAGAGCATGTGTATGTGCCAAGTCGACTACAACTGTCAAGATTTAGAGTGAAAAAGGAGTTACATTTTGGTCTGATTGTCAACCAAATCTGATCCTATTGCTTCAGAAGTCATGGATTAAACCACTCATGTTTTATGGATTGCCTTTATTCAGCCTTTTCCTTTTTGGAACTTGCCCTTTGACTTGCATTGTATGGACAAAAACAACTAATATATCTATCAAAATGTCTTTGCTTGTGTTCTGCAGAAGAAAAAAATCATACGAGTTTGAGACTGCATAAGTGTGAGTAAATGATGAGAGAGTTATCATTTTTGGGTGAAATATTCCTTCAAGATTGTTTATTGTAAGATTATTATTTTGACAATACTGTTCAGTATTTTTTTTTTTTTTTACCTAAATAAATTTGATTTATTTAATAAAAATTTTTATACTTTGATGGATTTAGGCTGCATGACACAAAAGTGACATTTGTGTTATTTGTGGTCAAATTTGGCAGACCATAGGAAATGAATGGGCGAGAATATAACACAGATAATTTTTTTATTTTTCAAATAAAATCAATAATTAAGCCACAATGCAGAACACACAAAGACAGGAATGAAGGGATGAGACTATAACACATCCACAATGCAGAACACATGCTCTCTCTCTCTCTCTCTCTCTCTCTCTCTCTCTCTCTCTCTCTCTCTCTCTCTCTCTCTCACACACACACACACACACACACACACACACACACACACACATAAACACACACACACATTCAAACACACAGGAATGAATGGGTGAAATTACATCACTGAGCAATTCTTTTGGGAAATCGTCAAATAAAATCAACAATTAAGCCACAATGCAGAACACACAAAGACAGAAATGAAGGGATGAGACTATACATGCTCACACACACACACACACACACACACACACACACACACACACACACACACACACACACACAAATACAGAGTACTGAAGGGACACAATGCAGAACAGACACACACAAATGAATGGGTGAGACTTAACAAATTCACCATGCACAACACATACACACACACACACACACACACACACACACATAGAAGTGTTGGTTTTTACTGTAGTGAAACTGACATATATTGTATATTTGCATATGCTAATTAATGGTGAAACTGAGTAATTTAAAGTTAGATAATATCTAAATAGCAAAATACCCCCCAAAAAAATAACTTTAGTGTTACTTTACTTTATTGAAGTTAGTGTTATTACATTTCTTTCATAAAAATAAATACAATTACAGTTGTTTCTTAGAGATTATTATATAAAGGTATTAAGGAATTATAATTTTTTCAATGTTAAAATACCTAATACCAGTTTAATACACAGAAACAACAATAAACAATTCACCGGTGGAGTCCCCTGAGCAGTATAAATATACGTGGTGTTATCAAAACATTGTTCTGTTTATTAGAGCATCCCAACCAGCCCAATATATCAACATCAGCTCAATCAATGACGTGGGTTTGGAGTGGGACTATCTTTATATTATTCGGATCATTTTGTATCTGTAAGCTTATTTTTGCCATTCTGTTAATTGACACTAGTGGCTCATAAATTACACATTTCACCTTTAAAAGTCCTCTTGAAGGGAAAAAACTTATCTGAAGTGTGACATGTGCTTACCTTCTGTCAGGGAGGAAGTAGATTTTGACGTAGGGATTCCTGGGCCGCCCGTCTTCTTGTGCAGGCAGGTCTTTGGCGCCCAGGATAGTTACAATGAGTTGATGTCCCACTTTATCGTACCAGAGCTTCACCTGCAGGAACAGGCCGAGTCTGTTAGGAGGTCTGCAGGGAGAGCTTACCTCAGAGGCAGGCCTGCAGAAGCCCTTGACGCATTGTTTGGAGCATCACATGCTTGGCAGAACTTCCCCACACAAGGAAATAAGATAGTTCACTTACAGTGTCTTACACTAGATCATGTTATACTGTTAAATTCTCAACTAAAACAAATGTGAGAACAATTCTAACTTTAGAAAACTATTTCTAAGCATTGAATGACACGGTTCACTAAAACAGCTTTTCAGGGGTCTTGATTTGCACAGCTGTCTGTGTGCTGTGAGTCTGGGCTGTGGAATATTCCATCCCTCATTGGCCGGCCAGGGGATGGGGGTGTGTCTGCCACAAGTCTTGCCCAATCAGATGATTGAATGACAATTCTTCACACTTTCACAGCCCAGCAATCCAAATCAAATGAAATAATACCACGCTGAGTAAAAGCACAAGAAATTTAACACAAAGTGCAAAATGGGTAATAATGAAATTGGTACCCAAACCAGAAATGAAACAGCTTTGAAAGTCTTAATTGCAGCTGAGAAATCAACTGAAGTGTCATTGTCGCACATGCATCTACAGTGTGCTCACAGTCAGTAACTAAATCCCCCCAAAACAAACAAATGAATAAAAGGGCAAAAACTAGAAGACTACAGAAGTTACCAGACCAGTGTTATCAAAAATATATGTATTTTTTAAATCAATGAAACATTAAACAAAATCAAAATTCAAATAAACCAATTTGTACCTATTTTGAAATAATTAAATGCATTCATATTTATTTAAATTAATATTTAAATGTACCAATGTAAGTAAATAAAGTACATGGATTATTTTGCCAATATTCCATTAAAAAACAGTAATAATTGTTTAAAACATTTCCGCATATCTATTTTTCCCTGCAGAAAACAGTATTTACCAATGTTGTTTTTTAATAATAGGTTTAATTTGACAAAGTAAAATGGTACATTTAATTATGGATTCATAGAATTATTGATTCATAATTAAAACATATGAATTAGTATTGATTTGATTATTTCATTTTGAGTCATTTGCTTCTCTATAACAAACGCTTCTGAGGCATCCTGTAATATAACTCCCATGGCTTCAAAGAATTTGCCCTTTCTTTGTAGCAGATCACTAAAGCTAAAGAAACACGCATCTATACAGTACCGTTAGTGAGTACTCGCTATTCTAAAAAAAAAAGTCCAGTACAAGCTCATGCAGCAAAGCAACAGAAAGTGCTTAATGCAAACTGGAGCAATCCAGCTTGCTTCCATTGCAAAAACAGTAGTGGGGGAAGAGGCTTCAGTCCAAACAAATTGTACCATTTCATTCTTGTACAGATGTACTGAGGTCTGTGTTTTATGAGTTTTACGAAAATCATCTTCGAGTGTATCAGGAAACATTGGTCTAAAATCTAATATCACTGTAACTCCATTTTAGGGATGTGCCAGGGTGGTCGACTAATCGACTAGCCATCTAACCACTAATTAGTTGATTAGTGGGTTCGTTTACTAGCGTTAACATTTTAGTGGTGGTGGTTTTAATGGGAGACACAATTCTCTTCTAACTTCTTAGAGAGTGTTTTTGTAATGATAACTTGCTGTGCTTCACAGTGAATAACAGTCAGCACAGGGAAACACTCTGCAAGAAGTTTTGCCTCTTTAATGCTATAAGTTTAGTCTTTTTATGCACTGTTGTTACAGCACCGCATGAACAATGCATTTCAAGATGATCACGTCAGACGTTAAATCCTGTGAGTAATATTCCCGTATTTGTAAGATGTAGTGGAGGGATTAAAGTCTAGCTGATTCTGTCTGACACCGCTTAAATAAATAGTTGCTGTGAAAAAGGTTTAAACTGCTTGATGCCTTGAACTAGATGTTTACCCGCAACATTATCTTGCAGTTCTGTGCTTTTGACTGTGGAGCGAGGATCGCCCTGAGATTCCCAAGTGCTCCGTTTACATTGAATGCATCATTCTGCGTTCAGGATGCGCATAAGCAGTTTTGTGCCATTCTTTAATAGAGCCTTTCTTATTTCTTACTTCTCTTACTTTAATAGTTTTGTGCAATAAGATTCCGCCATCCATCCATCTTCTATCCCAGCTGTTTCGGGACGAAGGCAGGGATACACCCTGGACAGGTGGCCAGTCTATCACAGGGCAACACACATGGACATTCACATTCCCACTCTCACTCACACCTAGAGGCAATTTACAGTTTCCAATTAGATTGAGCTGCATGTTTTTGGACTGTGGGTGAAACTGAAGACCCCGGAGGAAACCCGCGCAAACACGGGGAGAACATGTACACTCCAAACAGAAAGGCTCTGGGTGTGCCGGAACACCTTCTTGCTGTGAGGTGACACTGAGCCATTGTGCCGCTGTTGTGCAATAAGATTTTATAGTATCAGTGGAATGAAAAAAAATGTGAACCCTTTGGAATTACTTGAAGTTATGTATAAAATTGTCTTAAAATATGGATTGATCTTCATCTAAGTTACAAAAATGAACAAACACACCAAAAAAATCTGTTTTAACTAATAACACTCAAATGATTGTGTTGTTCTTGTACATACTGAATACATTCACAGTGTAGGTTGGAAAAAGCATGTGAACCACTAGGGTGATGGAAGTCAACCAAAGCTAGAGTTGGCAAACCTGGCATCCAATTAATGATACAAAATTGGAGATGTAAATTAGAGCTACTCTGACTTATAAAAAGCTCTCAAACATTTTGAGTTTGCTATTCACAAGACGCATCTGATGACGTGGACCATACATTGCAAAAAAGAGATCTCAGAAGACTTAAGATCAAGAATTGTTGCATTGCATGTGGTTGGAAAGGGTTAAAAAGTTATCTGGAAGTATAAATATTCATCTGTCCACAGTTAGACAAACTGTCAATAAATGGAGATGTACTGTGGATACTCTCTCTAGAAGTGGCCGTCTAGCCAAGATAATTCAAAGGGCACAACACAGAATGCTCAATGAGGTAAAAATGAACCATAGTGACAGCTAAAGACTAGAAGGAATCATTGTAACTGGTTAACAACTCTGTTCATAAGTCTACAATACAGAAAACATTAAACAGACATGGTGTCCATGGCAGGATACCACAAATGAAGCCGCTGCTTTCCAACAAAAACATTGATGCGTGCCTGAAGTTTGCCAAAGACCACCTTGACTCTCCACAATGCTACTGGGAAAATGTTTTGTGGTCTGATGAAACTAAGGTTGACTTTTTTGGGAAGAACTTGCAACACTACATATGGTGTAAAAAGGGCATCGCATCCCAACATGAAAACATCATCCCAGCAGTGAAGTACGGTGGAGGGAGCATCATGATTTGGGGCTGCGTTGCTGCTTTGGGGCCTGGACCACTTGCAATCATCAAGGGGCAAATGAATTCCCAAGTTTATCATGATATCCTACAACAGGATAATGTCAGGGTTGCTGTGTGCCAGCTGAAGCTCAGTAGAAGTTGGGTGATGCAGCAGGACAATGACCCTAAAAATTGAAGTAAATCCACTACAGAGTGACTTCAGAAAAATAAAATCCACCTTTTGGAGTGGACCAGTCAGAGCTCAGACCTTAACCCAATAGAGATGCTGTGGAATGAACTGAAGAGAGCTGTTCACACCAGACATCTTAAGAATATGGCTGAGCTGAAACAGTTCTGTAAGGAAGAATGGTCCAAATTTCTTCTGAACGTTGTGCAGGTCTAATCCACATCTACTGGAAACTCTTAGTTAAAGTTATTCCACAGCACTGTGAATGTTTAATGGGATGTGTTCAATAAAGAAATGAAAGATTAGAAATGTGTGTGTGTTGTTATCTTAAGCACAGTGTGTTTAATGAAGATGAGATCATTTTTTTTGACCAATTAATGCAGAAAACATCGAGTTCCAAAGGGTTCACATACTTTTCTTGCCACTGAATTTAGCCTTTTTAATTGTTGAATATTTATTAGTCACCATGTTGATGTGCTGCACTTAGCGTCCGCATAACCCTGTGAAACACGTCTGATCGGGGTCACGTGAACCTAACGTCACCTAATTATACAGAATTACACTTAACACCGACCATTCGTTCAAACAAACAACTGACTAGTCAATTATAAAAATTGGTAGTTTTGCACATCCCTAATCGATGTAAAGAACTAGAGCAATAACAACAGAAGTTTATTATTATGGTGAAATGGGGAAAATCATAAAAAGAAAAAAAAGTACAAAAGTAAAGTTATATTAAAGGAATAGTAATTATAGAGAAAAAAATAACACTTCTAGTTGTTCCAAAACTGTATGATTTGTTCTTCTTCAGTGAAACACAAAATGGGATGTTTTAAAGTAAAAAGTACTGAAAGCATACAGTTACCAAGGCATGTCAAGCTTCAGAAAAGCACCATAAAAATATTCTATACAAAGTCTTCTGCTGTTGCTCTCCAATATCGTGTTCAACGTCATCATGAAGATGCATCATGCCACAGAGACATCAAGGAAAAACATCACTGGTTCTTCCTCGTAACTAAGTGTTACACAGCAAGTTTAAATATGTCCTTTTGTGTTCCACGGAAGAAAGAAAGTCATACAAGTTTGAAACAACATGAGGGTGAGTAAATGATGAATTTTCTTATTTTGATGTCAAACCAAAACTAACTAACAATTGAGTAATTTTAGACATTTGTATTTATTTGGTTTCATAAAACCCAGTAATAATATTTTAAACAGGCCTAAATGATAGATGCATTTTTATTGGTACAATTTGTTCATTAATCTATGACGTTTAGAGAAATGCTCTTCATTGGAAAATGCAATACTATCTTTTCATGTGCCAATTATCATAATGAAATTTTTTATTGTAACACAGAACATAATATTTGATAGAACATGAACCAAAAAAGGGTTTCTTTTATTATTGTATTGTTTGCCTCTTTTTATTGATTTATTTTCAGAAATTGTACAAATAAAGTTCAGATTCTAATTGTGGTACAACATATACAGTTCACCATCATATATTATACCATATATTAATTCATCTAGACATATTATAATTGAATACAAATATATTGCTCCATGTTACATGAAAATGTTTCTAAAAATAAAAAGAGTTTACAATTTAAAGAGACTACATTTTGCAATTCATTTCGATTGAGTTCATTATTAAAATATTAAAACATTTCGATTGTCTCTTTAAACTGTTGAAAACATATATGCAATTCATCAGGCTTTAGCAAGGTGGTGTTAAAACGATTAAGAATAATCATACGGTAATAACGAAACAGCTATTATGGACTGTGGTTGTAAACGCAAGGATAATGACGTCTAACTTTTGGGAAAAAATTCATAAGAAAGAGCAAGGGGGAGAACTTGGGATGCTGCCGATTTCCTGCAGTGCATTTTCCAAATAACGCAGAGAGAAAGTAATGGAGCGAGAGAGGCTGCCAGAAACAAGAAAAAAGAAGAGAGAGAGAGAGAAGTGTGACGATGTTACCTGGACCCTAGGGACAAAAGGCGTGGTTCTTCTACTAAGGCATGGACTCTGGATAAGCAAAATTAACAAAGAAAACAAAAGCAATAAATCTCAACCAAAACTGCAGAGAGGCACACAAATCAAAATAAGCCATCTGAGAAGAGATTTAACCTAACTGAGTAATTTGATGCTCGGTTATCTTTCATTTAATTCAATACAACTGCTTTATGAGCTTAAACATTTTGAAAACCTCAATGCTAAAAGATGCTTGTTATGCAAATAACAACATGCAATTAGTGTGATGCTAGGTAATTAGTGTGGATCAACATACATCATGTGTATGGGGGGTTTGGGTGGTTCACGAGGACATTATTTTAGGTTATAAACTGGTAATTACAAGGGTATTATGCTATAAATGTGGTTTTTGAAGACATTTTTAGTGTCCCCATAATTCAAATCCCTTATAAAACATCTTAAACTATGTTTTTTTTTTTTTATGTAAAAATGCAGAAAGTTTCTAAGAGGGTTTGGTTTAGGGATTGTGTTAGGGTTAGGGGATATAATCTATAGTTTGTACAGATCATTATAAAAATCATTATGTCTATAGAGAGTCCTCGTAATGATAGCAGTGTGTGTGTGTGTGTGTGTTTGAGTGTGTGTGTGTGTGTGTGTTTGTGTGTGTGTGTATGTGTGTGTTTGTGTGTGTGTGTTTGAGTGTGTTTGTGTGTGTGTGTGTTTTTGTGTGTATTTGTGTGTATGTGTGTGTGTGTGTGTTTGTGTGTGTGTGTGTCTTCGTTTGCGTGTGTTTTGTGTGTGTGTGTGTGTGTGTGTGTGTTTTTGTGTATTTTTGTGTATGTGTGTGTGTGTGTGTGTTTGAGTGTGTTTGTTTGTGTGTTTGAGTGTGTTTGTGTGTGTTTGAGTGTGTTTGTGTGTGTGTGTGTGTGTGTGTGTGTGTGTGTGTGTGTGTGGTGTGTGTGTGTTTGTGTGTGTGTGTGTGTGTGTGTGTGTGTGTGTGTGTGTGTGTGTGTGTGTGTGTGTGTGTGAGTCTGTGTGTGGTGTGTGTGTTTGTGTTTGTGTGTGTGTGTGTGTGTGTGTGTTCTGTACTGTAGCGTTTTAGGATAAATCTCCCTCATTTCGAACCAAAAGAAAACACAGTAACACTTTATAATAACTTCCATCAATAACTCATTAACAAACATTATATAATGCTTAACAGATCATTATTTAATATAAATTCAAATATTTACAAATGTTTCTAAACTTTCATTCCTATAAGCCATGGCAAGTATTAACATTAACAATTAAACGTTTTTAACAAATGATACATAATGATAATAAACTTTATTATAAATGATTCAGAAATGAGTTTGTGCACTTTTTTACATTTACAAATGTTTTCAGAAATGAATATTGTCCACCAGTTTCAACACTATTCATGTTTACAAATGATCCGTTAATGTCCAGCTAATCAGTAACCACACGATCTGTAAAAGCCACATATTTGCTTTTTGTTTGTTGTAGTATGCTTTTTTTTTATATATATATACATTTTTATAAAGGTTTACAATATTTGTGATGGGGTGGTTTTTTTAGTTGTATTTCAAATAGTTTTTTTTAAAAAGGCCATATATGAATGAAAGCTTCTAAATATTTGAATTTATTCACTAATGATCTAAGCGTTAATTAAAGTTATTATAAAGTGTTACCGAAATAAAATTTACAACAGTGCAAACCATAGAGACAATACTTAAACTCAGACACACCGGCCCAAAAAACAGACAAAAGCATATATATTATTCACATAAATCAGTTTTTGGCTGATCAACATCACCTTTTTAACACAATCAATAAAAGTGTAGTGCATTCACAGTGGATATAGATACAGTAAATAAGCTCAAACAATTCAAAGAAACAATAATCGCAAATCTTTTTAAGGTGCTTAAACACCTTTGTGAAACTTTCCTTCCAGATGTCTCAAGTGTATAGTTTAAGCATTCTGAGAACACTGCAAACAATGTCACGTGCTACCCCTATGTTTTACACTGCTATTAAGATCAAGGTCGGTCGTTTTTAGTAAATGTAACAACTTCAGTGTAAAGAAAAACAGCTGGCCCTTCAAGGAATTTCTTTTAGCTAAAATCCTTATCCAATGTTGCTGTGTCAGAGCTAACCTTTTTCCAAGCGTATGTCAATCAGGAGGAAACAAGCTCGAAAACGAATTCTACATTTTCCACTTCGGGATTCCTTCCAGAGTCCAAGATGGACTGTGACAGAGAGAGTCTAGGACTGTCATAACTATCTAGAAACAGTGATCACAGAAACTACTAAAGTTTATGCTATTTATCTTTTGGGTCAGTCTCTAAAACGGGTGCTTTATTCATTTTGAAAAGTACATTTTTCAGGATAATAAAGTAAATGTTTTGTCATTTCAAGCATTCATTCAAAGATTGTCTTTAAATGTTAATAAACTACACTGTGCCATCTCAAAGTAATTGAATACATTTGAATATACTGTATGTTAGAACTGTCAATGGTTGACGTTGTCTTGTGCTAATGACACTTCAAGATGCTTTTTAGAAAGAGTGTTTAATGTTGATATTTCTGCAAATACACAGTTTTCAATAATCAATCATTTACTTTGCAAAATCAATGGTAACAGGGTTGACAATTTAAGATCACCCTTATCGCAAGCTCTTTCATTTTTACTAGTTCTATTAGTAGTCATTTCACTGTTGATATTGGGACATTTGCACTAGTTACAATGTAACCAGAAATTCAATTTTTTTATATATATCAAAATGGAATGGCTTGCGATATGGCGCCATTATTTTTTTGACAAGAGTTTTTATTAAAGAGTACATTATATTAATAATGAGGGACACAAAAGGCACCTGTTTTGTAGAATGACCCAAATAGCACCTTGACCTTGTTTGATCTGGGCCATTATGAGCAACAAAACACAGTGTACCAGCAAACTTCCTGAAGATGTCATGAATCCCATCCCATTGGTGAAGAGCTCTTTTACACCTTCCTAATCTTATTTGGCGGAAAATGACCTTCTAAATCCCGAGACGACCGGCCAATGAAAAGCAAAGTGATTTGCATTTAGTATGTGCAGTGCATCAGAGTGCCTGCTGGGTACTCACTGAGAGCTGTCCAGACAGATACTGAGGGGTGTCTCGGAGCATGCCAGGACTCATAGGGGAAGTGATGGAGATGGAAGGGCCCATTTTTTGCGATTCAAAGGAACTTGAACCTAGAATAGTTAAAAATAGGTCAAATTGGTGTCTTAGATCATTAATTTGTATCCTTCCACTAGTTAATGCAATGGAAAAGTTGTATATGTCAAAATCAACTCACTTGATTCAAGTTGTCCATGAGTACTCTCTGGTATTCTAGGAACATCTCTACATGACAAGAGAGATTAGCATTACTGTACAAATACAGATGTAGGGTTTCTTTCAATTCAAATCTTAAAGGGATAGTTTAAAAGGTAAATTCTCTCATCATTTAGTCACCATCATGCTATCCCAGGTGTGTATGACTTTCTTTCTTCATCAGAACACATTAGAAGAACAATAGAGAAGAATCTCAGCTCAGTAGGTCCTTAAAATGCAAGTGGATGGTGATCAGACCTTTGAAGCCCCAAAAAGAACAGACAGTCAGCATAACTGTCACCCATACGACTCCACTGGTTAAATGAATGTCTTCTAAAGCAAAATGATCGCTTTTGGTGCGAAAAAAATAAATATTTAAGCGGTCTGCACTTATATAGCACCTTTTTAACCGTAACGGTACTCAAAGCGCTGTACACTGTGACTCATTTACCAATTCACACACTCATACACCAATTACGGCAGAGCTGCCATGCAATGCGCCAGCCTGCCATTGGGAGTAACTTGGTGTTCAGTGTCTTGCCCAAGGACACTTCGGCATGTGGAGTGGTGTGGAGTGGTGTGGGCCGGTAATCGAACCACCAACCCTACAATTAGTGGACACCCCGCTCTACCTCCTGAGCCATTGCTTCTGGTCAGCAACCTTATGCGCATTCATGAGAGGGCGGAGTTAACGCGGTCTTGTGTGATGTATTCGCGTTGGCATGTTATGGTTATCTCATGTTTTTCTCTCAGTTGAGACATGCAGGATGAGCACACAAACGCCACATTGTGAGTAAACAAACAGATAAAACCAACTAAGCTTCTGTACAGTGTTCCTCCTACTCAGTTGTAAACAGTGCTGCTCTTCTGGGTGTGTCACACATGTGTCTGTGCTTGCGTGAACATGCTAATGTGATTTCGTCACACCCCTACTGCTGCTGACCGGAAGAGATAATTTAGTGTTAAAAAGTACTTAAATTAAAAACTTTATCTTTTTCACAGCAAAAGTGATCGTTTCACTTTGGAAGACATTAGTTTAACCAGTGGAGTCGAATGGAGGACGTTTGTGCTGACTGTGATTTTTGGAGCTTCAAAGGTCTGATCACATCCACTTGTATTTTAAGGACCTACTGAGCTGAGATATTTTTCTGTTTTTCTTCAAATGTGTTCTGATGAAGAAAGAAAGTCATATACACATGGGATGGCATGAGGGTGAGTAAAAGATGAGAGCATTTTCATTTTTGGGGGAACTATTGCTTTAAGTACACTAACTAAATGTCAGAAGGTAATAGGGTGGAGTGATACAGGACAATATATAAACAATTCTGGTAACACTTTAAAATAAGATTCTATTGTTAACATTATTTAACTTTCACCTAAAAAAAAAGCATTTTCAACATATTCTAGTACATTTGTCAAACCTAATTAGTTGATCTAATTAGTAGTAAACATACTTATGGTGAAATGAATTGTTAAAGTACAGTTTACTAGTTACAAGTAAACTTAACTCATCTGTGATTAAAGTATTTTTGTTTTATTTCATTATTTGAGTTATATCACGTCTTATACAGTATAAGGGAAATTATGACTGGAATCTCAGTTAGTCATATGACACATTGGATTCTCAGAACTTCTTACTGCACATAAATCTGCACTTTAGTAAAGTACAATTGAGTAAAGAAGAAAAATGTCAATTTAACAGGCTCTAATCACTTTAATGGTGACTTCACACGATTATCAATCAGCTACAACAAAACAACAACAATAGTCATAAGAATTAAAACTAGATACATTTTTAAATGACAATTATTATTTTGTTAAGTTCCCTTGTTTTGACCAAACATACATAATTTATTCAAGAGCAAGGGCTTTTGGGTATTCCAATGTTTAAAGAACGTAATCATCTGAGATATGATTAAATGATATGTTTAAATTAAAATGTGCCATTTTAAGTACTGTTTGATTAGGAAAATGTGATTGTTTATATAATGATAAGTTGACAACTTTAGGGTTTAGAGAGTAATGGTAACTTCATAAAAACTAGTAAGAATAGTAAAAAAATAAAGCTTAAGTTGAGTGAACCATTTTTTACATTTGAGATAACTATTAGTATTTACAGTATACAATAAGTTTATATTAACAATAGTTAATGCTTTATGAACTAAATGAACAATTGAATAATATAATGAACAATTGTATTAACACAGTAAACAATTGTATTTTTATTAATCTGCATTAACCAAGATTAGTAAATGCAGTGAAAAAAACATATAGTTCATTGTTAGTTCATGATGCTTTACTCATTAATTAATGTATTACACGGTGGCGTGGAATACTCGATTCTGATTGGTCAATGACACCATCTAGTGGTCTGTTATTGCTCTGTAACCACTGCAGCCCCACGTTTCAGACAGTCTCCCTGCTTCTTTGATCACTGTGCAATCTCATTTAAGGTAATAAAATGTCTTCAACTCAATGTTTCATGTCCATTTATCTGTTTATTTGGCAAGTAGTCTTGCAATAGCCTGGATAATCAGGAGTCAGAAAAATAAACCACTGACAGAACTCCGCCACAAACCGGAGGTTGATTTCAGCGATTTCTTTCATCTCAAATTACACAATTTCAACACAAATCAATATTTTATGTGCATGTATTTATTTATTTGGTTAGTAGCCTTGTAATATGTGGGATAATATACCGTCAGCCGGTTGTTATTGCAAAATAAACCACTTCAGGGTGATACAAGACCTGATCACCCTGTCTGGGTTTATTGTGCGATAACAACCGGCTGATGGTATAATATATATACAATATATATATATATATATATATATATATATATATATATATATATATATATATAAACTTATTTTAAAGTGTTACCAAAATTTTCTATTATAAAAAATCTCAATATTGTTCAGCCTTTTGACGATATTCAATATATTTATATCAATATATCAATAATAACGTAGTAATAATGTTGATTATTCTTAAACGCCATCAAAATAATATTAAATATATAACAAATGTTCAATATCACCAGTCCTACAAGGTAAACCTGAGCATTAACTGTACACGTTGTTGCTACATTCTTTATGTTTTGAGGGGGAAATGCCTTGCCTGCCCTGCATTTGAAAGATATATACAATAATGTATATGCATGTCAAGCTGCCTTCCTATAGAACAGAACTGAAGTCCCAATGTACTGCCTGAAATAAGCCCTCAGTGAGTGAACAAGTTTTACTTTATTTGTGATTGCTTGAGTGTGCATCTATATGTTAGGCTTCCACAGGCATCCTTCTTCATAAAGTGCCATTGTCAAGGGAAATGTCCTCTGTGCTGCTGATCTGACATGCAGGCTAATGATCCATGAGCCGCTTGAACTCACCCAATGGGCCGTGAGACCACCAGCTCCACCTGCGGCTCAGGCTTGGATTCTAGAATGATATTGTAAACTTCCTTGAATGTGGCTCCCTGTAAGACTCTCCCGTTCCACTCCAGAACCTGATCACCTGAGGACAGACACAGTACAACATTTCTACAACATAGAACATATTTAGTCTTTCTTCTAATTGCACTAACACCGTGAACACACTTGGTTCTAAATGTGTAAATGCTGCTGTTGTTCTTTGACCTATATGTTTTTTGATATGTGACGTACTGGCAACAAATGCCAAAACTTAAATAGCAAATACAATACCACCAGAAAGACAATAGTGTTTGTTGAACCCAAAATTAACTGGGCTTATAGGCTACTAAAGATTCCAAATAAACAAATATCTCTATATGCAGAATATCATCAAAGCACAGAAAGTGTTCGTAGTCATCCTAATGGATGTGTTCACCTGGTCTCAGACGGCCGACAGTATCTGCTAGACTTCCTTTCTTCACCTTCGTGATGAAAGCACAAAGTCTCCCAGACTCTGTCATCTTCCCTCCCACCACCTGCAATAGACAAGTAGACACTCATATTAAAATATGCACTGCACGAAATGTCATTGAGATGAGTGTACAACCTAAATTATTACAAAAGCATGCATAGAATGAAGTTTTAGTACTGTATTTTCTTCAAATGGTGGTAACTTCTTGGGTAGACAGATGATACTTTTTTCTAGGACGGATATGATTGCCAGAAGAAACAATAATAATATCTGGCTAGTGATATTTGTATAGTGATATTTTAAAAAGCAATAACTACCCCAAAATATATACAGTAAGCCCACTGCTGTTTAATACATTGAGGTCTTTCTAATTTTTCTCCATATTCCATAAAAAGAAACTTTGGATGCATACTCTACATTCACATTTCATTCTTAACAACAGTCTAAATGAATTATATCCATCATATACAGCCTAGGCCCATGACTATTGATGATTATTAAAGCAAATAAATCAAATACAGTATGCGTGATTTGTTTTTCCGTCGCCATTGAAGCTTCAATGGCGATAGAAACTTCTTATATAGACAGGGCAGTCAATAGATTTTTGTTTTTTTATTCAATTAATTACACAATGATTAATTAATCAACATTATTTGCATGTATCAATATTTGCAGAAAAAGATGCTCAAATAACAATAATTAAATATCTAATGATAAATATTTACATTTAAATCATTATAAATATAATATATACTGCTGTCAGTCGATTAAAATTTGTAATCGTGATTAATTGCATAATTTATTTGTACTTAATCGTGATTAATCACAGATTTTGAAAGTGCTGAAATTGTACACTATATACACTGATCAGCCACAACATTAAAACCACTGACAGGAGAAGTGAATAACATCGATAATCTCGTTATAATGGCACCTGTCAAGGGGTGGGATGAATTAGGCAACAAGTAAACCTAATAAAGTAAACCAACGAGTAAAATGCAGGAAAAATGGGCAAGCGTAAGGATCTGAGTGACTTTGACAAGGGCCAAATTGTGATGGCTTGACGACAGAGGGTCAGAGCATCTCCCTTCTTGTGGGGTGTTCCCGGTATGCATTGGTTAGTATACCAAAAGTGGTCCAAGAAAGTAAAACCGGTGAACCAGCGACAGGGTCATTGATTCGCATGGGGAGTGAAGGCTAGCTCGTCTGGTCCAATCCCACAGAAGAGCTACTGTAGCACAAACTGCTGAAAAACGTAATGCTAGCCATGATAGAAAGGTGTGACAACACACAGTGCATTGCAGCTTGCTGCGTAGCCGCAGACTTGTCAGAGTGCCCATGCTGACCCATGTCCACTTCCGAAAGTGCTTACAATGGGCACGTGAGCGTCAGAACTGGACCGTGGAGCAATGGAAGAAGGTGGCCCGATCTGATGAATCACATTGTCTTTTAGATCATGTGGATGCCCAGGTGCGTGTCTGTCGTTTACCTGGGGAAGAGATGGCAGCAGGATGCACAATGGGATGAAGGCAGGCCGGCGGAGGCAGTGGGATGCTCTGGGAAATGTTCTGGGAAACCTTTGGTCCTGGAATTCATGTGGATGTTACTTTGACATGTCCCACCTGCCTAAAGATTGTTGCAGACCATGTACACCCCTTCATGGCAATAATATTCCCTGATGGCAGTGGCCACTTTCAGTAGGATCATACACCCTGCCACACTGCAAAAATTGTTCAGGAATGGTTTGAGAAACATAACAAAGAGTTCATGGTATTGACTTCCCCAGAACTCAATCCGATCCATGGAGGTCCCACCTCGCAGCTTACAGGACTTAAAGTATTTGCTGCTAACGTCTTGGTGCCAGATACCACAGGACACCTACAGAGTTCTTGTGGAGTCCATGCCTTGATTGGTCAGAGCTGTTCTGGTGGCACAAACGGGACCTACACGTTATTAGTTCGGTAGTTTTAATGTTGTGACTGATCGGTGTATACTATTTTTCCCTGTCAAAATACATTTATTTCCATCTCAGGAAAGAAAACTAAACAATATGTATTAACACAATGCTTTATTAACATTTTACAAACAAAGCCTTCCACAATATAAAGATAGAAATGCACTAAAATAGTTCTAATTCAAGTAACATTAAATGTTTACCAAAGTTTAAATGGGAGTTTGACTAATTGAAAGATCTAGTCCCCACATATGTTGCATTTTCATTGCAATGGGCATTAAATCTTTTAAACTCTCATCCTCCACAATATTAATCTGCCGGTGGACTGTGGCTATCTGCTTTCCTACAGCAATCATGAAGCGGGAATCAGGAATTACTGCACATGTTCAAGGGATGTATCTGGTGAATTCATTTATGCCGAAGTCATCTCAGTATAGGCTAGTTTTGAGTTGATTGAGATGGTTCGAGTTTATTTCTGAGTGTAATTATGAATGCAACTTGGATGAACTCGTTTTAATGCTGCCATAATGTAATAAATAAATTTTATTCCACAAACTGTACTTCTTACTTAAAATATGTTTTAAAACTGTATAATTATTTAAAAACACACATGCAGTAATACAAATACAGGTAGCAAGTGATGTGGTTAAAGTTGACCGTAGCCGCTGATCTAGAGTCAACGTCCCACCAATAGCTGACACACACCTAAACACTTGCGCTGCTTTTGCGTGCAGTATTTTAGTGCAAACTTTTCCGTCTCATTCACTAACCTAGATAAAGCAGACATAATCAGTACTGAAATAGCACTGTGACGTATTTAAATGTCTTAAGCATATGGCTTTATATGTCTCGCATATGGCATAATGTCTTTAGTGAATAGGGCTCTGAAGGATAGCAGACATCAAGTGCAAATGCGCACTTTCAGTGGGCGCAATTTATTTATTCATTCCCCCTGTGCATTTCAACCACATCCAGAGGTCTGTGGGAATAGTTCATATATTTGTCAGTGACAAATTTGCATCCACTATAATGATACTGCACCTAAACCAGCCTATCTTTATAAAACAAAAGCACAATGTTCAAGCTAAATTCAATTAATGACAAAAGCTCACTGGTGGTCTTCTGAATAATGTGCGGTAAAACATTGCCAGGACACGAACAATAGACATTCCTGCATTATTACTGTATGTGTGTATTAAACCAATGAATCATTTATAAAGTTCTCTTTTGCATGACTTTGTAATGAGTGAACTTTGACAGTAAATGAGTGTATTTGTTTGGACATCTCTTACCTTGAGACCAAGCAGTGCCCCTGTGTCTCGTGGCACTGTGCCATCTTTCATCCGTTTGTTAAGCACTATCCGCCCTATTAGGCGCTCTCCATCTTTGGACGGTTGCCATGTTACCGGGTGCTGGGTCAAAGTGAAAACACACCTCTGGTTTGAATACAAGCATCCCCACCACACATTACACACATGTACTCTCACACAAAACTCAGGAGTTAAATGAGGAGGGTGAACTCTTGTTTGCTATAAAGACACAAACCGTCACAACTGCCAATCAAAATGTAAGTCAAAGGTATATGTTAATGCGTAAAGTTATGAAGAATTTATAATAGCAATAAATGTTGGATCCCACTTTATTATAGGTGTCTTTAACTACTATGTACTAGCATTAAAATACATACAATACAATGTACTTAACGTGTAACTACATATTTTCTGCACAATTCTCACAACATTTAAATTTGCTGCTACTGAGTTTAAGGTCTACATTCAGATTAACCGGATCATTTGAAAAGTATGTTTTCGATTTCGAAACGCTCTCCGTCCACGCGGCCGTTTTCATGCATTTTCTAAAAGTTGCTTGTCCACACTGAAACAAATGAAATTAAACTCTCAAATTGCTGTTCCATGTGGGGTCTGAAATGCAATTGTCCTCGAGTTCTGTCGTCGGACAGCAATTCCCAGTAAATGTGCCGTCGCCTCTGAAGGAATGCATTGTGAACCTTGTACAAAGTAACATTTATCTTAAACAACACTCTCAAAGTGAATAGCAGCCACAATAACGCCGCTACAATGTGGGCAGCCATCTTGATTGTTTTGTGTTGAATGAATCGCATGATTGCATCACATGACAAAAAAATACATCATCGTTTTCAGATATCTCCATTTTACCTGTACACACTATAAAGCGAAGGCGGCTTTTTCAAATGTATCCACTTGGGAGAGCGTTTTCGAAAAGCTCAGTTAGACGGAAGGCCAAAACGTAGAGAAAAAAGCGCGTCTTCAAATGAACACGTATCAGTGTGGACGTGGCCATAGACTTTATGCTTGCTTTTGAGTCTCTTAAAATAAATAAATATTGTGGCATACTTTGATGCTCTGTGCTGAAAGAAATTCATCTAGCTAATTAATAACTTCTTGTTTGACCAACACACAATCAATTTCGTTTTAAAACTTAGAATCTTTACAATGTATTTAGGCAAAAAACAACTCTTAATAGATGCTTTTTTAATTAAGACCAAGTAGAAGTGTTCTGTTTTCGTAATTTATGAAATATGATTATTTACTGTACACCTTACTGTTAAACATACGGCCAAAACATCACACAGACCGGTGTCTTATGTCACGTTTCCTCTTGTTCATGAAATAAACAGTCCAAATACAATGTGACATGATCACTGATCAGTGGATACAAACAATGTATAGATAAAATAATCTTGGAGAAAATATGACACTAACAAGTTAAGTTCTTGTCATGCTGGGGGAGGGTCTCTGGTAACAAAACGGACCAATCACAGCTGATGTGGTCTGCATCGACGCACGCGATGTTACATTTTTAAAGAGGTGCACGTCAAGCTACGGCATAGGGTACAGGTTGCCTTCACAGTTTAGGGTTAGGTTTAGGTTTAGGTTTAGGTTTAGTAATTAAATGCAGATACTCTAAATGTAAGTACAATGGAACAACACCTGTGTACATCAAATGCTTAAATAAATAGTAGTTAAAGACACTTAATATAAAGTGGATCCAAATGTTTTAAAGTGAATAGTTCATCCCAAATGAAAAATGCTGTTATCATTTATTCATCCTCATGTTGTTCCTAACCCATATTACTTACTTTCTTCTATAGAACACAAAAGGAAATATAATGCTATTCTGCATATATTCTGGCATTTGTGTTCCACAGAAATAAGTAAGTCATGGATGTTTGGAAAGACATGAGGGTGACAAAAATATGTCAGAATTGTTATTTTTGGGTGAACTTTCACTTTAATGGTATTTGATAACAGCATGCAAGTATTTGTCTCCAAAAGAATTTTAATTGTAAGGAGTTTTCCACCCTGCAGCGGTCAGTTTGTGTGTTCAACAAGAGTGGACACAAAAGACAGCGCAGGTCATGAGCAAAAAGCACAGCATTCTGTGGACAAAAATTCAGTGACTTAGATCAGTGGTCCTTAACCGGTGGTTCGCACAACAAACAGTCTCAGGTCTGTCTTGATTGGGTCATGGATGTCAGGGAGAAAACGATGTTCAATGACAATACTGTTTCACTTGGATTGAAAATAAATGTTGTTTGTGCCGACCACATGTTGTGGCTGTGACTCATTGGCTGTCAAGGGCACGAAGCTATCAAAATTCAAGACATATTTACACTCAGGGGTTAAATCTATATAGCGAATATAGCAGACCAGGTTCGGACATGGACTAGAGGGAATCATAATACTTATTATTATTATTAACTTTAAGGTAGTCTAAAGGTGTTTTCGAGCAAGCTAAACCATTTATTTATTTTTATCTGAGGTGCCATTCCAGACCATTCTGCCCCAATTTAACCCCTGTTTACACTGTGCCCTAACAAGTTGCGGTGTTACATTGTTTGTCTGTAAAAGCTATACTGCTACGGAACTAGACACAATTATAGCCAATCAAAAGATATTTGATGTTTAATCTACTGTGGAGCGGGATTTTGGACCAATGAGATTTCATAGTGAGCGGGGTTAACAAGCGCAAAGCTGCCAAAATAGAAACCAAGCGACTAACAAAATATCCAAGAGTAAACTAAATTTATGTTAACATGTATAAAGTTTTTGTCTTGTGGCTTTACTTTTAAAACAGTGTGTATTTTAATGTTTATGGACTGGCCCCATTTACTTCCATTGTAAGTGCCTATGATTGTAAAAGCCAAAAGTGGCAATAGAACCTTATAATACTACGGTCACAATGTGAAATAAGCTATATTTTCCATCAGAATCAAAGTTTTCTATAGAATTTTTTTTTTTTTTTTTTTTTTGTGACGCTGTCAATCGAGCTTAACTTGTATCGAACCCAGAATATTCCTTTAACTCATTTTGACCAAAATGCAAGATAGGGCATTAAATGTCTGAGGGCACAAATTGTTGCTACGAATATAAAACCAATTCAGAGTTTGATTTGAAAGACATATTTGTTTACTTTTGTATGACACACAATTTTTGGGGATGTCAGGATACCGATACTGGTATCTGAATCGGGTCCGATACCGCGCTCATGTACTCAAGCTCATAAAAATGCTCTGATAACAACAAAACGATACCATCTGAAGTGAGAATGTCATTATGCAAACATTCAGCGCACAAATAAAAATCACGTTCTGTCCAAGTGAGCTTATTTAACCGCAAAAGCTGCGATTTCATGAGATAAATATATAGTTTTCATGTGCTGCGCGCTTCAAATGTGCTGCCACAGTGCTGTGCCACCTGCACGCACCTTTTAAAGCTCCTCCTTGGCTCATACACAGAAAACCCCATCATGAGCATCGACAAATTAGGAGCGCAAATTCACTTTGTAGCACGAGGCACATACAGACTACATATGTATTTAGTTATATAGCAGAATTTTGCGGTTTAATAATAACCTTGAGTAACGTAATCCAGACTTAAAAGCTACATCATCACACAGAAACACTTCCAAATGAAAGCTATGATGGAAATATATCACTACTGTAAAGTTATATAGTATATAGTAGGTCTATTTTTAAAGGTTTAAAAGTTATTGTCAAAATTCTTTGAAAACAATTGAAAGGATTTTTACTTTTGGAACCAGACCGTTGCCTACTATTGGTTCGCCACTTGATGTCCAATGTAAAATCTATGTTCTAAAGCAAATCCAGTTGAAAACCAATGATCAAGATCCATCTATTAGCAAGCTACATTAGAAAAGAAAAGTGAACTGAGATCACACCCTCAAGCAGCATGGATATAACAAGCTACTTATGTTCACTATTGCACAATAGGCAGGGAACGAACAACTAAAACAAAAGACAGGACAGCAAAGGACAGCATGAAGAATGAGACAGTGAAAAGGGGAAAAGAAAAACAACTGCTTAGTGCAAGATTGATTCCCACACTAGACTATCCTTGTGTTTTAGCTGAGACTGAAGGATTGCATGGAAAAATCATGTCAGGAAATCCCAAAGGGGGAAATATGTGTGGAAAGGTGACATGACCAAGTGAGGAAAGCGTTGCATTTAGAATGGAGCGTTCACCCGCATCGAGAAGCATGCAGCATATGGAGCAAAACAGTACCAGGAGGTTTGTCATTCTTTTTGTTTTTGTGTTAGGATGTGTTGCCACTTGGCAGCCAGAGATAGTGGAGCAAAGCAAACAAAGGGTCCCCCTCTTTTTTAAGGAAAGTTTTAGTAAAAACCCCTCGAGGGGCAGGAACAGACAGTGAGTGAGTCGAGCAGGTCAGTTGTGAAGTCACAGGAAGTGAGAAACAGGTAGCAGGAAGTCGTCTCAGTACCTTGTCGCTATGGCTATGCTCCTCGTTTAGCGTGGTGCTACTGCAAGTGTCAACCCCTGAATCTTTGACCTGCGGCTCGCACCACTCCGCGTCCTCCTCGCGGGAACGGTCCCAAAATTGCACCACTGTCTTTTGCCTCGGGGGACAATTGGTGTCCAAAAAATATGCCTGCTCATTTGTTTTTCTTTTTCCCCTTTGAATGTTGCCTATAAGTTATGGATGATATAAAAAAGGAGGAGAAAACACATGCAGAGGTGAATTAAATGAGAGGGAAATGGGGTGACAGGTTCACAAGCCTCACCATCGATATAGAGGATGCCTCGCTATGCCAAGACGTATGGTCCCACCAGTGACCATCCATATCTCCTGATAGAAAGGACAAACACACACTCTTGCGTAAACAAGAAAGAACTTGTATATTTAAATGCAGACCAACATTTATTAATTCACACACTCTGTTAAACTTTCTAAATGCATATTCTTTTCTCTTTTAACATTTACTTACTTGTAAGGTAAATGGAAAGGAACAGTAAACTGTAGATATTTGCATGTGTTTACATAAAACTAGCATGAACCAGGAGACATGTAGAAACCTAAATTTGAGAAGGTTACAATTCGCAATTTATGCAGATGATCAAAAGACAGAGAGAGCAAGACGATAAAATGATTTGATACCATTTTTTAGGTTCAAGGATGTCCTAGAATATGTTTATAACATGTTTTAGTATCATAGTAAAGAATGCAATGATTTGTTAAGATTAGGGGTTAAGACATTTATATATATATATATATATATATATATATATATATATATATATATATATATATATATATAATTTTAACCAGTATTACCCACCCTAAGGATCTATTACTGACTGCGTATGATATTCATTTAATATAAATAATATCATACTCAGACAAAACAAAACCAATTTTCTCACCAGACAGCCTAACATCATGAAAAAGGCCCTGAAGGCCCAAGTCAAGGGTTTCAGGTGACAGTGAACATATAAATGATCAGCCTCAGTCTTTATTTGATTGGCTGTTTTACCTGTGCTCTATGGAGCAAGAGCTGACACTGATATTAACAAGGTGTTCCTCTGCAATATTAGGGCAACGAGACAACCTTCAGTGTATAATTTGGCATGTTATAAGTTTAGTTAAAACCAAAAATTTACATTTTTCTACATCCCACAAAGGATGAGTGTACAAATAAAGACTAGTGTTGGGGGTACCATTTTTCAAGTAACATTATACATTAGGGATGGCCAACACAAAAAGAAAATTATATTGAGAAGGACACATCTGAATTTATCTGTTTGATAATATTTAAAATATGGGTATTATACATCCATTACTTCAGCCACTTCAATGAAATCTTTCAAAGGCAAAATAATAATTGTAAAAAGACACAGTAGCCTACTATTCGGCATGTACACACTAATACCACAAAAGTCTGAAACCCTAAACACTGCATCATCCTACCCCCAATTTCCCTGCCAGCATGTGGTGATATCTACATTCAACTATGTCAAGAATGAGCTTTGTAAAACTTTGCTTACTTCAGTAGACATTACTCCTGTCTTAACATATACCATGGCTTACAAACCAGTAGCATTCACCATTCTTTCAACCTCCATCCCCAGAGTCTTTAAGAAAAAGGATCTGTTTTGTGTAGTCCAAATATATTGTTGATAATCCGTCTTTGCTCCACCAGCCCTTCAAAACCTTGTCAATTTCAATTTCCACAAAGCTGATTTACTCGACTGCATCCACCAGGACGATGACCAGAACTCAGTTGCTGCTCTTGCAATTGCACCAGGGTCAGCATTTCAAGGTCTGGCCTATCCCCTTTTTGGGAGATATCAAACCCAGCCAACTACCATCTTTTTTAAGTGCATCTCTCTGCATATAGCTCCTTCCCCTACTCTCTCTCTCTCTCTCTCTCTCTCTCTCTCTCTCTCTCTCTCTCTCTCTCTCTCTCTCTCTCTCTCTTCCTCTTTCTCATTGCTCCTTCATGCCTTAGAATAATGAGCTTACCATTATTCTTGTAAGCCAGCTCAAACACCCTGCCCTACATAGTCCCCACATCACAACGCACTGTTTCCCTGAGTTTGCCGAGCTGATACCTGACTCTGAACACCCCTACAGCTTATTAATGTTCCGACAATGCCAGGCATGGGCCTCAACCACCTGTGTACAACCACCACAATCAAAGCCCTCCTGATTCTTTATTTAATCCGAACCTTGCAAAGGGTTTAACCCAAAATTGAAAGTTTAGAATAAAGAACCATTAACAAGTTGGAAGTCATCACTCATTTTGATCAGATAAATAATAAACCAAAGCATACAGCAGCAGAACCATCAGAGTAATCCAATTGTTTATGCTCAATGAAATATAGACTTACCACCATTTTCCCAGGCTTCACAAAATGTAGAGTTCTTGGTGTGCGCCTCCACCAGTTTACAACTTTAACCAAATCCTTTTCTCTTTTCCCAAGTGGGAAGGGAATTGAGCACTTTAAACCAATCAGATTTGCTTGTCAGTTACAGACTGACGTCTGTCCATTGTCACCCAGTGGAAGGATAAGCTTGTCAGAGATCATGCTCCTTCCTGTCTACAGTCTAGAGGTGTGCCACTCTTCTGAGGTCAGATAGAGTTGTTGGGTGTTCTGTCTAGGAATGTGCAAAACTACATCTTTACAAAATTGACAAGTCAGTGCGTTGCCTGAATGAAAAATGATTTTGCTATTCAGCCTTAAGAAAACTCAGTAGAATTAGGCAGGTTTCAGGTTTACCAGACTTTGTTCGGACACAATTCTTAGGGGGGTGTATAAATAAGATAATTCTTGCATTCACAAACAGCTAGACAGAGTTCAACAGAATGGAAGAGAATGCAAGGGTCTTGAGATGACTTGTTGAATGAAAGTTGGACTATTTTTAACCTGACACGGCATGTAAAAATCAAACGATTGTGGCGGGACATGTAAAAACAGTGAGATGAGACGCAACACTCAAAGATGTCCATCTAAATATATGTATGTAAGAAATGTAAGAAAACAGACAGAAACAGAAAGACCAGGAATTTGCAGAATGGAGGGGTGTGTGTGTGTGTGTGTGTGGGGGGGGGGGGGGGGGGGGGGGGTTCTCTTTAGGTCAGTGAGTGTCCTACATTCTTTAAAATTATGCTCCACCCCAGCATCTTGAGTGTATAAAGTAGCTGTCACAGAGAGCTGGCAATGATGCGTGCACTGGTGCAATTTCACTTTCTGACTCTGACATGGAAGTGACCCTCTACTGCAAAGCTGCTGAGACTCCCTGTCTCTGCAAAGGGAGGAGAGTCTGGGGGAGCTCTCTAGACACTGCTCCTGTTCAAAGTGGCTAATCCAATTGAGCTAATTATGGCCCTGACAACATCCAGAAACACAAGACATAACGTATAGGTTAGAAGGAAAGGGCAGGAAGAGAAGCAGGTTGATGCAAGACTCATTGAGGGACCTCTAAGACCAGCCTAATTTCAACCCTCCAGCCCCTGCCCTGAGGTCAACCAGTCATGCTGGGAGCATTACAGAGGCCGAAGGGTATCCCAGCAAACAGTAATAAACCCATCTTAGTGTATGTGTCTGCTCACAAGAGGATTTCATATCAGTGTTGAATGTTGTTTAGAATCAACTTGCCTGGAGATGGTACATCTTTGATTATTATTATTTTTTGTTTATTTTTTTGCACTAACTTGAATATTTCAATATTAAAAAAGAGTTACTTGAGGTATAAAGCTGTCTAAATTGTCATTTTGAGTTGAGATTACTTTTCCATGAGGAGGAAATTTTGGTTATGCATTAGCAATATACATTTTTGGAATTTCCAAACAATTCAAAATGAAAGAACATATAAGTGTCTGCTTTCGATAGTGACAAACTCATCTCAAACCATTAAAAGTCAAAATTATAAAGAAGCATTAAAGTAAATCCTGCTGTGCTCTTAGTTCGTCTTTTTCAGATCAACATGACATGACATCATCAGGCCATTTGAGGTCATGGGATACTCACTTTAATTGGCCAGTAGGAAAATCTGTATAAATTCATAATCTAACAAGAATCAAAATGATGATGAATGACAATCTATGACCATGACTTCTCAAGCTCTACACAGCGTTCCCGTTCATACTCTATCATCTAATGCCTAGCTTGCATTACATTCACATCAACCTCACATTGTATCTGTTCACAGTGTACCTGTTTTTGTACACTTTTTAATAGGGTTTCAGCCCACTTTTCATATTTATTTATTTTTGGAACCAAATATTAAGTTATAATTAAGAAATAATTGTGGAAATATATTTTTGTATATTATTATTAATCAGTAGAATATTTTTGTACTAATTTCATGCAATCATTTAAATTTGCATGTGGCATAGATATGCGATCTGGTTCATTTAATGCTTTATTTTGGTGGAAGCTTTTATTTTGGCAGAACACTGAAGGAAGACGTTTGTTTGTAGCTGAGTTGACCATGCTTCTGCACTCTTCTGTCCTCATTAGCCTCATGCATATGTTGCCTGCCCCCCCCCCCCTTCAATGGTTTGTCCCTTACATGACATTTGCCTGCATATTGCTGCCACCTGGCCCACTAGTAATTAGTCTAAATTAGTAGGTAATAAAACTCAGACTGTTCAAGCTTGCCAGTGCTCACACTTGTGTGCTCCTTTTCCCTTTTTGGTGTCGTGCAGTCTGAGGTGTATATCTGGGTGTATATCTGTGAAGGTGCATTTTATTAGTCCAACTTGTGTTTGTAACACTAGTCTTTCTTTGCAGCTGGAGTTGCGTGTCTGTTCGACAGTGTCTAGTTTATTTGCTTGTTTGGTTCTCGCACTTTAAGTATGGACTTAATGGGGGTACTGAGATTATTGTGTGTGTGTGCGCGTGTGTGTAAATGATTGTATGTCCTTCGTCGCAGGCGTAACTTGAAGGTGTGTGTCTGCCTGCCTGTCCAGTATCGAATGGTGTGTGTGTTGCAAGCAGATGGATGTGGACTCGGGCTGCACTGCTCTTTTGGTTGAGTTGGTTTTACTTTCTTGCCCTTATCTAACTGTTTCTTTGCATTTTTGTTATCCTCTGCTGGTCCCAGTGAGTATTTATTTTTTCTAGAGTCACTTTAGTGTCATATTTTAATTATTGCCTTTTGCGTGTCTAATTTTAATATTTATTGTGTTTAGAAAGTGGTGCGGCCTGCCCCAGGGAAGGTGTGTGTGTGTGTGTGTGTGTGTGTGTGTGTGTGTGTGTGTGTGTGTGTGTGTGTGTGTGTGTGTGTGTGTGTGTGTGTGTGAACTGGTGTGTTGGGCCTATCTGGGTGAGGTTTGCTTCCCTAGTGGATGACCCAAACCCTCTTTTAGCTGCTTTTTAAACAAAGTATTGAGTCTGTTTTGTGGTATGTAAAGAGTAAATGTTTGTATGCAACATGACACCAGTTTGTTTCTTTTACCTTGATGAAAATAAAATTCTTTCCTAGGAAAAATGAACCTGTGTCCTTGTCTGGGGTCTGGTTTCAAGTAAGGTTTAATTCTCTGGGTGAAAGTCCCAAGGTGGTTTAGTCGAATTCTCTCTTCTGACCTCCACTCTGCTACACATACTTTAAATATGTGCGATACACACAGCCCTAGTTCAGTTCTAGTTATAACCATGGACATGTGACACACCTCATGTTATAGAAAACATCAGTGGATATTCCTTTGCATATCTGCAGATTTACACAGCATATAGAGGTGAGAGTATGTGGAAAAAAATACAAACTACAAGTTATCTTAACAGCCATAAAGCACAGAAAGTAAAGCAGAAAGCACCTAAAAGAGCGTTACCAAGATAATTTCTTCCCATCTGATGGTGTGGAGATTGCTTGCACTGTTACAAAAGTTTAGTTTACAGTCACACAAACATCCACTCTCATAGTCCAGTTTGTTAATGTTAGGAACATAACGCCGAAGTGAAGGGAGTATTATGGGGATAGTTCACCCAAAAAGTGTCATATTTGACCAGCACATACAGCATGTGCTGTATTCTAGGTACACTAGATGTACACCAAATTCTAGGTGATCCCAGAATGCACCATAATGTGCTTATTGGAAAAATAAATCCTATTCTTTAAATGTGCACTAAGGAATTACATGTGTTTGTTAGCATGCTATTAAGCATATTTCCTAAGCAACCGCTATAACTATATTAGCCTCTATAATTCCCCACCAACTGTGGATCACTAATGGATTTTGAGTGATGTCACCACAGGTTGCAGTTCTAAGTTTACGTTCTCTGGAAAATGTCATGAAATTTGTCTGAAATTTGTGATTATTAACTTCAATTGCAAGATCTTAACATGACAGCCACCATGAGGCAGCGACCCGCCTTGTATAAAATAAAATCTTTTTCTATGTTACTGATAAGACTTGAGCAGTTGCAGTACGAACTCACATCGTATTCAGAAAGCTGCTTGGATCATGTGACTATACACCATTTGAAATGCAGTGTTTGTCAAAAGTACTATTAATTTATTTAGGTATATAATTTTTTCAAGTAGAAAAAATGTCCTAGTGCAACTTTAAAGATTACAGCTTTGTCTTCCTTATGAGTCTTCCTTACCAGTCATACTGGTGATCTACTAAGGATATGAACTTAGACTTGAACACTAAAACACAGTCCAAATAGTCTGCAAACAGCAATGTAATCATTTAATTCACAGTCAACAGTGTTTACCTTTTTCACTGATGGACTCACTTTCCAACTCTACGTCCTCACAGCTGGTGTACTCTGGCGTGGTAGCCAGCTCCTCCTCTGAGCTACTGAAGCTGCCCATGGCTCTAAGCTTGCCAATGTGCTTGCTACGGTGGGGTCGGGGTGGAAGAGGTCGAACCGACTCGGATTGGTCCGAGCTTAAAGAGTCGTTTCGCAGCATGTTATCCATTTTGTCCCGTTTGTTCCTGCGCATGGCTGAGCTAGGGTCCAAATGGTGCTGTTGGGGTATGGGTTTCCTTGCGGGATCTCCCAGTCCTCGCCGGCTGTCGCCCAGCACAGGGCTGCGGTGTGGTGTCGGTGGGCTATGGTTGGATGTCCGATGTCCTGGTGAGCTCCTGTCCACCGAGTACGAGCGTTGACTTGGGCCTCCCAATAAAGGAAGGCGAGACTGCCGCCTACCAGGTCCATGTAGTGGCTCGTCAAGTTCTGTGTAGGCAAGCGAGACATCGCTATGGCGGCGCTCGTGCCGAGCCCGTGACACCTGTGCGTGAATGCGCATTTGCTCCTCGTAGGGCTGGGGTTTGACTGGGTAGCGCGCCAGGTTGGGATCGCTGCGGTATCGGGCCTGGTACTCCTCCTCACGGCGCCTCTGGAGTTCATAGTCGTCTAACTGGCCATCCAAACGCTGGCCTTGGGAGTGCCAGTGTCCTCGACTGTCTAGATAACCACCCACCTCGTCGTACATCCTTGAACTCCTTGGCGAACGGCCAGGGTCCCGTCCGTAGTCGGACGGAGAACGGGGCATGCCACCTTCAGCCGGGGCATACTGCAATCCTACTTCCCCCTCCCTTTGGTTATATGCCGCGTTTGGATCCCTGGATGCCGATGGGCTTCTTTTTCTAAAAATGTAAAAGGAAATTATGTCATTGTGAGAGGTCAATATTGTAAGGCACAGCAAAATAAAGAACAGCAATCATTAATCTCATTTTGTTAATCCAAGTCATTAAAATTAGTGATGTGCAAAACTACATATTTTTTAAATTGACTAGTAAGTTGGTTGTTTAAATTATTAGTCGACTTATCGGCCTTTTAACATGGTTGGTTTAGGGTAATGTCCAGGAAACACAACAGGGCTGCATTTCCCAAAAGCATTGTAAACCTAAGTAGATCATAGAAACCATTGTCACCGATTGTCTCTACGATCAAATTAAGCTTGTGATTCTTTGGGGAACACAGCCCAGATCAGTTTCTTAAAAGGAGTTCATACTGTATGCATTCCTGCACTCAAAAACAGCTGGAGGGTCTCAGAAAGCATTTTTTAAAGTAACTGCATTTAAGTTGACACATTGCCCTAAAATTGTACCATTCAAAACGTATTGGTCAAAGACTTCCGCCTGCATGTGTACATAGACCAACAGTTAAAAAAATTTTAATCTGACAGCAGTTATCCTGTAATGTATTGTTTAAAGTGGTGGATTTCTAACAAAAGTGGTGCTTTAGTGGCTGTAGTAGTGGTGCTTTAAAGGCAAAAAGTTTAGAGTTTAGTGATAACTTTTTAAAGTGTGGGAGTAACTGTTAGCATGCTAAAGCTAAACTAGTAGGCTAAAATCTTCTCCTAGAAATTGTGTCTCTAAGTCCACGTTTTCAGTTGCTACAATCTCCTTTCAAGCACTGCCACTAAAAATGAAAGGTAAAAATATAGATAAACTCAATAGTTGAGCTCAATAATCACCTACTTCAGTGTGAGTCCTTTCCTGGAGTGCCGCTAACGCTACACATTTTGGATGTCTCTCTTATTTGAAACACTCAATTCAGATCATGGAGCACACAACTAATTAGCTAATCAGTAGCATCAGGTTTGAAAGATAAAAGAGACAACCACATGTGTTGTGCAAGTGGTACTACAGGAAAGAAAGAGAAACACTGAACTAGTTGATTGTTAGGTGAAAAGTTGGCTAGTTGATCTTCCTGGCACATTTCTATATGCAGCGGTGTTCATACTAGTGCTCAGTGCCACTAGTCTCCTCAAGTTCATTGCCCACAATTACAAGCCCACTATGCTTCAGGGTTCCAAGTCAACAAGTATCACTGTTGTTGCAGTCCTGGAGCTTTTTAATTTTGAGGAGCCCAAAAGGGACTGTGAAGCTCTGACAGTGGACAGCTGGGTAAAGTTCGAAGGTCTGGGACCTGTCTGTCATAATAGACCTTCGAGCCATGCTTTGAGAGCGGTTAACCTGTAAGGGCAGAGTGTCCAGCAATGGATAGATTCACGATTAACAGTGTGTCACACTGAGTAAGAGAGACATTCGTTGCAGTGCCAAGACAGAGCCAGACGCATTAAGTTTCCTCCCTTTCTCTCTCTCTATAATGGCATCAAGTCATCCAGGCCAGTCTCAATTACAGCAGATGTTGGTACTTCAGCACTCTGTGTTTAAAAAGAGACATGGAATGGGTGGGGGTTGCATGCTGGCTGGGATGAGACCTTTAGTTAGGGGTGCTTGCAGGCATCACTATTACTATTGTTCATACCTGGTTAATAAGTTAATAAATTTTGACAACCTTGCAGACAATAAAATAGGCTAAAAAAGGACCTAAAACATATCACGGGACCAGAATATCATAGAGATTTGGGGATGGGCTCTTTTGAATTGGCCAGCAAAAAAAATTCTAGCAACCACACAGAACACCCCAGCAACCACATAGCCATGCTCTAACAACCACCAAGAACAACACCCTAGCATCATGGCAGAGTTTTGCATGGGGAAGCACCACTCAGATTTTTTCAGAAAACTTAAAATTCAATCAAGTTGCACTTTATAAACACTGACCACAGATCAAATGATTGTATATTGTACATTTTTTATATATGAAATTATACATTTTGACATCACATCCATGCTTGCAATACATTAAAAGAATAGTTCACCCAAATTGAAAATTATCTCATTATTCACTTACACAACTGCTATTCCAGATGTGTATGACTGTCTTTCTTCATCAGAACACAAATTAATATTTTTAGAAGAAGATAGAGCTCTGTCAGTTCCTTATAATGGATGTACACTGCTGCCAGCACTTTGACAGTCCAAAAGTCACATTTAGTCAGCATAAAAATAACCCATGCAACTCCAGTCAATCAATGAATGTCTTCTGAAGCGAATCGAAACATTTGTGCAAAAAATAAATTGATAATTAAAATATTAACTTTTAAAAAAAAGTTCTTCCTTCCAGCAGCTGATGCGAAGTGTGATGTAAGCTTGCCGGTGAGTTCACACGAGAATTCGGAAGCACGGGTTTATTTACAACAGAAGAACGAACGTCACGCGAGAGTTCAGCCATTTCAAACCAAGTCAGAGACCTGGATGAAAGCGCCGATTTAAAGTTAAAAACGTTTTAATTATCGACTTGTTCCTTACATAAACTTATTGATTCATTTCAGAAGACATTCATTGATCGATTGCAGTCGCATGGATTACTTTTATGCTGACTAAATGTGACTTTTGGACTGTCAAAGTGCTGGCAGCAGAGCACATCCATTATAAGGAACTGACAGAGCTCTATCTTCTTCTAAAAATATGAATTTGTGTTCTGATGAAGAAAGACAGTCATACACAACTGGGATGGCATCAGGGTACAAGACCCGTTTATCTAAGTTTCAAACTTTGTTTGACTTAAAACAGCGACCTGCAAACCGTATTTTTATGACGCAGTGCAACCAAAGTGAGACGCTCCAATATGTCCTCCAATATTTATAATTATTTAAATATAACTATTTATAATTAATAATTATTTATTGAATTATTGTTATTTGAGAGGATTCCTCAGAAAATATTTAAATAATTAAAAAATATATATATTTATTAATTTGATTAATTAATCAAAATACCATGTAATTAATTCGATTAACAGATTGACAGCCCTAAAAATTACTTTGATTTATATAAATATAATATAATATAGTATACATGTAAAACCCCATTCTACTGTGGATGAAACGCAGCAAAGTCGATACACTTTCAAGCAAAAACGTATTAGTTTGGATGTGGTGTCAGTCAAAAGAAAAGTGATTTCAGAGGAGGAGCAAGGTATACATTTTGATGAAAGATTATGTACAGTAGCACAGTCTTTGACTTAGTCAAAATGTTGGCAGGATACGTACAAATATTAACTACTCATTTGTGTGTATCCCCGCAAAGACAAACATACCTTTTTGATTTTGTATTTGCATTGATGAATCATTGGCCCCATATACACTGCTCATTAACATAAGATTGTACATAACATTGCGATCGCATAATGATCTGACCACCGAAACCACATTGGGAGGAGGTCAGGGATGGATTCTGACCATATTCAAAGAAGATGTAACTGCAAATGCGTTTTCATTATCCAGATACAACTACTGACTGTCAAAATGATGGAAAGCATTCAAATGATCTATAATACTAAAAGACGGAAATGTTTCAGTTACCACAGCCTCTAATGTGTAAGTAGTGCTCTATGGAGACGCAAGGTGTAAATGCAATCCAGCTAAAGAACATCCAGATACTATCCGGATATGAAATGCATGTTAATGCAAGGTGTGAATGGGGCCATTCACAGTAAGACCAGGAATCTGTATTATGAGAGTTAATAGGGTCAATTTTGACTTTAACTGGACAAAAACAGCGAGAGAAAGAAAAAGTAAATTATATTTCCACAGCATGGTGGAGCAACTTGATGTAAACAGCCAGAAACCTCAGCACAAACATGATAAGCTCTGTTAAAATCTGTGCCGCCGGCTCGTTGACGGTATTACCCAGGAGTTATAATTACTCCTCTCTGAACATCTGTATGCCTGTCACAAAACCGTCAACTAAGCAGCATTCCATGAGAAGCACTCAACTGTCACACAAACGCTGTACAGACAAATAAAATCCAAGACCACAGTCGAGTGAGTTGTGTATGCATGCACCTGTCAATCAAAAGCTGCACATCTGGGCTGTGGGTGCAAGCATGTCGACCATCCAGCTGCATTAACCACAATCCCTCTGCGAGCACACTGCACAACAACACACAAGGCGCTGAAGACGTACAGATAAGGGAAAGCTTTAGTGTGGTAGGCTACAAGCTTAGCATCCTTAGCCACGCTGCTTGCTTCCCCCCACACACACATACTCCCAAACACATGGAGGCATTACAATCCATGAAGGATGCTCTTCTGGCAGGCCACATCGGAGCAAAGAGTTGATTCTAGAAAGCCGAAGAAAGCCGAGATGAGCCGAAAGGTGACAAGAGGCAGAACGTGCAAGGAGCAAAGGCTTCTGGGAGTAAAGAGTGGTGTTACCATTTAATGCTGTTATCACAGGCTGTATATAGCTGGAGGTCAAGTGCGACTTTACCCTGCAAGGAGGATTATGGTACTTAGCTGATTACTGGCTGCTTGGCAGTTATTTCCTACCAATGGTTTGGCCAGGGAAATCCTTTTCTGATGTAATGCACAGTGAAAACATCAACCTAAGAACATAGGAGTACCACAAAATCACGTGGTTGCTTCGGCAATTGCGTTTTTTATGACACTAGATGTTTAGGTTCCAGGGTTAGGGTAGGGAGGTATGTTTTGTTGATTTAAAACTCAATTGAGCATTAACCTTAAAGATCTCATCTGTTTAGGAGAAAATTGAACTTGCTTTTTGCGCGAAACAACGATATGCGGAAGGAACCACTTAAAATAATTTAGAAAAATGTCGCTATAATCGCGTAATTTTCATGAGATCAGGCTGAAAAAAGTTGCTAGCTACACAAGGAACAAAAATTAGCTTACTAAAATGAAGCTTAGCTTGGCAATATATATTTATATATTTGTTTTTATACGTGTTGTTTTTTAACTGGATCATTTACCATCTAACAAACTGATTCACTAAAATCAAATGGACTTCCCTACACTATGAATCGCTGTTTGAACCGGACGAGTTGATTTGTATAACAGTATGAAAGAGACAGTTTAGGAGCGTGTGTTTGATTCTTTTCACAATAGAGAGCAACAGTGCTCGCCCACTTTTTCAGTCGCCTGGGTTCCGAAATCATTTTTCCCATTCATTTCTTACATTTCTTCCAAAGACTTTCATAAAATTCTTCATAAAAGAGATGCAAAGCATGAACCAAACAAACCAGCTACGAGGTGAATCACAACATTACAGACTTTGTATTAAGGCAAAAAATGATTTGAAAATCGGACAAAAAGACAAACGTACAAGTCTGTGTACTTACCGTCTTTCATGAGGGCACGGACTACAATCCCATTAAGCATTGCGAATGACGTAATACAATATTATCAATGGAAATATATAAAACTATTGATTTTAGGTTGCTGATTATAAGTATAGAAACAATATAGTTTCTGTTTATTGCAATATATTCCGATATACACAAATATATACTGTAAGTAGTTTGAGAGTGCAGGAGGTCGACTCGTTTGCATCATTCACAGTGTGTCATGGGACTGGGCGGTCACTTCCGGGCTTATTTCGTGGGCTTTGTTGGTGCGTTTGTTGGAAGCAGCTATACCCTGAGTTGGTCTGTCTTTAAAGCTTTATAAGTTAGCTTTGAAAATAAATTCATCAATGGAAGAAATTAATGGGATTTTGACTTCCAGAACCAGACTGTTGTGCTCTATTGGCTCATTTGTAAAGCTGTGTACACAGTACAGTGTGGCATTAAAATCAAACAACGAAGTGTTATGCTGTGCTACACTGCTGCTGGAAAAGCTACAACCACTGTCACACTACTGAAAAATGTACTGAAGCTAAAAGTGTTGATACTTTTAGTTTTATTCCCCAAAACTGGTAGTACAAGACTGTATTGGGTTGTGTTGTCACGGTACCAAAATTTCAGTAGTCGGTACTGATGAAAATGAGTGAAATTTCATGGCTCTCGATACCAATTTCGATACCATAGAAAACATTTGCTAATATGATAATGTGCTATTCAACACACTCCTTTAGCCAAGGGTGAACTAGGAAGAGAAATCGGCCTGGGATCTTACATAAAAACTGTCCCAAAAGTTGTGGAGCCCCCTGCTACGGCTCATTTCAGCTCATTGCGACCCATTCGGCCCATTTCTTGGCCAGCCCAGTTTTCCTGACGGCCAGTGCGTTGGCCCACAGGGAAAATGCCCAGTATACCAAATTACCAATCCAGCCCTCCCTTTAGCCTATTTAACGTTAAATTTCAATCTAAATAATATATTCAAATATATGCATGTGTCCTTCAAGTGTTTATATCACTTGTTTGTTTTTAAGCAGGGCCCTACTGAAATCTTTTATTTTTTTCCCCAAATCATTTTTTCCTTATTTTTAAAATTATTTTTCCAAAATTCCATGTTTCTGTTTTCCATTTAATTTCATTATCAAAATGGTGTCTAATCAAAATAATTTCCAACAAGTAAAAAATAGAACAATTACTTTATAACAACTTTTATTAACAACTTTTATTCAGTACAAAAGCACTCTTGCATGTGATATGTTGCTTCAATTTCATTATTATTACAATCATTACTCATTATTTATTATTATTATAACAATTATTATTATAATTTCTACAGTGATGATTACATTTTATTTTACAGTTATAATATATTTATTTTGCCATTTCTTAAATTTCAGGTGTTTGCTTTTAATTTGATGTGTTTTTGATGGAAGTTAAACCTCTCTGGATAAACAGTTTGCTACATGGATCAGTGTGATTGTTAAAGTGAAATGCTGTGATTTAATTATATTAATTATTTAAAAATAACGCTTCAGAGTGGATTAGTGCTCTGCTCTATCATCTCTCATTTAACGCGAATGATTCTCATAGTCTGTGGATTATCCAGCGTATGAGCGGTCTGCTTCACATATTCATTTAAAGCTCATGCAGCTCATACAGACTAAGATTGCAGCGTTTCACTGTTTAATAATGATTTAAGCATTTCAGTGTAAAAGGAGTAGCAGAGCACATGCTCAAATAAGAGTGTGAGCATTTTAAAGCACCCGTGTGTGAGTCATAATGTGCGCTGGTAACGGATACAGTCTAGATAGATAGATAGATAGATACTACTGGTACTGAATCACTGGTATCTTTACATCTTTTTTAATTTAGTACCGACTTGGTACCAAAGTACTGGTATTTTTGGCAACACTAGTATTTGGACATAATCATCTTCCTCTTTCCCCTGGCAAACGCTAGAAACAAACAAAAGAATATCCCACTGAAATAAACCTCTCTCAATATGATGTGTCAGCATATATAATTTGGCTGCCTCAGCATATATGCAGTAAATGTATATGTGAGTGTATGTGCACGCTTATGAGTGTTTGACTGAGTGTGTGCACTCCAAACGCGTGTGTGTTCCAAAATACTGATAGATCTGGTTTGTGTCGGGGTGTGTGAGGAAGACACAACATTCTAGTCTTTTCTGCAAGCACGTATGCAGTGTAAGCATTGCTCAGCCACAACAGATTAATTCTGGCCTTTGTGTGCATGTGTGCCTGTGTGTGAGCAAAAACACAGTGCCACCTGCTGTCAGGGAAGTAGATTACATATTATCTTATTGGTGTTTAAGGGGTCAATTAAAACATATAGTACATTTCTTAATCCCCAATGCAATAAAAGCATTTATTGAAAGCAAGCTGCAAAAATGTCCCGTTCTCTACTTCCGCGAATACCCTATGTCACTTAGGATACATGAATTCATGACCACCTCTACAGCTCAAAAACTTTAACGCCTGCTTAAAATAATCACAACTTTGGCCCCGCCCACTGGTGCTTCAGTTCGTAAACTGAGAGAGAAGGACAAATTTCTTGAACACCAGAGGGGACCCATCTGGACTATTTTTTGGACTGTATTTAAACATGCACAGACAGACGTCTATGACCGCTTGATACATATCTTGCGGCACTTTTAAAGATGCAATGTCAAGTTACAACTCTGAAGAGGAGACTCCATTTGATATAATTCCGTTGCTGCCTCTTGCTGTTTTGAGCACAAACACGTCATGGATGTGTTCTCTCAACAACCTGCGCTATTTTGAATTGTTGGTGTATGAAAACATGCACTGGATAGACGTCTTTGGCTGTTTAGATGTGTTTCAGTGCAGGATGATATTTTAAACTGGATGTGTATGTGTCTTTAGCGTATTTCAGCATGGATTACATGTGAATTCCTTATGAAACAGTCATACTATGATTCAAGTTTTTTAAAGGAACGGTTATTGAAGAATGGGGCAGTTAAAAACACTTGGAACCCATGCAAAACAGTAAGTAAACAGTTTATTAATATTTCAAATGTCATGACTGTTTGATAGTTTATGGTGCTGACATCCTGTTTTCACCGGGCAAGTCCATTGTCGTTACTCAACGGCTTGAGGTTGTCTACACAGTGCACATCGACACAAACTTTCTAAAGCGTGACAGTAGTAGTGCCAGCACGTGCAGCGCAAAACGGAACGGTACACCCGTTTACTGTCAGCGCAACATGACATGCCATGCCATTCCATGGTAGACAGCATCATTGATTATAATGGGTTCTATTGCTTTTGACGTAAGGCAACTCTCAAGTCTGCATATTGTTTATGCCGTTTTCGAGACGAAGGAAAGTTATACGAGTTTGAGATGACATAAGGGTGAGTAAATGATGAGAGAATTATCATTTTTGGGTGAACTTTTCCTTTAATCGAATGAGCTAAAATAAAATTAACACTTATGTTACTCAATATTTACAAAAAAATCTTTATTTGTTAATGTTATATTGTTTTGTTATCTATTGACAAGGTTATCTGTAGGTTTTGGAACTGACACAACTTAGCAACCACACAGAACACCCCAGCAATAGTCTAAACACCTTAGTGGCCATTTAGCAATGCCATAGAAACCACCCAAACACCTAATCAACCACCTAGCAACCAACCAAAACACCTTAGGTAACACCTAACAACACCCTTGAAACCATTCATAACACCCTAGCAATTGTCTAGATACCCTAGCAACTATTAAGTAACACCCTAGTAACCAAAAAACACCTTATCAACCACCTAGAAACACCCTAGCAACCACTTAGCAACAACCCACAGCACCTTAGTAACCACCTAGCAACACCCTTGCAACCATTTAAAAAATCCCTAGCAACCAAACAAAATACCTTAGCAACCACCTAGAAGCACCCTGCCAACCACCCAGAACACCCCAACAACTGTCTAGACATCCAAGCCACCCATTTAACAATGCCCTAGCAACCACCTAATACACCTTAGCAACCACACAGAACACCCTAGCAATTGTCTAAAAACCTTAGCAACTATTAAGCAACACCCTAGCAACCACAAAACACCTTATCAACCACCTAGGAGCACTCTAACAAGCACCCATAACACCCCAGCAACCACCAAGCAACAATTCAAAACACCTTAGTAACCACCTAGCAACACACTAGCAACCACCCAGAACACTCTAGCAATTGTCTAGACGCCCTAGCAACCAACCAAAACACCTTTTCATGACCTAGCAACCATTTGGCAACACCCTAGCAACAATCCAGAACACTCCAGCATAAGGGCAGCTAGTTTTGCACCACACACATTCACTTCAGAAAATTTGCAAATCTACTTATTTTTGCAATTCTGTTTGGTGCTGCTAGTGAAAGCCTTTACACCTTCACAACTGTGATGATATTGCTAACCTTATATTGAGGTTTGACTATAATTGCTTGAACTAAATCTCGGCAGTACATTGATTCCAGGGGAGCATTGGTGTTGTGATCAGTGTGCTGGACCCTCCACACAGTGATCAAACAGCAGTAGAGATCACAGACATCCACAGAGGGGGATCTGATTGACCTGCTTCCATGTAAACAGCTCCATGAGTCTTATTAGCTTAAAAAAATACACGCACACTGTAAGTAGGGCATTCCCCAGTAGAACGGGATCTTGTAAGAGGTGCACCGGAATTGCAGGGAAGATAAATCAACAACAACTCTGATGTAAATAGACACCTACGTATTAGACAAGTATCATATATGTAAAACATACACAAAGAGCACGATGACAAAAAGTACCATAGCATTACCAAGGTTTTATGGACACGGTACCAAAATCTATGGGGGTTTTTTATACTACATGTAGCATGGTATTATTGTATGCCATGGTATTCTTTTAGGTACTTTATTTTACCACCATGGTATAGTATGCCATCTAAACTTTCCATTAGTGTCTTAGGGTGTTGTAGGGTGTAACTAGCTGGTTGTTAAGGTGTGCTGAGTTGTTTTTAATGCATAATTAGTTGTTTTCAACATCCATTTTTTTAACACTTCAGTTGTTTTCAATTGTTTTTCTATGTAAACACGTATTAGATATGCTTGTTGCTGCTATGATATGTTTTGGGTGGTTACTAGGGGGATACTTACTAGCCCAAGTCAATAGAAGTCACCCCCAAGTCTACATGATATTCTGGTCTATCTGGTGGGACAAATGTCTCAGGTCCCACTTTCTATGTTTTCACCTGTTTTGCCAAAATCTGCCATCACTAAGCCACATGATTTGAGATGTCATTCATGTTCCTAGCACAAAAAAGTAGGAAGAATTATATGCAAAAGGCTAATACTTATGGGTATGTTCAATCGCTATCCCTAAGTATTAGCAATCATAATATTGATGCTTGCCTTAGAAAACACCAATAATAAGGCTGGCTGCACTGTACAGCTATAATAAAGCTTCACCATTAGTTAGATTGCAGATCGTTGAACTTGTCATTTACAACCCCCCAAAAAGTCATGTCTACTCAACACCAATATCCGGAGACAATACCACTCAAAAGTGCAACTCTGTGCTAAGTACATTGTGCCAGAAATGAGTCATAATTCAGAAGGCTGAAGTGGAACGCTCCAGAACGTTGGTGCAGTACTCTGAATCTATTAGTATGCCTGTTGTGTTCCAAATATGCACTGATTTTAATTACCTACTCTTCCGATTCAGGGTACATCACTCAAGCACAGCACTTCTGAACGAGTAATGCTGTTTGCACCACTACAGTCCAAAATCCAGTCAACTTCCTCTCTTTTCTATAAATAAAGAGGACGAACAGTTTACCAAAAACATTACTTACTTATCCCAATGTTGATTCAAACTTGTATGCTTTATAACCCCCCCCCCCCCCCAGTCAGGCCTATGGGTGGGGTCAGTGAGCATCAACCTGTTTAAAGGAGATTTTTAAGAATATATATACAGACCTTACCATGTCTAACAAGCAAAACAACCATTAAAGAAGTCCATACGACTCGTACGCTATATCATGTTGAGGATTTCCTTGCTTGAGCTGCGTGAGCTGGAAGAGCAAAAAAAACTGTAAAATTTACTGCTAGACTGGGTAAATTACTTCACTCAAATGCGTCCTATATACACTGATAAGCCAAACCATTATGACCACCTGCCTAATATGCTTGGGAGTCTGGTTGGGAGTATAAGTTGATCCTCCATGTGCTGCCAATACAGCACCAACCCACGAAGCATATACTCTACAAGACCTCTGAAGGTGTACTGTGGTATCTGGCACCAAGACATTAGTAGCAGATCCTTCTAGTCTTGTAAGTTGAAAGGTAGAGCCGCTGTTGGTCCAGCACATCCTACAAATGCTCAATCGGATTGCAACAGCAGAACATTTCCCCGAGCATCCCACTCCCTCCACCCAAAGTGCATCCTTGTGCCATCACTTCCCCAGGTAAACAGCGCACACGTACACAGCCATCCATGTGCTTTAGAAGACTCATCAGACAGGCGACCTTCTTCCACTGCTTCAATGCCCACTGTAGGCATATTCGACGGTGGACGGGTCATCATGGGCACTCTGAACAGACTGCGGTTACGCAGCCCCATTCGCAGCAGGGTATGTGTGTTGTGACACATTTCTCCCATAAACATCATAAACATTATCGGTGACTTGTGCCAGAGTAGACATTCTGTCTGTTTGGACCATATGGGATAGCCTTTGTTGCCCTCGCGCATCGATGAGCCTTGAGCGCCCAACACCCTGTCACTGGTTTGTGGTTTGTTCCTCCTCTGACTACTGTCAGTAGGTACTCACCACTGCTGACCGGTAGCACCCTACAAGCCTTGCCATTTCAGAGATGCTCTGACCCAGTCGTCTGGCCATAAAAATTTGGTCCTTGTCAAATTCACTCAAGTCTTCACTCCTGCCCATATCTCCTGCATTCAACACGTTGACTAGGAGAACTGATTGTTCATTTACCATCTAATCATCAACTGTGAGTGGTCATAATGTTTTGGTTCTTCAGTGTAAATACAGTATATGTAAGATTAATTAGATATATCCACGACATAAAAGTAATATTACAACTTAAATCTTCAAAGTCAGTGAAGCGAATGAACAGGTGAACTTGAGCTATGTGACACTTAAACCAGAATGAATAACTTGCATTGTGAACAGTGTTGGGGAGTTACTCATTAAAGTAATACATTACAAATGACCAACTACTTCTCTAAAATGATAATCAGATTTCTGTACTGATTATTTCATCGAAAAAAAAATTAGATGACTAATTACTTTACTTTTAAGTTACTTTCTAAACACTTTTCACAGACGTTTTAGTTTTTTTCACTCAAATTCAACATTTCCTCCATGTTCATTGTCGAATTTCTCCCTTACAATAACTAGTTATTAGGCGTACGCCCTTCAGCTGTCACAGAAATGCAAACAGATGTACATATGAACATAATTCATGCAGTTGAGCTTCAAGTATGGGTAGGTACCCATTTCAGGGTTAGTAGATTAGGATTAGGGTTTAAGGTTTAAGGTTAGGGTTGGGGTAGGATTAGGTTTAGGTTTAGGATTAGGGGTACGGTAACTACAGATACTTGTATCAAATGTATCAAAAGTACATAGAAGTTAAAGACACCTAATATAAAGTGGGTCCAGCTATCCTATGGCGTACAAAAACTATTTTAACTGCTTGTATGGTGCTTTTGGAGGTTGATACCTGTCAGAAAATTCATCAATAAATTCTACTTTTTTGTTCCATTGATTTGGAACAACATGCACTGCTGGTCCTTCATTCTTCATGTCTTGTAAGGATCCCTTTTAAACTAAAGGGTACTTCATGCTCACTCCAGTGTGGCGGGTTTTGAGACACTTAGTCCAGCACCACACACCGACTGTTTCTATTTTGGGCCTGGACAGGCAGGTCATAGGGCCATAGAGTGCCTCGCAGGCTGCTGAATAAATTATTTGTTTCTTTATTTAGTGGGTAAAGTGGATGGCAGTCGAGGCGATCTGCTTTAGTAGAGAGAGAGAGCGAGAGCGAAAGAGAATAAATGAACACACGTTGGTTTCTCTGACGCATGCAATGCAGCTCAGCGCATTGCGAGAGACGTGGGTGAGCAGCGCAGTCAGACGGGAGAACTTTCTCATCTCATTTTAAATGAAAACAGATTTTCTCATTCCTCTCCGTCAGATAAACACTGCCCTATTCATCCACTCCAGTTGAGTCCTTTTCCCTGCTTTCAATGACATTTCACACAAAAGAAAAATGCAATGCGACATAAAACAGCCGCTGAGTGCAGGGAGCTAAAACCAGCTCAGAGCTAAATATCACTATTATTTCTATACCACAGTTTGTTGCTCAAGGGCAGAAATGCAGAATGTTTCTTTGTGTATCATCAAAGGCAGTGAGATATCATGCAGATGGCAGTGATGGAGAGTTTGGGATGAAACAGCAGCGGGTTTGAGAAATATAGATTATACAGTGTAGCATGCGGCGACTTGAAATCATTTACTATTTATTTTCTCAATACACATTATTAATACACTTAATACACTCTTATTATGCTTGATTAATTACTGCACATTATTCATTGTCTTTTAATATTTTATTAAAAAATAATAACTTGGTCCACCTCTGAACCTACTTTTCCACTGACACCACAAATCCCTTTTATTTTCAACCCCTCCCCATGCAGTTCCCATGCTGGTCTGGGCTGGTTTATGCTGGTTTGGTGTGGGACTAGCTGGTGGACCAGCACAGCCACTTAGATGGTGAAGCTGGCTGACCAGTATGGTTATTCCAGACTGATCACACTGTGAATTCAGTGACTGGAAGTCGAAAGTTTTGCTGCTGAAATCGGTCTATGCTTACAGAAATTCAAATGACTGCCCCCTGTGGCCAAAGCTGGAAGAGTTGGTGAACGTATGAACAGCTGATAGCTCCAGTTTCCAGGTGAAATGTCCACATATGGGTGCCAAAATTTTGTTGTATATTTATTTGTAAATTCTACAATACAGTCAACAGGAATGCATATTTTATTAACCATACTCCCTTACCCCAACCTTAAATTTTAAAGCGAAAATGCAACCTCTGAATCGCACTCACCATTGTTTCTGTAAATGTTACTTCCTGGTCCCCATGGGACCTGAACCTGTGTCTCTAAGGCTGCTCATGCAACGCATTAGCGATATACGGAAATGTTTTACGCTAAAATTGATCCAAAAATGTCTGATTAAGAATGGCAGTTGTTTTCAGGGTACATGATGTTTCGGAAGCAACATGTCGATTTCCTGTGTGATCATGCAGGGTTTTTCTATTAATGCTGGTTAACAAAGGAAGTCTTGCTGGTTAAGCTAGAGCACCAGCACACCATCATTCCTTATTGAAGAACACATGCTGGTGAGTGTTGATAACTGTGATTTTATAGCAACATTTCTGAGAACAAGAGCTTTAATTTGATATATGACTTGTCTATTTAAGCGTTTAAGTCATCCATGCTTAAATCCGCCACTGGCCTATGGGGCCACATAAACAAGTGCATTTTCAATGAACATTTCACAATAATTTTGTGAAACATCACATTTATTTTGAAACACACTGTTGCTCTAAATATACCATGACTCATAAATTCATTCTGATCAACGCGCATGGACACAATCATTTAATATACAAATCACAATGATGTAATAACCAAAAACAACCTATTAAGTATAAGTTGAGCTATGGAAAATCACAGAATGACAAATAACTTTAAGTTCCAAAAAATACAATAACAGCTGTGTATGTAAAATCTGCAAACAGTAAAGCTATAAATTATATGGTAATCTGCAGCCCCCATGTGTGGACCCTCTCCATGTACAATAAAACATCTTTTATAAGGTTACCAATATGAATGGAGAAAGGGGTCAGCATGGGCACTCTGACAAGTCTGCGGCTACACAGCAAGCTGCGATGCACTGTGTGTTGTCACAACTTTCTATCATAGCATTAAGTTTTTCAGCAGTTTGTGCTACAGTAGCTCTTCTGTGGGATTGGGCCAGACGAGCTAGCCTTCGCTCCCCATGCGAATCAATGAGCCTTGGGTGCCCATGACCCTGTCGCCTGTAGCTGATCGGTGGATAGGAATGCCTTTACCAATGTTAATGAATAGAATTGTACAGTGATAACAAAATGTATATTAAAATGAAGCAAAATGACTCACAGATGTGTTAATGTTGGAAGTTATTCAAAATAACTGACATTTTTTTTCTTCATTTGAGGGAATAATGTCTGAAAATCCACATATGTGGACATCACTTTTATTACTGCTCTGCATCTGTAGGAGCGCTTCAAGGAAATCGGCGGCATGCTGTTGTATCATGTGATTCGTGCGGAAGAAGTTAACCTTTTAAATGATGGTCTAGAGTATTGTGAACAGTATTCAGTTGGTTATTATTCATATAAATATGTGTTGAGTATAGCAAAACCAAAATACAATGTCCAAGAATGTGGACGTGGGAGTCGCACAAGATTAATTTGAGTGGTCATGATTTCCTACACATATATCAGAATTACAATTCATTGACTCCAGCCAGATCTACTAAGCAACCAAGTTGGCCCAGTTGCTAGGGTGGATAGAGTCACACGGGGTAACCTCCTCGTGGTTGCTATAATGTGGTTTGTTCTCGGTGGGGGCGCGTGGTGAGTTGTGTGTGGATGCCGCGGTGGATGGCGTGAAGCCTCCACACACACTATGTCTCCGCTGTAGCAAGCTCAACAAGCCATGTGAAAAGATGTGCAGATTGACGGTTTCAGATGCAGAGGCAACTGAGATTCGAGTCACCACAACACCATGAGGACTTAAGAGTGCATTGAGAATTGGGCATTCCAAATTGGGGAGAAAATGCTGAGAAAATCAGAAAAAAAGAAAGATTACAATTTATGTCTTTAGGAGTTAAACTTTTTTATCGAGGAAAGAATTTCTAAGTGCACCTTTAACATGAACTAACAATGAATCATTCTTAAAGATATAGTTCACCCTAAAATTAAAATTCTCATCATTTACTCACCATCATGCCATCCCAGATGTACAGTATATGACTTTCTTTCTTCTGCGGAACATAAACAAGATTTTTAGAAGAATATTTCAGCTGTGTAGGTCCACATAATTGAATGGTGACCAGGACTTTGAAGGTTCAAACAGCATATACGTAAAGGCAGACTCCAGTGTTTAAAACTATGTCTTCAGAAGAGATATGACAGGTGTGGGTGAGAAACAGATCAATATTTAAGTCCTTTTTTACAATAAATTCTCCTCCCTGCTCAGTAGGTGGCAATATGCACGAACAATGCAAATCACCAAAAACAAAAGAAGAAGGACGTGAAAGTGAAAATGTAGATTTGTAGTAAAAAAGGACTTAAATGTTGATCTGTTTCTCACCCACAGCTATCATATCGCATCTGAAGACATGGACTTAACCACAGGGATGGCATTAGGGTGAGTAAATGATGAGAGAATTTTCATTCTTGGGTGATCTATCCCTTTGGTTCTGTATAAAAGCACATAAATTGATAAAAATAATACAATATTATATTGAAAATAATTGTTCTATTTTCATTTGATTGAAGTTTTAATGACATTTATTTAGACACCATTTTGATGATAAAATTGAAATAAACTGTTGACATGGATTTCAGAAAATTTAAATAAGCCAAAACACATATATCGGTATTGTCATGTCTTGATGTTTTTTTGTTCATGTTTTGTTTTCATGTCTTTTATTTAGAAATTTTTGTCATGTGATTACATGTTCATGTGTCTTATTTTCATTGGTTTATTGTCTTATCAGTTGTAGTTTGTCATTGGTTTAAAGTTATTAGTCTTGTTATCGTGTTTATAGTTCTGTCTGTTTATTGGTTTTCTTGTTATTGTTTTACCCAATGACTGTGTATTTAATTGTGTCTTGTCAAGTATTGAACGTGATTGTAGATGTTCATGTAACCTTGTTAGCTAAGTCTAGATTAGTCAAGTTTATGTTCATGTTAATTGTTTGTGTTTAGTTTATGTTTATAGTTAGGGTTTTGGATTTCACGTATTTCAACTGGATCTTCACGTCATCGTCTTCGTCTTCGTCATTGCTTGTGCCAGCAGATCATTACATGTATCAGTAAGTACCAAAAAATAAGTATCAGTACGCATCCTCGTTCTCAAAAAAATTAAAATAAATAAATAAATAAATAAATAATTATCAAACAAGATTAGTGCTATATTTATTTAATATATTGTTCATTGTTAATTTTAACAAATATGACCATGTTGTAAAGTGTGACCGTGTAAATATTATACTTGCCGTTTCCATGACCTCATATTAAATAAGATGCTACTTAATTTGTACTTCTAGAAAAATGTTGAAAGGTGATTCAAAATGTAAAACACTTGCTGACTTGTCACAGCACCCACAATACACCCTTTCCCTTATACATTCATGTACATTTGAACCTAACATCATCTTGTTGGGGAAAGAAGTTCTTGGACATGCTCTTTGTCATGTACCAAGCTATAGAGTGCTTTTTTAGTGCGTCTTTTTTTAAAATCCACTCATCACAGTTGCAGTGGCCACCCCGTATTGGCTTACATGCTTCAAACAGTGCATTATGGGATATAACAGAACATATGCTCTACCAAAAACACATTACTGTTACCAATGTTACAGTGACCATGAAAAGAGAATCATTCTTTCAAAAGATGCACAATGCTATTAATCAACCAATCAATGATCTTATTAGGACCATCATTATACTTAACCTTAGTTAAAGGATCAATAAAGCAATACCAAACTCCAACCCATGATTTATCTCCAGCTCATCCATTAATCTATCAAGCTTATCACCTTTTTAGTGATGCTTGATAAGGCAAGCATCACTAGTGTTATTACTATAACTCGTCCTGTGCTGTTTGTGCTACAGACATGAATGATGTCTCAAATGTTGCGGCTTGTTGAGGAGGGATGTACTATTACTTTTCTAAAATCAGACTGATGATAAAACAATTAAAAACTCTAAAGATGCTCAGTGAATGAGCGACCCAAGCCATTTCAAAAAATGTACTTCTCACCACACAAGATGCAAAAGTAGCATCTTTCTCCTCGCTTGAGTCAGTGGAGGTGAACATCTTAAGACAGTCCAGCCCTTGAGAAGAGAGAATCATACACTCCAGCATTATAACAGCTCCAGCCTGTGATGGGATGGGCCGCTCTAGCTGTCCATCGATCTGTTTGGATTTCCATTAAAAGGAGCTGGCATGCAAGGATCTGACTGATTCAGAGTGAGTGCTTTTGGGAAGAGAGTACACTAGAGAAAATACAGCTCCTAAATAATCAACGATTGGGGGAGTAAATCAGACAAAGTGAAAGAGACCGAAATGTGGCCGCCAATTAATTAGGACATCTGAGGGAGTCCACCACTCGCACATAATGTCAACCGCGTTAGTATAGATTTTGGGGATAAAAGAAACAGATTTGCTCCATTCAGATATCGGTTGTTGCTAAGTGGCTTTATGGGTTTTGTAAATAAAATCCTGATTTGCAACTATTGCTAGCTCATGCTAACACTAACATTGGATTTTTTTCTAGCTTTGTAGGACAACAGGTTATCAGTCAACAAACCAACTTACAAGACACTAACTCTTCCAAATCCTGGTTAGAAAGCTTTGCTGATGCCTAAATAGGCAGCTGCCTTTCTGAAATTGATCCTTATAAGTGAACACTCTGCTTACACTCTTAATAGATGAAGTTGCTGTTTACAAACAAACGCTCGGCTCTGGCACTTCCAGGTTCCTCTGGCACAGAAGAATAAATAAATCTTTTGTGGGGTTGAAACACCACTTTTCTGAAATATTGTTGGAGATTTGGGCTGCTTTATATTTCCATCTGGATGGGTGAATCAGGACAAACTCAGACATAAATTATGATATTTCACAGATCACCCTCATTGCTATCGCATCTGTTCTAATAAAACCCACTTACCCTGTAGCTGCTTTTAGGAGATTTCAACTTTTCACGAGGGAATCACAAGGAATAGTAAAAACTCATAGCACAAATGGCTGTTTTTAATTTCCAAAGTGCATCCGCTTTTAGACTTGCTGATCTTATACCACCATGTGAGATCTAACAAGATGAACGGGACCCCGACTTTACCACTGCAGCACATACAGTATAGGTTACTGTTTGGTGAAATGTATTGCGAATAAAAATATTGAAAAACTGTGGCTCAGGTGGTAGAGCGGGTTTTCCACTAATCGCAGGGTTGGCAGTTAGATTCCCGACCCACATGACTCCACATGCCGAAGTGTTCTTGGGCAAGACACTGAACCCCAAGTTGCTCACAATGGCAGGCTAGCACCTTGCATATGGGAGCGACAACCATATTCTACAACCAAATTAACTCCCGAAAAATGTGAATGGAATCAAACTGACCAACAAGCTGTTAATGACATGATCAATGGCATGTGTGAGATGTGCCCATCTTCTTCTGGTGTAAATCACACAAACAGAGTTATGTGTCTTCTTTCATTCATATATTCCAGTAAGTCTCATTCATCTGTAGTTTCTCTCATCAGCCCTGTGATCTCGAGGTAACCTGTAATATACTGTCCAAAGCACACACGATGTTTAACAACAGCCGTTTAGATGCGCATAAACAAAACACGGGTGATCCTGTCAACGGCAGCTATGAAACATTGTCGGGTGATAATATAAAGTATCTGTGGATAAAAGTGTTAGACTGGTGGCATTCATGTTTCACAGGTGTGAGATGCTGCAGCGTTGCTATGGTTATCACTTGTCAATCAACACAATTGTGGGAGTCAGTCCTGTACCGCACACACATGGAATAAAAATGTAAAGGATTCACTTCCGCATTTAAATGTGGTTGTAACTCCCGAAACACTGTAGTGTGTACGTGACCCATAAGACCTATTTTTATTAATTAAAATTATTCTGTCATCATTCACTCATCTTTAGCTTGATCAAAACCCATAGGACTTTCTTCCATGATTCCATATATGTTTTTTATTTTATGGAAAAAGGTGCATTTAAAGCAAATGATGACTGAGTTTAATCTACCTAACATCTCCTTTTGTACTCCATTGAATTATTAACTGTGAAAGTTGAAGGTTTCTAAACGTGTTTAAGCTTTCGTTTTTTCATAACAAACCTTTTTTTAAAAGACCTGTGCTTATGGCCTTATTATTTCAAATGCCACTGTTAAAAAATGGAAGAACAATGGTAAAATTTCTTACAGTATATAGTAGTGTTGGGTTCAAGTCCACCTTAGTTGAGTCTGCGTCAAGTCCATGTCTTTAAACAATCATCTCCGAGTCAAGTCCCAGTCCAAATGTGGCCAAGTTGGACTTGAGTCCATAACAGGCCGAGTCTGAGTCGAGTCCAAATTAATCTGTTTATAAATCTCATATAAAGATCAGGACCAGACTGGCCATCGGGAGAACTGAGTGGGCCGGTTGGTAAGCCACGAAATGTGCCGAATGGGCCGTGATAAGCAAAAATGAGCCTCCGTGTTATGCAGAACGGAACACAAAACAGTACCGCGATATAATGTCCCCTCTCCCCTGCTCAACAACTTTTAGCTAAACCCCCCATTTTTGGGCCAGTTGCCATGTAAAATCCAGGGCCGATTTCTCTTCCCAGTCCAGCCATGACCCCAATGGACAAATTATTAACAAAGTTTTACTCCTGTTCTTCAGATATTCTAAAGGTGATTAAATCTTTAGTACTGTGTCCTACTGTATTCCTATCATTCTTGTTCCAAATCTTGTTCAGGGGATTTTGGCTAGAGGGACATGTGACTTTGGAATACCACTAGCCACAGTGTCCGGTGAGCCAAAAAGTTAATGTCAAGCCCTGGTTAGCATGTTGCTAAGCTAACAATGGGATTATCTAATAAGAATCATAATGCACAGTACACTGAAATATTGGGTAAATCATTTTCATATAGTCGGTCCAGTTGAATTCAATTAAATAAGATTATAGCTATTTATACCAACACTTTGTTGGTATAAAAAGTATTTTATTTATAATCAGCATTTCTTTTGCTACATATGTCATCTTGGATGTTTTTATTTTTCATGAGCCCGCATTGCAATTCTACCTTTTGCAAAAGCCTATGTGTGGAGAGAATGCGTATGCAGGGGCGTATATTCCGAAGGGGATGGGGGGAGTTACCCCCCCCCCCCCCCCTGCAGATGCTTCATGCTGCAACTCCCCCCACTTAATGTTCAAGTCAAATCTACACCCTTGTGCCTATGACATCTATAATGTTGCCTACGTTTGCAGCTCAATAGGTTTTGAACAGATTGGTTATGAACAAAAAAACTGCTCACAAAAATTGTCCAAAGGGATTTGATACAAAAAGTGAGAAGATAAGTTCTTAAGGGTCAGCATATAAATAAATGCATTGAAATTATTTCTAATTGTGTCTGGCAGTCTAATATATCAAAAGACATCTGGCTCATTCCAGAGGGTAGTCCCACCGAGAACCCTTTTTTGCTTCTGAGGCTTTTTTTGCTTATTATCTGGATGTTAGAAATTTTGCAAACAGCATATAATGTAATTCATCAATTTACTGACAAGCCAATCAGGCATTTCCATTTTTACCTGTTCCAGATCCTGTTTACTACAGGAACAAGCATGTAGTAGTGATCTCATCACATTCGTAACCTGACTCACTCAGTCTGAATCTGGGATTAGGATTGTCATTAGATAAAATGTTGCAGCCAACTGTATTAGAGTTTGAGTAATGCTTGGCATTATGATATATCAGAAAAGGCTATTTTGCAGAATTCTACATAAAGGTGGTCATTCCTTGTAGTGGCTGCCATGTTGAGATCACATGATCAGCCGAATGCTGCTGAATGCAAAAACACTTTTGATTGCAAAATAAATCATAGTTGACAAACAGGCCTCTTAATAAAGTATTCTACAGTGTAACCAGAAAGTTTGCGTTTACTTGATGCTGTATCCAGTCAGCTGCATCCATGCCAAGGTGTCAGAATAAAGTTCAAGAGCGCTGTTGTATCGACCAGTGAAAAACATAAAAACAAAATGTCTCAAAAATCTTCAGGTAAACATTAGGTGTTTCACTAAGTCAGAAAGTTTTGTATGATTATTTTCCATGCACTTACTAACAGCAAAACAAATTACTGACAAGCATGATCTCCCATCAGATGTTGTATCAGTTCAACCGTGATAAACTTTTTCTGTAGTGCTACTGAAGAATTTACCAATATACGGGTTCTGGTCCTTTGTGAACCAGCAAGTAAACATGTTCTCATAAACAATGGTAAGCGCGATTCAAAGGTTACATTTTTGCTCTAAAATAAGAATTTTACTCCACTGACGGTTTGGCTTAGGGTTGGGTTTTAGGTTAGGGTGTAGAGTTAATAAAATATTCATTCCTGTTTTCTGCATTACATCATTTACAACTACAAATACTACTCAATTTTGGCGCCACCCTGTGGACATTTCACTCAGAAACTGTTTTGGGGGCACTTATTAGAATTTCGGTATGCACAGACCGATTTAAGCAACAGAACTTTCGACCTACTGTCACCAAATTCAGTTTCAATTCTTAAAAAAAATAGTTTAACACACTCAGTTAAAAGTAGTAAACACAAAGCAAAACTGTCCCTATTTACTTTCCTAATACACATTGTATTATTGCGAACAGTTATTCAGTGCACATGTATTTTTTAAATAAATACAGTGTTGTGACGAGGAGGAGGGCGTGGCCGGGCCTTGATGGAGCATGGCCGTGCTGAATCAGCTGATCAGTGGGAGAGCGAGATATGGGGAAGCCGGAGACGGAGGTTAGAGAGAGAGAGAGACGCATGACTGTAACAAAATAAAGGATGGGCAAGGAGGCGGTGGGAACTGACTGAACAGTCAACATAACCGTTAATTATATAAATTAACTTAAAACAAACACAGACACACATGCACATGCAATGTGGCCACGTGCATCTCTCTCTCATACCGGAGTCTCTGGCCGCCCCTTATCTCGCATATCCCAACTAAGCTGGGGTCAGAGCGCAGGGTCAGCCATGAAACACCGCCCCTAGAGCAGATAGGGTCAAGGGCCTTGCTCAAGGGCCCAACAGTGGTATCTTGGTGGTGCTGGGGCTGGAACCCAAACCTTTCGGTCAGTAACCCAGAACCTTAACTGCTGAGCCACCACTGGCTGAATCAGCTGATTCAGCACCAGCAGTGCTCCATCACGGCCTGGCCACGCCCTCCTCCTCATCACAAGTGTGTATTTTGTAGAGCAGTTGTATACTGTAAGCCACCATGTAATTGATCAAATTTCTGCTAATTATATTTGTATTTTATTGTATTTGTGTTGTATTTGATTAAGATGGGCCTGTGAAAAATGATGCTCTCATAAATGTGCTTCATGGTTTGAAAGCCCCGGATAAACCCTGATCCTAGTCTGTAGGTTGTGAATGAGAATATATATGATACTGTTTATATTATGATATAATCCATCTGTTCTGTTTCAGGTATGCTGTAACATTGCTTCATAAATCATGACTACACTGAATGACTCACTAGGACACATTTTCCCAAAGCAAGTTATTGTGCTGGAATTATAAATAGCTCAAGGCTCCTCATAGTCTAAATTAGTGTCATAAAAGAACCATCAAAGAAGCAGCAAGAATGCATTGGCGAGAGAAATTTATGGGCAGAAAGTAAACTCTATATGTCCGGAAGGAGGCATTTAGATCCCTATCGCACCTTAAAAAAAGATTACATATTACATATAAGGGGGTAAATCATAAAACTTGAAGTTGCCCCATTGGAATAAATCCAAGTAATGTAAAAGAAGCCTCACTGTAAAAAGTGGTAACCTGCATTTGTTAGGAACTTCTACTTGATCTTACCCTTAAAATAAGTATGAAATTACTTACAAAGGTACAGTGTGCCTTATAAGTACACTGTAATAAAAAAACATTTCAACCTAAAAATATAAATTAAGACAAATTAAGTCAAAAATATTTAATATGACTGAATTGACATGATTACATTAGGTTACACCAACAAAAGCCAAGTTTAATGGTCAGATCAGGTTAGAAATAAGCAACGAACTTACATTTTCTTACATTTCTCATGAACTACTTACACTTATTTTTAATAACATTTTAATTTCACAATTTGTAATCACCTTTTACTGCATGCTGGTTCATTAAACATGGTCCTGCGGTGTGACAAATGAACATTTCAAAGTATTTCATGTAGTCTTTCAATTAATATGCATTAATAAACCCTCAATGCATTATAGTTACAAAAGAATGAGCATTATGCTGTTTAAAACAGTTATAGATGGAGTATAGCATGTTACACTGCAGACCATGTCAACTCCTCAAAAGTATTTCATGTCAGCTGCCCTTATGCAAAAAGCAAAATATATTAAGTCGTTTGACACCTTCAAAGGCACATTTAACGTTCTAAAACACAACGCTCTGCCTTAACCTATAAACCACAAGGCAAGTTCACATTTTCTGCATTTTCTTAGAATCTCGATCCTTTCTAACATCTATAGCATAAGACGTCCCTGTAATCTCTATTCTCTATTCATTTATATCCTAAGACAGCTCCTCTATGATAAACGGTGAGCGAGTATCGATTGTCTCACCTGCCGTTCAGTCCCAACAGCTCCGGCTTCGCAATATTCTGGGGTGGCTTGGAAGCTCCGTTAAAATGCGATAGAAAAGAGCTACAGAACTGTCGCAATGTCCCAAATTGCATTTTCACCTGCCCCCTCCTCCCTAACCAACCCTGTAGTCTTTCACTTGAGGAAACGACAGTAGCACACCCACAGCTCCACCATGGCTACATCCAAAGCACTGCCGTGTCGATCAAGTCCCATATTTTCCCGGAGATCTGATGCATGTGAGCCTCATGCTCCGGCCCTGAAGTGCTGCTGCTGCGGCGAGCGGGGGATGGAATCTGTCTGACGGCGTGCCAGAGAGAGAGAGAAACAGCACTGCATTTTTACCAGCTGGAATATCTGGAGCTGCTTCCATGCGCCACCGTCTCGCCTCGGAGAATCAGACAAACTGGAGCAGCACAGACTCTCTCTCTCTCTCTCTCTCTCTCTCTCTCTCTCTGCTGGTTCCTGACACGCAGTCACTGGTTGGTTTATTGCACGGGTCTCCGGGAGAGATGCGAAAACTGGGATGTGGACACCGAATACTGTTACAGCACGTTCTAACCGGGAAAGTCGAAAGAGTGGAGCTGTGTCTCAAAACCTAGTGAGCTGCCTACTAAACAGCATTTTTAGGCATCAAAGGTGTGTTTTTAATGCCCAATTATGCCAAAAATTGCTGCACTGGAGTCTTAAAATCTATTTCAGAAGACACTACAGACTAGAGTGCAGGGCATATGTAACATCTTTTCAAACAAATCATATTTTATTTCTATATTTTGCCGTATTGACACGGTTCAAAATGAGTCAATTAGAAAAGGATCTAGAAACCGAAGGGTGACTCTGCACTTGGAAAATCGAATCTTCTTTATGATGTAAATGTAGCTTTTCTTTTCTAAGGTTTTTCAGCATGGCTAAAGTCATTCACTACATCTGACCCAAAGTTTATTTGAATTGTTATCATTATAATGATCATTACGAGTGGCATGACCATCATCATCATCATCACTATGACATCATGACTAGGGATGGGTATGAGTGCATCAGCATATGACAGCAATCATCAATGATGAAAACATAAAATATTGCAATAGTCAGGGTCCGAATGTAAAAATCCCATTTATTTTCTCAATCGAAAAGATGATTTTAAGAGATATAAATGTGTAAATATTTCAAGACAGGCCTACCATGAGTTTTTAAGTGATAATATATGCTTCTGAAGAACCATAATTTTTTTTTTAAATGTGTTTAATATAAGAGTTCCTGATAAAGAACTATACACTACCCATAATTCTGAAGCGAGATGCACCAATTAGAGAAAACCCTGTTACCATGGAAACTGGTAAAGAGCTCAGCAGTGACTGTCCAATCCCATTAAGGATTGTGCATGCATTGTGTAAATAAATTAACGCAATTAAACATGTCCCCGAACCATAATAAGGAATATTCCATCCATCTGAGCAATTTAAGCTTGAAGTACCATCTGTGTTCAGCAGGAGGCAGTAAACTAAACTCCAGCTGTATAGGTAACATGCTACGGAAGCCCTGAACCGCATGAGAGAAAAAAAAATAAACGGTGAAAAAAAAGAAAAGAAATTGTGTCTCAGTATATTTCCTGAGCCTTATTTTTTTCTCTCTCTTCCAAAATTGTTTTTCTCTCTCTTCAAAAAAATCCATGTGGTACCAACCTTGGCCACCAGGTGCCACTATTAGTAAACGTAATCTTATGCTTTTAATGCTTTCTCTGTTGCTATATAGTTGAATAATACATTTATTATTTATTTAATAATATTTATCAAATATATATTTCAATAAAAATCTTCCCCCTGGTGGAACCCTGGGAGCGATAGGCCTACTATAGGTGATTCCTCACCCCTCATCAATTTGTTTGGGATGAGCATTTTACATTGGTGTAACTGTCTTGCTCATGTTTAGACAGACCAACAATTTCAAACTAAAAAATAACACCAGGTGTTACATGACAGCAAATGCCATATCAAACATATGTAACCTGATTTTGTCTTGATTAAGGTTTGCAAACCCTTAAATAAATAATAAATGTATTATTCAACTATATAGCGGCAGAGAAAGAATTAAAAGCATAAGATGACATGTTTACTGATAGTGGCACCTGGTGGCTAAGGTTGGTACTGCATGCCGTTTTGAAGAGAGAAAAACTAATTTGGAAGAGAGAAAAAACATTTTGAAGAGAAATTGTTTTTTTTGTTTTTTTTGTTTTTTGAAGAGAGAAAAAAAAATTTAGGAAGAGAGAAATTATTTTTTTCACCATATTTTTTTATTTTTTTCCACCTTGCGGTTCAGGGCTTCCGTATTGTATTGTTAAACACTAGCACAACATGAGGATGCTTTCTTGCATTCAAACACAGCTGAACAGAGCGTAATTCAGAATCCAGAGATCTCGAGATGTGTTTTTGTAAGTTTCAAACTGTTTCATTCTACACAGTGACCTAAATACGCTGTGTTTATGATGCGACAAAAGCAAAGTGACAAACTCCATAAGCGTCCATTTGATGCATGTGTAAATTCACACGTCCTCAGAAAAGCCTTTAAAACAGTGCATTTTAATTATCTGAATAAGTATATTTATAATAATTTAATCAATATATATACTGAATTATTATTTGAAGGATTTGTTCAGCAAATATTTTAGATATGTGTTTAATTTGATAAATCGAAATATGTAATTAATTCAATTAAACATTGGTAACAATTGAAATATATTCAGTATTTGACTGAAATATTTTTCATGATCTTAAAAATCTTTTGATCTGAAGGTGTATGCTTAAATGTTTGAAATTAGTTTTGTAGACAAAAATATAATTGTGCCACCATGTTCATTTATTTCAAGATGCTAAAATATAACACAGTTTAGATTTTTTGGGGGATTTTTAGTCAAAACATATATTTTTGTCCACAAAACTAATTTCTAACATTTAAGAATACGCCTTCAGATCAAAATATTTTTAAGATCATGAGAAACATTTCAGTAAAGTGACCCCAAACTTTTGAATATATGTGTGTATATATATATATTTATACTGAAATAAAATTAGAATGTTTTTGTGATGAGGAGGAGGGCCGGGCTGTGAGAACACACGGCCGGCCCTGAATCAGGCTAATCAGCCGGGAGGGGGATAAAGATGAGCCAGAAGTGCCAGTTCCAGAGAGATGCATGTGGCTGTGTTGTGTGTGTCTATGTGCAGTGGCGCCTGCAGGTGTACGGCTGTACGCACTGTGTGCACCATGAGCGCTCCGACTGACCTGAGAAATATTTACTCTCAGAATATTTCAGCAATCATGAAATGTGTCCTGTATTTCAGTTGGCTGTTTAAAAGAACAACTAGCAATGCCCAAGTTTTGAGTTGGTTCTTTTCAGTGAATTGGTCAAACAGGCTTGCAAATTGATTCATGATTCAGTTCAATTCGTTCAGAGCGCTCTCTCACTGAATCATTTGGAGCAGTTTCTCACACAGTAAAACAGTATCGGGATATTTATGAATACAGCGCTGGATACAGTGTAAATGTACCTACAGTCAACTGAAACAAAAGGCTGTGTTTCTGAGAGAACCTTCAGCTAGTGTTGTGTCATGTGAACAAGGGGCTGTTCAAACTGAACGTGTTATTGCATCTGCTTGCACTGTTTTTCAATTGTTTTCCATGTGATCATTCGCTAGATGGATGTCTTTTAACAACAGCGTTTTTAGAAGCTCTGTCAAGATTAAAAATAACTTTTTCAACAGATATAAGCGCATCTCGAGATGTGTTCTGCTCTTTTCGTTGTGGGACTTTTTGCTTTTTTAGCGTGAGAACGTGTCTGTTCTGAACGGTTACTGGAAGAAATATGTTAGCCAATAGTTACATGAATGCTACTCATACTCGAGAAAAAAATATGCATATCTCGAAGTCACTAGAATTGAATAAATAAAATCGGCACCGCATCTTGCTTTTTCTTCAGCGTCTCATGCCGGACAGGCACTGTTGAAACACCACGTCGAGATAAAAAGAACTCAAAAACGCATGTTGAGACACCTGTGCACTGTTTCATTCTTTGCGCTGCGTCTAGATTGTTTTTAGCGCAGTTGTCACAAAGATTCAATAATCTGAACAAGTTCAGGATGCATAGAGGGGACTGTTGCATTCTTTCATATTATTCTAGATTGTTCTGCACCAGGTGAAGTAATACTCTAGAGTACTGAGGGGCTGCTGTGCCTTGTTAAAACTGTTTGTTAACTGTTTCGGTACTGTTAAGAATGTTGCCTATATGCTTGCATAAAATACAGCTGTACTAGGAGAAGATACTTGGAGAAGAAATCAGATAGTAACCGGGTTCGTGTCGGGTTCAGTTTTAAAATCTGATCGTTCCATATCGTTCGGGTTGTGTAGGGTTGGGCTACACGGTCTCTGATTCGGGTCAGGTTTCATTTTATGGCCCGTGCAGACCTCTACGTAGATTAAATCCTGCAGGTGCCCATCTGTGTGCCTTTATGTTTTATGTTGTTTTAGGTTAAGTTCATTTATATCGTTAAACTTTACGTTGACTGTTCAGCCGGTTCCTGCCTCTTCCTTGCCCGTCCCTTACCCTGTTACATTGATGCCCAAACCCAGGAAGGAGGAGAGATGCAGTGTAGCAGAGTCCTCACCGCTGCCATCCACCAAAGGAGCAGCCACAGCTGTCGGCCACTGAGATGTGGAGGAACGGCTGAGAATTAGCTATTTTTAAGTACCATGGAGAAGTTCAACCATGTGAAACATCTTGTCAATGCCGACATTCTGAACAGCACTAATGAGGGAAAGAGAAACAACTGCTCAGATCCAGCATCAGTTATTAGACTTTACACATCTACACATCAACACCCTTACTAACCTTTCTCCCAGTTACAGGATTTTTCTTTACAACTGTGGAAGTTGTTGCCAAGAAAACCAAAGATTGGACGGATAGTTGGAAACAAGTCATGGGTATGGAAGTATTTTGAATTGGACTAAACTGAAAAATAAATCAAATGATGATCACTTGTGTGTGACTTTATTATTTATATTTCAACATCTGAAATACCTTATTTTGTTGTGGTTGTCCCAATGTGGATATAGAGAGCTGAATAAAAACATCAAATTATATTTTGGTTGCATATGAGGCCAAAATATGCAACCAATCGATAAAATGTTTTATTGATTTTTATAAGAGGCACATAATTTCGGAATATCGATCGCATTCTCTGAATCGAATCATATCGCAGCAGACTTTGAAGTATCTGCAAATAACAGATCGCAGGCCAAGAGAATCGATTCAGGATCATATCTTGATAAAATGTCTGATTTACATACCTGTCCACCAGAGGGCGGAGGAGCGGTTGAGGACAGGGTGACGGTGTGTCCAGGAACCGGCGAGCAAGTTTTTCTCTCTCATTTTTCTCTCTCTGTCGCTCCACCTCCCTCTTTCCCTCTCCCCTTTCCCTCCCCTCATCTCTCTCAGTACTCCAGAATGGCAGAGAAGACCTGCTGGCAGTCATGGCTGGAAGGGCAACGCCCCCCCTCCAGGAAGAAAGGGGAGGGGAGTGCATCATACCTGAGTTGGGCGATGGAGGAGTGTGATGAGGAGGAGGGCGGGTCCGGGCCGTGAGGACACATGGCCGGCCCTGAATCGGACTAATCAGCCGGGAGGGGGATAAAGATGAGCCTGAGGTGCCAGTTCAAGAGAGAGAGAGAGATGCATGTGGCCACATTGTGTGTGTCTGTGTGTCTTTACGTTTTATGTTGTTTTAAGTTAAGCTCTTTTATATCATTAACATTTATGTTGATTGTTCAGCCAGTTACCACCTCCACCTTGCCCATCCCTTACCACGTTACAACATTGTTTTTATTGATAATAAATAACTTTAAATAAAAGTCAATAGTTTTACATTGTTTACATTAATTTTATTTTAATATCTATGAAGAATATATACCTGGGAATAAAATAACTCTAGACACAAGACCGCTAAGAAAATGGTCACTGTAGCCCCTTTTGTGGTTGCTGGTGCTGTTTTGGGCAGATTTGTAGTAGTTCCCAACTGTGTACTTCTCAATAATTAATACACAGTCTGAGTAGTACACAGTAGGGGTTAATATGCAGTCCGAGTAGTACACGGTAGGGGTTAGTACGCAGTCCGAGTAGTACACGGTAGGGGTTAGTACGCAGTCCGAGTAGTACACGGTAGGGGTTAGTACGCAGTCCGAGTAGTACACGGTAGGGGTTAGTACGCAGTCCGTGTAGTACACGGTAGGGGTTAGTACGCAGTCGGAGTAGTTCACGGTAGGGGTTAGTACGCAGTCCGTGTAGTTCACGGTAGGGGTTAGTACGCAGTCCGTGTAGTACACGGTAGGGGTTAGTACGCAGTCCGAGTAGTACACGGTAGGGGTTAGTACGCAGTCCGTGTAGTACACGGTAGGGGTTAGTACGCAGTCCGAGTAGTACACGGTAGGGGTTAGTACGCAGTCCGAGTAGTACACGGTAGGGGTTAGTACGCAGTCGGAGTAGTACACGGTAGGGGTTAGTACGCAGTCGGAGTAGTATACGGTAGGGGTTAGTACGCAGTCCGAGTAGTATACGGTAGGGGTTAGTACGCAGTCCGAGTAGTACACGGTAGGGGTTAGTACGCAGTCCGAGTAGTTCACGGTAGGGGTTAGTACGCAGTCCGTGTAGTACACGGTAGGGGTTAGTACACAGTCTGAGTAGTACACAGTAGGGGTTAGTACACAGTCTGAGTTGTACACAGTAGGGGTTAGTATGCAGTCTGAGTAGTACACAGGAGGGGTTAGTATGCAGTCTGAGTAGTACACAGTAGTTGTTGTCAGTTAGTTTTGCTACTAGTTGCTAGTAAATAGCAGCAGTAAAGTGTTGGTCAGATTGCGAAGTCCAAATTCCGAGCTTTAAAACAACTTTTTTGTTTTACGTGAGTAGTTTTTAATTAATTAGCTAGCAGCTCTAGTTTAAAATATATAGGGTATCGGGATGAGCCATAATGAGCTGTGAATTATCTCTTATACGTATCAGCCCAGAAATCCCATTGGATCATCCCTATTTTAAATTGTTTTCATTACCTCTTTAAAATTAGGGAAACACTGTCCTGCCAAGTAACAGAATACTGGGCAGTTACTCGATTTTCTGGTACATGGTGACACTCAACACTCAGTTTGAACTCTGCAAACTTGCGGGAAATTGTCCATTGTTGCCAAAGGTTTGCTGCAGTTTCATCACTACTGGCGAAGAGCTGCAAAATTCTGGCAAACAAGCTAATTTGCATGTGAAAATAATCAGTGGCAAATTTGCAGCAAATTTGGCATGGACTCTAGATTTTTGTAAGGAATTAGGTGGCGTACAAAAAGAGCATGTTCTTGCGTTCAAAAATAGCTAGACAGAGAGCGACTCAATGGAACACAGGGCTCTCAAGACATGTTTAAGTGTTAAAAGATAAACTACTTTTAACTTCACACGCTGTCTTTGCTCATGGTGTTTCAGCAAGATGTGATTCAACAGCCAAAGACGTCCATCTGATGCATTTACATATACCAACAATTTAAAAATAGTGCAGACAGAACTTGCTCCATTGCCACTCATCCCAACATAGTGCAAGTACTCAGTTGATTTATCTGTTCAGTACCCGAGCAGTCAAATGACCAAAACACACATCTTTAATCATTAGCAACATCTACATGAGCTGAATGTGTGTGTGTCTGACAATGATATATCCTGTGCAGTCAGTGCACTTCACTCATTAGTATCTGGACCACTTAAAGACCCTTAACGATCTGCTGAAGAGAGTCTGACAGGGTCGCCAGTCCACTTTACGAGACAGACCAAAGACTTTTTTATGATTTCCAAAGGAAAATTTGGAACAGAGTGTGTTTCTAGAAAGACAACCACATACACACACACAAATATACACAAAAAGACACACTCGCAACCGCAGATGCTAAGAGCTAATGGTATTGGTGGCCGTAGTTTAGTAGTGAAATATATAATCATGTGAAATAAAGACTGCTGGTTCAAACTCCAGAAATGGCATATGCATTTACTTGTATATTCATATCATGTCCAACAGTTCAATAATGAAGAAGCAGGTCATCTAAATAAACACAGTGCAGTCAGAGATGCATTTATGAGTGCTGCTAAAATTTCACATGGTTCATTAATATTCTCGATGCAACATAACTCTTGCTAGCCCCAGTTAGCCGCACACTTTCTACACTGTGCACAATTGAATAGGACTGGAAAGAAACGAAAGGGACCCCATCACATTCACAAATACACACACGTACTCGCAGTGAAATCACCGTATAGCAGTCCAACAAAGGCTGTTTGAAGCAGGATACTTGAAAAGTAGACGTACCTACGTCACCTAGCAGAGAGCATTGTATTTAGGGAATGTCTTTTGCAAAGCCAGTTGAAAAATATCCAAGGCAAAGTGGTGGTTACAAGCCAATAAGGCTGTGAAATTAAAATTCTAAATTTGAATATTCGTAGAATTTAAGATAAAAATGTGCATTTGAATTTTGGATGTTTGCCAAGCAGCACTGACGATGACTTACTGGCATTCAGAATGATCGCATTCTTGAGCTAAAACAGAACGCGGGTGTCCTGACACTCATTTTAAAGGTTGAATGTCCTTTTAAATTGGCACAGCTTCTAGTCAAATGCAGAGCTCCTGCACAGAAAGGAGCTATAAAAAAGCAGCGATATCTAATGCGATGTGTTCAGAGTGAATGGCCCCTAGGGTGGAGATCTTTTGGCTGTTGTGTCTTGCTCTCTTTTGAGCATCTCGCTGCATAAGCAGTATGTACGTACATAAAACAGTTTTTAATGAAAAACCCTGTGGTACCGCCGGGATTATGAAACTTGAGTCTGTGATAGTACTATGGCACCAGTATAGGCTACTGTGCCACACAAAATTTTACACGTCATTTTACACGATTCTTTTCTCGTTTTTCTTTTTTACTTAAGAAATGACAATATGAACTGGCTAAATCTTTTATCTTTTATATTTTATGCACTTTTTTAACAGCCAGATATGTTATTTGCAGTAAACAATAGCTATAACCAACCCGATCTCCTGAGAAGTCATCCGAATTTGCACGAGTTGGATCATATGAATTCGTAGGAATCCTAGAATTGCATATACCCGGATGTTTACTGCGGAATTAAGCAAAAGTTCTGCATGTCAGTTGATGTGTAAATGCCTAACCTTACACAAACCCCATATCTAAACCTAACCACAGAGGAGAGTCGGTAAGGATTTGAATCATAAAGATAAGTTTGTAACTGAAGGAAATAATTGTCACGATTTAGAGTCACCCGATTGGCTGTTGCAAAAATCATCCGAATTTGTACGACCCAGCTCATACAATTTCATACGGTTAAGTAGGATTCTGTATGGTATGTATAATTTCACCTTGAGGTGGTGTTCGCTATAATATGGTGCTGCTTGGTTTATATTGATTCTTTGCGCCCTCTTCTAGGAGACAAAGTCGAATTAAACGTCAGGAGATGTTTCCCCTACCTGAAATAGGTATTGTCTTTAAAATTCAAATTCAATTAGAATTTTGTACGCATTCAAGTGAAACATTCTAGTTTAGTTTCTCAGCCCTGTTGACCTGTTGGCCCTACAAGCCTATTTAAATGGCTACTAGATGATCCTGTTCGGCTACGTATTAACATAGATGCACAGCTTTTCCGTACACTGCCGTAATGCCTGCACATTTCTTAATAATTACTCAGGTTGGGTGTGTGATCAAAACAAATATTACAATGTTGTACTGTACAACTGTGGTCTGTAGGTAATACCACTGGGATCTATGGCAGCTTTAATCTTTTAATCTTGCAGTCAAACACATCCATCCATCCATCTTCAACCGCTTATCCGAAGTCGGGTCGCGGGGGCAGCAGCTCCAGCAGGGGGCCCCAAACTTCCCTATCCCGAGCCACATTAACCAGCTCTGACTGGGGGACCCCGAGGCGTTCCCAGGCCAGTGTGGAGATGTAATCTCTCCACCTAGTCCTGGTCTTCCCCGAGGCCTCCTCCCAGCTGGACGTGCCTGAAACACCTCCCTAGGGAGGCGCCCAGGGGGCATCCTTACCAGATGCCCAAACCACCTCAACTGACTCCTTTCTACGCAAAGGAGCAGCGGCTCTACTCCGAGCTCCTCGCGGATGACTGAGCTCCTCACCCTATCTCTAAGGGAGAAGCCCGCCACCCTTCTGAGGAAGCCCATTTCGGCCGCTTGTACTCGCGACCTAGTTCTTTCGGTCATGACCCAACCTTCATGACGATAGGTGAGGGTAGGAACAAAAATTGACCAGTAGATCGAGAGCTTTGCCTTCCGGCTCAGCTCTCTTTTCATGACAACGGTGCGATAGAGCGAATGCAATACCACCCCCGCTGCCCCAATTCTCCGGCCAAACTCCCGCTCCATTGTCCCCTCACTCGTGAACAAGACCCCGAGGTACTTGAACTCCTTCACTTGGGGCAATACCTCCTTCCCCACCCGGAGTACACACTCCATCGGTTTCCTGGAGTCAAACACAATCACTGTCTAAATACTGACCCTTAACACTTAATAAGTTTAATAATTTTTTAAATCATGTTTTTTGACTATAAATAATTCTTATTTACATTATTCATGATGTTAGCCAGAGGGGAACTGGCCCCCACAGTGAGTCTGGTTTCTTCCAAGGTTATTTTTCTCCATTAACCAACATCTTTTGGAGTTTTGTGTTCCTTGCCACAGTCACGTTCGGCTTGCTCACTGGGGTTATTAATACAATTATTATTTAATTATTTTTAAACACAATAAAGAATCATATCTTATCTAATTCCACAACAGGGCTCCAAACAAAAAATCAATTAAGGAGCCACTGGCTCCTATAGGGGGAAAAACAGGCGCCAAATATTTTCATTTTTAACTCCATCCATTCCTTTTCGTCCCGCAGCTCGCATGCAAGAAAAACTGCACGTGCTAACAGTGTAGTCTGTGGAGCATTCTTCGCAATTATGTGATCACGTGCATTTTTTATGCTTGTTACTGTCACCGTGTTTTCTAACAGTCTCTTTTTTTGAAATGGTTAGTTCCTGCAATGAACTCCGTTTTCCCCGCTATTTCTTTGATATAAACTTTTGTTATGTATTTCGGGAAACGTAATGCAAATTTTAAAATCAAAGGGAGTAAATTTTTACTGTCGCCAATGGCGACCTTGACAGAAATTACACTCGCAAATAAATTTATTTGGTCGCAAATGCGACCATTTTTAGTCGCAGTTTGGAGCCCTGCACAATGATGATGATTTATCGACTTTATAGACATTACATTTTTATCGTCTGTTAATGCTGAACTTCTGTAAAGCTGCTTTGAAACGATGTGTGTTGTGAAAGGCGCTATACAAATAAAATTGACTTGACTTGACTTTATTTGGCCGAGAACCGCCCAGTTCGAGAGGAAAAGCCTTCTAAGCGATCAATCACAGATAGTTTAGTCATCATGTGCGGTTTAGGGGCATGGTTACCAGAGATATATCATTCCAAAATATAAGACCATCATGGAAAAGACATAATTGCAAAGAAAACACACTGGAAAATAGCAAAAAATGTGTAGAGAGTCTAAGTGCAGCACAGAACACCTACTGTGTACAGACACAACTAAGTAAACAAAGCAGAATATGCAGCTCTGCTCAAGGATATTTGCATTGCTTTCTGCTACGTGCCTCAAATGAAACTCTGAATATCTTTAACTGATTTGACCTGTCAAACTTGGACAAAAACATTGATTATTTTCGCCCTCAAAAGTGCTCATTGTAACAACGCAGAACCTTGTAAACACGATTCTGATTCCAGGCGGACTGATGAAAAGTCCTGTGTGCATCTACTCGAGGAGGTTCCATCAAACCAGCCAATCAGATCTGTGCTGAGTGGTTTGAAAAAGCATTTTCCAATTTTGTGTGCTATGTAAATCAGACGCTAAGTGCACGGACTGTGTCCAGTCTGGGCATCCGGGGCTGAGACAAGTACCCCATTAATGCACAAATGACTCCAAAGTGGTCTCATTTGTTTGCACATCTGGATGTTAATGCGGTGCTAAGGCCCATGCTTAAAAATGTAATGTTCAATTTCTCACAAAAGTTTTTTTATAATAATAATATTTTGCCCTCACATATGATGCTCAAATGAACCATAATGCTAGTGGTACTGTATAGTATAGTGATTCAGATTATATGTGTATGTTCTGTTAAAAAAGATTTATATTATCTATTTGTAATTATGTTTAATACAAATAGTGCAAGTAATTTTCTGCTTTGAGGAATTTCATTTTTTGACAGTTATTACTACAGTTATCTGGGCTTCCGGAGCCCTTCAAGCGCCAAAAGTTCCCAGTAACTAAACACACACATGAAGTAGCAAACATAAATAACTTATCTATAATGATTCTACGGTAATTTTAATCTATTCTTCAACGATGGCTTGTGGACACGTGCGCAACAGCACCACTGCTGAAAGATCCTAGTTAAAACAGTGTGAACCTGCAGATTGACTCTTTCTCTCATAGACACGTGCTGAGTCTCTCTCAATCATGATCCAATAATGATACCACGATACAACCATGATATATTAAATAAGAAAATTTGCAATAAGAAATCGTTTTGAAAGGAGCCTGCCAATACCCCGATACATTTGCAACTTCCCATTAGTTGACTATGATAAGACATAATTCATTTAAACAATAGTCAGAGTGTAACTAACTTCCCTAAAAATAAGAAAGAGTCACATAACAGCAATGAGGACTGTCTTGCTCAATAGGACAGTAATAAATCAGTAATAAAATCACTTGATGTATACAAGTCAACTCATATCCACAACATACAGTGCATACTGTTAAACGAAAAAAAAATAGAAAAATAAACGTGTTGTATTGGCGGCCATACGTATCATTGTTTATTTTAGGTGGCATTTGCAAAATCCTAATAAAGATATGCACATATCTGCATATGCCCTAGACTACACTACTGTGTGAAAGTGAATAAAAGTCACTGTTGTTAAAGGAAACTGCTGCGCTACATACAACGACAACATACATTTATAGGTGTAATAACATGATTCTATGAGACCAGTTTGGCTCTTGAATCTTACAGATCTTTCTGACATCAAGATTCCCTCACTTACTTGTATTAATTAAACGTATCAAGAGGTCATTCAAAAAGGACGGACCTTATTCACAATAAACACATCAGGTAATATTTTTGAATCTATCTGGCCAGACAAGATACTTCAGAATAAATTGGCTGATTCGAACCTGTCTGCGGGGTTCCCTGAACCGTTTCTGAGAGGGTCCTGACTTGCTCCGGCTGGGCCTCCCCTCCTTTTGGCTTGGGACCCTGATCTGGACCCCTCAGAACTGCTGTAGAACCACTCTCCTGACTTGGTGAGGATTTCTTGTTGTTTTCGGCACAGGTTGCAAACCCACATTACCTGTATGGGAGATGACAGATAAAGATTAATGACATTTAATGGAATACAATATTAGAAGCACAATAATTATCAGTAAGCACAGTACGATGTCAAACCTAGTTGTCTAACCCTGTGGAGGTCTAGTGTGGATGTGGGTTTTCAGAGGATATATTCTAAATATTAATTTTTTTTATCATACAGATTCTACAAATATAACAAATGCCAGTCAGAGGACTTTGGATACCGTGTAAAACAAGATGTCAGGTTGTGGCTGGTTAGTTTCGGCAAGTATCGAAATTATCGACATGCTGCTTCCAAATGTTCATGCACCCAGAAATCGACACATTCTTCCAAATAAATGACAAGCACCATCTTCCATTAGACTTTCCCTGTGGCACTACTGATAGCATGTTGTCTGTGAAGCCTCAGAATCAAGGGTTCGGGTCACGTGGAAACCAGGAAGTAATTACGTTCACTTAAACAATGATTAGCTTAAATCGGAAATTGCTTTTTCGCAATAAAATGACATTTTTAATCACTTATGCTCAGGTTAAGGCTTGCAGTTTGGGTGTATGGTTAATAAAATATATCTTCCTGTTGACTGTATTACATAATTTACAACTAAATATACAATTAGCTTTTTCACCTCAACAACACTTCCAACTTCAGCCACTGGGGGCAGTTCAAATTTCGTAAAGCACAGACTGACAGTAGATGCCATAATGTATTGTCATTATATGGGCAAATAGCATATTCATATTAATGACTGTGTATTTCATATTAACGACTGTGTATTTCATATTAACGACTGTGTATTTCATAATAACGACTGCGTATTTCATATTAACGACTGCGTATTTCATATTAACGACTGCGTATTTCATAATAAAGACTGCGTATTTCATATTAACGACTGCGTATTTCATATTAACGACTGCGTATTTCATAATAACGACTGCGTATTTCATATTAACGACTGTGTATTTCATCTTAACGACTGCGTATTCTGACTAATTAAATTATTTTGCAAGCAACATGTTAATAACGAGTATTTCATTATATCATAGAAGATGTTATACCAGTGACTTATTTCTTTATTTATTCATTTATTTGTCCACCCATGTGAAAATGGCAGCATGCATGTCACATACTTCCGGGACTGCATGTATCAACCGAGCAACTACCATTGATATGAATGGGAATGTTAGCAGATAGCTCTCTCAAGGTATTGTAGACCTACTTGATAAACCTCAACATCTGACAATCAATGTTAGTAGTCATGGAAACAACATTCAACTACAGTATAAATAGCATGTACTACTGCTATTACAAATTAAACATAAAAAATAGAAACAAATTGAATATAGATTCTATTTAATGTAATAAGATAATCAATAGTAAATACATCAACACAGGACATAGAATTGCTTGACAATACATTTCATGGGGTCTTTAAGCCACTCACGCATACACTCATACACACTGAAACCAAAGTCATGCACACACATATTTAAAGCACACATTCATACTCAATCATCTCATTTAAATGAGCAAATCAATGAGTACCATTAGAGCTGGTGACTAGAGTAGAGCGCTTACCTGCCTTTGCTGAGTCACCAAGAGAGAGAGAGAGAGAGAGAGAGAGAGTTTAAAAGAGGCAGAGAAAAAGAAAGAGGGAAAGGCATAAAATGAGTTAAAAATAGAACAAAGAGGCCCATTAGTGACAGCCCAGTAATAGGGAAATATTGCCTGAACTGCTTTCCAATGTACTGTGGGCATTTAAATGCAAATTTTGCTAAATAAGAAATGCTTTTTTCTAACACAAATGTCTGCCTTTACAAAAACATAATGAAACTAGAGACTGACACAATATTTCAGTCTTTATTTAACCTGGTCTCCAAAACATACACTTCTGAATTATCCCCAAAATGGCAAATCAACAAGAGCCCCCAATATGCAGCCCAAGTCAAGTGTTCAAATATAACATTATATTTGCCATTGTCTCTAGTTTCATCTCTCTGAATGTGATCATATGACACACATCACACATGACTACATCAACACTGACTACACTATACACTTATACACTAGTATACTACACTATGTTCTGGATTATGACAAAACTATAGATTATTCAGAATAGTTTTATGGTTTGGAAAATGCTTCTCTACAGAAAGAAAGCTGGTCTGAAGTATTTACAGGTCAAGGCAGGAGAGGAAAACCATGGAGATATATATATATATATACATATACATATACAGAGAGAGAGAGAGAGAGAGAGAGAGAGAGAGAGAGAGAGAGAGGTTGAATTCAATAAAACGAACTATTTAACCACTCCACAGATTTTCATATTAGCAAACTATAGTTTTGGAAAGGACATCTACTTTGTGCATGACATGAGTAATTTTTCCAACAATTGTTTACAGACAGATTTTTAATTGACTATATGACAATTCCAGTGGGTCAGAAGTTTACATACACTAAGTTAACTGTGCCTTTAAGCAGCTTGGAAAATTCAGGATAATGATGTCAAGCCTTTGGGCAATTAGACAATTAGCTTCAGATAGGAGGTGTACCTGTGGATGTATTTTAAGGACTACCTTCAAACTCAGTGCCTCTTTGCTTGACATCATGGGAAAATCAAAAGAAATCAGCCAAGACCTCAGAAATATCTGATGTCTGGTTCATCCTTGGGAACAATTTCCAAATGCCTGAAGGTACCATGTTCATCTGTACAATAGTACGCAAGTATATACACCATGGGACCACACAGTCATCATACCGCTCAGGAAGGAGACGCATTCTGTCTCCTAGATATGAATGTAGTTTGGTGAGAAAAGTGCAAATCAATCCCAGAACAACAGCAAAGGACCATATGAAGATGCTGGAGGAAACAGGTAGACAAGTATCTATATCCACAGTAAAACGAGTCCTGTAGACATAACCTGAAAGGCTGCTCAGCAAGAAAGCCACTGCTCCAAAACCGCCATTAAAAGCCAGACTACAGTTTAGAAGTGCACATGTCACACTGGGGAAAGACAGGACCCAATTGCAGAGGTAAAACTCACGTCTTTAATGAACAGTCTACACAAATGCACTACAGCGCCAGCTCGGTCGAGCTCAATATGGTCACTGGTTCGAGGATAATGTGTTAATCAGTGTATGTGCTGTGGAGGTCCGGAACAATCCATTGATGTGTGGTGTGGTGTGAAGCAGAGCCAAGTACTAGTCTCCCAACATGCGGTCAAAAACCAAAGAATCCTCCTCGAGCGCGATCGCCAGGCAACGGCGGCCTAATGGGCAAATACAACTGGAGACAAAAGAACCAACAGAACGGAACTTCACTCTAAACAGGAGAACAAAATTAAGGTATAGCAAAGAATAAACCAGCAAACATACAGGGAACACACAAGGGATAAAGTAGGGCATGCAATCAGAGGAAGACAGGTGGAGAGTGTGAGAAAACCATTATCGTAATCAACGCCTCCCATTTCCATGGAAATGCTGATTACGCTCACCGACTCCACCTGTAAAACACGAGGGAGAGATAAAAACAAACAACAGAATGAACCGGCAAACACCAGAGCCATGACGCATGGGGTTGCAGCATCATGTTGTGGGAGTGTTTTGCTGCAGGAGGGACTGGTGCACTTCACAAATTAGATGGCATCATGAGGAAGGAAAATTATGTGGATATATTGAAGCAACATCTCAAGACATCAGCCAGGAAGTAAAAGCTCTTCACAAATGGGTTGTGGAAGGCTTCCCAAAACATCTGACCCAAGTTAAACAATTTAAAGGCAACACTATCAAATACTAACAAAGTGTATGTAAACTTCTGACCCACTGGGAATGTGATGAAAGAAATAAAAGCTGAAATAAATAATTCTCTCTACTATTATTCTGACATTTCACATTCTTAAAATAAAGTAGTGATGCTAACTGACCTAAGACAGGGAATGTTTTCTATGATTGAATGTCAGGAATTGTGAAAAACTGAGTTTAAATGTATTTGGCTAAGGTGTATGTAAACTTCTGACTTCAAGTGTGTGTGTGTGTGTGTGTGTGTGTGTGTGTGTGTGTGTGTGTGTGTGTGTGTGTGGTAAACTTGTCTTCTTAAAAGGTACAGTCTATTGTAAAAGTGACAACCTGCATTTGTTATCTTAAGGAGCTTTTCTACAGAATCCAACCCTTAAAATTGGTTTTGTTAAAGCAGTTAATTTAAATGTTGCCACATGAAGCACACACACATCGGCACGTGCAGTGAAGGATCAAGCGGGAAAATACATCGTCGTGTCCTTCATGATCCACAACGTTATCTCAGTTGATTGATTATGGTTTATCCAAAGAATACAAAATGTGCTCAACTTCGTTAGCTGTATGTAAACACGTATGACGTTGTTTTATAACACACACATAGACTCGTTTCCTACCCATTTCGTCGTTGTGAGTCGTCATTTTGTGGCTCGAGACGCGATGAACGGCGATAGAGAAGATCGTTATATCCTCTCTGTTCAACACCACGGACAGCACCAGATCCTTCAAAGACTGTGTCATCTGCTGCCGCTGATCCTCGTCAAACAGCAAATTCTTCGAAACGATCGACTCGATTCAGAGAATCCCGTCACTGAGCTGCTGTCAGTTCTGCGGATGTCTGAGTGCGGAACTGATCAGCGTTGAACAGGCTGAAGAACTCGCTGTTCTTCGCTTTAGTCTACATTATTTACGGATCTCGTTGCTACCAAGCGACTAAGCCGGAATTCATTTCATTACAAATGCATGCCGCTTCAAACTGGGCGAAAAACCACAGGAAATAACAGTCTTTGAAGTTGTAGCCATGAACCCGAACAAGTTGAATGTATCCAAAGAATTCGAGTAAAATACTTACAGCTTCATGAGGTAACATCTGATGTAACTGTTTTTTTTTTCAAGCCAAAAATGTTATCACACGAGACGATAATAGACATTTTTATTGGTTAGGTGAAAAAGATCCTTTAGGTAACAATTGCAGGTCATCACTTTTTTTCAGTGTACATTTTTGAGTTTGTTGGACTCAAACAATAAATGCATTTGAGTGTTTAACCACATGGTAGTCACTACATATCTGGGATAAGAGGTAACAACTATACATTAAAAAATAAAAATTCTCTTATCATTTACTCACCCTTATGCCTTCCCAGATGTGTATAACTTTCTTTCTTCAGAACATAAATTAAGATTTTTAGAAGAATATCTCAGCTCTATAGGTCCATTCAATGCAAGAGAATGGTGGCCAGAACTTTGAAGCTCCAAAAAGCACATAAAAGCAGCATAAAAGCAACCCATTAGACTCCAGTGGTTTAATCCATGTCTCCAGAAGCGATATGATAGTTGTGGATGAGAAACAGATCAATATTTAAGTCATTGTTTTCTATAAATTCTCCTCCTTGCCCAGTAGGTGGTGATATGCACGAAGAATGTGAATGCGAAAGTGAAGATTTAAATGAAAAGGTCATAAATATTGATCTTCTTCTCACCCACTCTTATCATATCACTTCCGAAGACATGGATTAAACCACTGGAGTCTAATGGGTTGCTTTTATGCTGCCTTTATGTGCTTTTTGAACCTTTATGTGCTTTGAACAAATTTCTGGCCAACATTCACTTTCATTGAATGGACCTACAGAGCTGAAATATTCTTCTAAAAATCTTCATCTGTGTTCAGCAGAGGAAATAAAGTCACACACATCTGGAATGACATGAGGTTGAGCAAATGATGAGAGAATTTTCAGTTTGGGGTGAACTATTCCTTTAATGGTGCAACTCTGAATAGGTAAGTACTATGTAATGCATTTATTTAAAGGGGTCAGGGGACCCCCATGGGGCAACAAAAGGGCGCTAGGAAGTCGGTAGAATTAAAAAATAAATAAAGTGTAGTTTAGTTTGCTCACTAGAGGTTGTAAGGCCATATTCCCAGTACAGCTGCTATGAAAAAATATTTATTGCAAAAGCATACATTTGAATTTAAATTAAACGTTAATTATTATATATGCACTGTAAACTTAGTACAACATATTTTTGGAGATAATATATTACATATAATATTTTACTAATTTCTTTTAGCTTTAGTACAATGAAAATATAAAAGCCAATTTTTTACAGGTTACGTGTTATCTTTATAATACCACATGCACATAACCGCTGATAATGTGATTATTCACAATATTGAAATACAAGGTGTATTGCAAAACATTATAAATACCTTGATAATCAATTCTGTGGTTGGTTAATGCAAGTTATTATAAAGTAATTTATGTTCATTTAAAGTGTGCTTTTCTTTTCTTTTCCAATAACAATGTTGTGAGTGTATATGAGCGTAGAGTGAGAGCTCCATGACATCACTGTCCCAGCACTGAAAAAGAATCTGGTCACCCGGCACTGCCGGGGCAACTCAATCCATGGCCTCTAACATGTGGAGCCATCCACACTGACATCAGACACAGCAGCGGTGGTGTCTATGACACCCTAACATCAGCTGTCTTCACAAGGCTCCCTGTCCCCTGTACAGCATGGAGCGCACAGCATCATGGGAAAAAAACAACTGTATGAACTACAAGCAGCTTCCTGAATCCATATTTCCATTATTATTATTATTATATTGCACACCTACTTATTAATCTGAAGCCAGTGAAACGATTCCAAATTCATCAACACCAATCGTATCACATGTTAAACAGTTCAGTTATCCTAAAACGTATAATGTATGTTAAATATTCATGAGAAACGCATTCATTTAATCTGGTTAGTATACTTCTGGGGATTTTGTTGCCCCTAAGATCTAATGGTTGGGGCAAAAGTCTTGGTCTCAAGCCACTAAGGACTTTGCCACTGACTCAAGCAGACAGACAAGTGCACAATCTACAAAAAAGTGCTGTTAATCAGAGTGTTATCTCAACTGAAGCATGTCCAGATCTTCCTCTTGCTGCACCCTCACTAAACACAATGCATTATGCACAACATTCATCATTCATGAGCTGTGAATAGTGAATTAGTCACTGATTAACAATTGACCAACAGTAAAGCTATTTTCCACATTCATCCACTCCTCGAAGGTAGGAAAACATAGGCGGCGGACAAATTTGGATGTAAATAATCTCTATACACCCAGAGCAACTGTCTGGATGAGATGTTGTAATGTGTGCTGTCTACAGACCATACAAAGCCCAGTATCCGTCTTCACGACAGAGAGCTCATTACCTTCAACTGAATTTGATTAAATAGATCACTCAGAACTATGTCATAGTCACAGTTCAGTGAATAGCTATCGTTTTTCATATTCAATCAATTACTTGAATGCCAGTATTGAATCAGTGACTGCACCTGATAAATCCAGCTATGATGTGAATCTCACAAAACCCGTCAAGAACATGTCCAGGTCATGTTTCACACCAAAATCAAAGGGGAAATATAGAAATAATATTTTGCACAAAGAAAATGACACCTATTTTACGACTATTTATTTTTGTATTTTTTTATTATCCCCTTTTCTCCCAATTTGGAATGCCCAATTCCCACTACTTAGTAGGTCCTCGTGGTGGCGCAGTTACTCGCCTCAATCCGGGTGGCGGAGTACAAGTCTCAGTTGCCTCCGCTTCTGAGACCGTCAATCTGTGCATCTTATCACGTGGCTCGTTGTGTATGACACTGTGGAGAATCACAGCATGTGGAGACTCATGCTACTCTCCGTGATCCACTCACATCTTAACACGTGCCCCATTGAGAGCGAGAACCACTAATCGCGACCACGAGGAGGTTACCACATGTGACTCTACCCTCCCTAGCAACCGGGCCAATTTATTTGCTTAGGAGACCTGACTGGAGTCACTCAGGACACCTTGGATTCAAACATTCATGACTCCAGGGGTGATAGTCAGCATCAATACTCGCTGAGATACTATTTTACGACTGTTAAGATTTATTGTACTGTGACATTAAAGACATATAATTAATTTACAAATGCATTCTAAATCATTAATATGCGGCTATAACAACATTAATAAAAAGGGTGACTGTCATGCAAATACCTCACAGGTTATGAATCCTTAATAACACTTATTCAACATTAGTAAGCAATTATAATGTATAATGTAAAGTGGACACATATGAAGCATTTATTAATGTACTTAAAGTTCAGTATAGTTTAATGGTCATCCGGCTTTATTTTATGAAACGTGCTCAGGGCATGAAGACCTGAAAAAATGGTTTTGTAACTAGGAGTTAAGTATTTTTTTATATTTTTTTGTTTTGTTTTGTTTTCTGCATAAATCACGAATTAGGGCATTTTATGTTTTTGATTAATAAAAGTATATATAAAAAACAAATGATGTATATTTATAACATGTTAGTTTGCTTACTATCAAGTATTGCATGAAAGTTGCCCTTTATGTGTATTTTGTTATAACTGCATATCAATGATTTATAATGCATTTGTAAATTACGTATTAATCATTAATAAACCCTTAACAAAGGGAACATTACAGTAAAGTGTTACCAGTTTACTTTTAAATGAAAATGAACTAAATTTAAAGAAGTACATCAAATAATATCATGATGTATAAATTCTTTACAATTGAAATAAGATATTATTTTATTATTTTGCATTCCGAAATCAAGTTTAATCAAATTAATCAGAAACATTCTAATGGGACAATAATATGCCATAAGCATGCGACAATTAAGTGTAAACATTTTTGGATAGATCAGATTTGGATACAGAGGCATATGAGAATATTAATGGGTCATGATGAAGTGACCTATGAGAATTTGAACTTGATGATAAAATCAAAGACTAAGAAAAGAAGTGATGCTGAAGAATTTCTCTTCATGTTGCAAATTAATTTAAGCCTGAAGCGAGAGAGTGATGAAAAGGAAATATGTGCAAGAGACAGAATGAAATGTACTGATATTTGTTCTGATTAATGTATTAAAATTTGAACTAAAATGTTGCACGCTTCCCAGTTAACTATCATCTTATGGAGGTTTGGGATTCTTGCCACAGTCACCTTTGGCTTATTCACTGAGGGCCTAAAGACAAATCATGTTTAACCTTGTGCGACTCCGCTTACACATGTGTGAAGCTTGTTTTTTGACACAGAATTTAATTTAATTTAAACCTACTGATCTCAGTTCAGGAGATTATATGCTGTCGGTAAAGGGTTAAATTTTGACGCATGCAGTCATGTGAAAAAACAACATGGTGCTGACCACAGCGAAGTTTTCGTTAGTGATAAACGCCAACAAAACTACATCTGGTATGAATCCTCATTAAGTTTTTACATTGAAACCTGCTTGTGTCAAAAGATCAGAGTCTCTAGTTTCATGCGATATGCCCTTTTTAAAATATAAGTGATTAATCGAGAAACGCCACGCTGCTAAACACAGTGTACACAAATGTGTCCAACAGCACGAGATTTTCATTAGAAATCCTATATTTACTGTGCATTTTCACATTGAGAATTATTTTATTTTTATTTTTTATATGGAGTTAGGATGAAAATAAGGTGCATTTCTAACTGTTCTCAGGCCAGTTCAGTCAGGCAGCACACTGGAGGTTAAGTCATTCACTAAATAGGGAGCAATGGAGCATCCTATAGCTCTCTATGCAACTAAGTGCGTTCAATCTAAACTTTCTATTTCAGTTTCAGGCTGCAGATGATGTTTGGATCACTCAACATGTTTGGCAGACATGGGAGAAGGATAATAAGAACATAGATTCAGAATGTATAATGTATAATTTTATTATAACATGGTTGGCAGTGATTGGATGATGCTGGACATTACTTTAAATCTGAATTAATTATGCTAATTTCTGATTAAATGTCTGTAACATTTCAAAAACATGAATAAACAACACTGCTGGAAACATAATCATTTTGATTAAAGAAAATCAGACTTTTTATAGCTTGGTATTATTTAAAATTTCACAGCACATATGTGGACATCAAATTTTAGGAAATGTATTTGCTCTTTTTGCATGTTTATTACGTGCCACAAGTTACAAGTGAAAAAAGTCAAATGCACACAGCAGTCATGATCGGGTCTCAGGATGTTAAAGCACGATTTACAATCACGTTATCATTTAAACTGATCAGTGAGGACTTTTAAACATTACAGACATTACAGCATCATTTCCTGTGAAGCTGCTTTGAAACAAAGTGTGTTGTGAAAAACACTATACAAATATAAATGACCTGACTTGACTCAAATGTTTAACCACTTCCTCAGTAGTCTGATAAAAAGGATTAAACTTAAAATACAATTGAATTAGAAAAGAAAAAACTGAATATGTAATGCTCAATGCTCATGAAATTATGAATATACTATAAATTGGTAACCATATTAATTCCTAAAAATAATTTGAATTATTGTATTGATCATATTAGGCCTGTGGCGAGCAGTCAGCCCCTTCAAACCCTTCAGAGAAGAGGTGACTAAATGGAGCAAGAAAATGTATTTAAATGATGAAACTCTAAAACTTTAAAAACAACTAAAAATAACTGTGGACTACTTCAAATATCTTCACATCGTTTGTCCTGTTTGACTGAGTATCAAAACTGCTTAATATTGCGCTGTACTACATTACTGCGTCCCCGTTCACAGGAGATTTTAAAGGGTTCTGCAATTCATTTGTATCAGCAGAATGACAGAAAATCTGACAAGCCATGTTGACTTTTTTTTTTTGTCAAATTTAAACAGTGAACTGATTTGATATTCAACTTTACTGCTGTATATATATACTGCTGTACTTCTTAAAGCATGTACAATTCTCCATTCTCCAACATTGTTAGATTTCTACAAACCATATAAAAATGTCTAATAATCACCGCCACATCGGTTAGCAGCCAAAACATTCAAACATTTATTAGCAATCGGTATAGACTAAAATTCTATATTGGTGCATCCCTACTACGAATTACAGGAACAAAGACACGAGGCACCGATGATAGGCTATATCACTGTACAGTATGGAATACAACAGGATACAATGCGACTGGTGGAATCAGTGCCTGTGTTTGTTTCATGAAAATAGACAAAGTTTTCTCAAATTTCATTAATCACTTCGGTAACACTTTACGTTCATGTTCCCTTTGTTAAGGGGTTATAAAGGGGTTCATTAATGAATTATAAGTCAATGCATTATAAATCACTGATATGCAGTTATAACAACATGAATAAATAGGATGACTTTCATTGGAATACTTTCCAAATAGTGAGCATTTTATTACATTTTATAAATGCTTAATAAATACACTTATTGATATTTTTATTAATCAAAACATAAAATGCCCTAATTCATGATTTATACAAAAATAGTTGATTATAATCTGTTTAAAAGGAAGGATTGTGTCATTGTGCTACAGGCCGCTTTATTTACATTTACTGCAATGTCTTGACTCACTTGTGTTGTCACATCTCTTTAACACCCATTGATGTCAAAAGAAGGGTGCTACTGCAAGTGCTGTCCCAACTTACCTGGTCTTACTTACCTAAAGTCCTCTGCAAAAACACTTTATAGGTCTTCATGCTCATTCACAGCATATATCATATAATAACACCCAATGACCATTAAATTATACTGAACTTTATGTACATAGAGTAGGTTTCAATAGTTTGCAACTCCTGAATAAATGTATTATTATGTGTCCACTTTAAATGAAGGTAAGTTGTTCATAGGTTACTAATGTTGAACAAGTGTTACTAAGCATTTATAACATTGAGGTAAAATTACTCACTATTTGGCAAGTATTGCATGACAGTCATACGTTCTATTTATGTTGTTATAATCAATGTTGTGTGTAATTGGATTACAAAGTAACTACTGTAATCTAATTACTTTTAGGCACTAAAAGTAGTGTAACACATTACATTTTGAATTATTTTAATCAGATTACAGTTACTGACTTTCAACAAATGTTATTACTTTTAAGTACATTACTTGGGTTACAAATATATGTCAGAGAAATTATTATTTCTGTGTAATGGATAAAATAGACATTACTTTGTATTTTTTTTGAGCTGAAAATAAAAAAAAAGTGGTTTAGAAAGTAACTTAAAAGTAAGGTAATCAGTAATGTGATTACTTTTAGTTAAGTAATCAGTAAAGTAATCTGATTATTATTTCAGAGAAGTAGTTAGTAATTTGTAGTGGATTAATTTTTTAAGTAACATACCCAACAATTGTTATAACCACATCTCAATCATTTATAATGCATTTATAAAAGAGTTATTGGTCATTAATAAAACCCTTTATAAACCTTAACAACAGGAACAATAATGTAAAATGTTCCCATAAAGTCAATATTTGTCTTTCTGTATGAATAATATATAGTCAAGAGCTGATGAGTACATTAACAGTGAATATTCTTACATATTTAGATTTGGAAACATTTGTATTGTGAAAAATACTATCCATATCAAAGCTAACTGAATCAAGACAAACCCCCAAACCAAACACCAACAATTAGGGAGACACCCACAGATTATTTAACACCTTGAGGCTTTATTTACTCTTTGCAATCTAGCGCCCTCTTGTGGTCATGTCATTAAATGGTTAACTTCATGTTTAACCAAAAGCCATCAAATTCAGCCACAGCTGCACGATAAACAATTTAACACAAGACATGCAGACACAGGGTCACAGAGACAGGGTCTTTATACAACAAATGACAATGAAAAACAAATCTACTAACACACAAACACACACACACACAGTGATACAGACAGACAGAGACTCACAGACAACGTGTGATTGTCTATTAACGTTATGTGATATAGACAAGCCAGACGTACTTTATTAGACCGTAAGGAGACGCGTCCTCCGCAGCGAGCGCAGAACTTAGTTTGGCAATAAGAACAGACGTGGCCGCAGCCATCGGCAAACTTGGTTTTGTGGCAGATCCCACAAGTCGGAGAGTCGCTCTTCTGCTCTGGATTCTTTTGGGCCTCGTCCCCGATCTTCTTCACCTGATCCTTGTACATTTCAAACTGCTGGTGCAACTTCCTGTGGAATGAAGAGAGGAAACTTTAGGATTGGGTCATTTAGAAGCAGGTGTAACCTTTAAAATCTGAGGTCAGCTGCATGCTGTTTTTCAATACTGTAGATGAGGAAAAAAGTAAGGTTTGAAGAACTGCTCTAGGATGAGTCTGAGAATAATTCATCTGTTTAAAATCTACTTTCAGCATTTATCAGAAGTTTCATGCCTAATATGCAATGGGGGAGACCAGGGCTTGTTCCCACACTTTTTTCTCCTGTAAATATTTCTCAGGGTAGGTTTATTTTTTTTGACATCTTTATGCACACATACCTTGACAACCTTGAAAAAAAAAAGGTTAAATATTTCCACCGTTATAATGGGGCATGTTGTCACTACAGTATTCCAGTATACAGTATGGAGATAATCTGTCAGAATAGGAATATTCTGTTTACTGACACTTGTTTTATACAAATATGGAATACTATCTACAGTATATATATACAGTGTCAAGTAAAAGTATGTGAACCCTTTGGAATTGTCTGCATTTATGTATAAACGTGTCTAAATATCTGGTTTGATGTTCATCTAAATTACAATAATGAACAAACACAATCTGTTTAAACTAATAACAAACAAACTATTGTATTGTTCTTGTACACATTGAATACATCATTCAAACATTCACAGATTAGGTTGGGGAAAATGTGAACCCCTAAGCTGATGATGTGAACAAAAGCTAATTCGAGTTTTTCTTGCTATTTACAAGAAGTATCTGCTGACGTGGACCATGTCTCGTAAAAAGAGCACTAAAATGACCAACAATCTAGAATAGTTGCTTTGCCTAAAGTTGGAAAGTGTTACAAAGTTATCTGGAAGAGCTTAGATGTTTATCTGTCCACCGTTTGATAAACTGTCTATAAATGGAGATGTACTGTGGATACTCTCCCTAGAAGTGTCCATCCAGCCAAGATGACTCAAAGGGCACACCATAGAATGCTCAATGAGGTAAAAAATAACCCTGAAGTAGCAGCTAAAACAGACATTGTAACTGGTTAACATCTCTGTTCATGAGTCTACAATACAGAAAACATTAAACAGACATGGTGTCCATGGCAGGATACCACAAATGAAGCCGCTACTTTCCAACAAAAACATTGATGCGTGCCTGAAGTTTGCCAAAGACCACCTTGACTCTCCACAATGCTACTGGGAAAATGTTTTGTGGTCTGATGAAACTAAGGTTGACTTTTTTTGGGAAGAACTTGCAACACTACATATGGTGTAAAAAGGGCACTTCATACTAACATGAAAACATCATCCCAGCAGTGAAGTACGGTGGAGGGAGCATCATGATTTGGGGCTGCGTTGCTGCTTTGGGGCCTGAACAACATCAATGAGGGGGAAAATAAATTCCCAATATTATCAAGATATCCTACAGGATAATGTCAGGCTTGCTGTGTGCCAGCTGAAGCTCAGTAGAAGTTGGGTGATGCAGCAGGACAATGACCCTAAAAATTGAAGTAAATCCACTACAGAGTGACTTCAGAAAAATAAAATCCACCTTTTGGAGTGGACCAGTCAGAGCTCAGACCTTAACCCAATAGAGATGCTGTGGAATGAACTGAAGAGAGCTGTTCACACCAGACATCTTAAGAATATGGCTGAGCTGAAACAGTTCTGTAAGGAAGAATGTTCATAAATTCCTTCTGAAAAGTGTGCAGGTCTAATCTGCCACTACAAAGAATCACCTGGGGGTTAATGCTGCCAAAGGAGGATCAACCAGTTATTAAATCCAAGGGTTAATTTACTTTTTCCACAGCACTGTGAATGTTTAATGGGATGTGTTCAGTAAAGAAATGAAAGATTATAAATGTGTGTGTTGTTAGCTTAAGCACATTATGTATGTCTTTACTTGTGACTATAATGAAGATGAGATCATAATTTATGAACAATTAATGGAGAAAACCAGCTAATTCCAAAGGGCTCACATACTTTTACTTGCCACTGCGCATGAGTGTGTGTGTTGTACACACACACACACACACACACACACACACACACACACACACACACACACAGTATTGTGCAAAAGTTTTAGGCACATAAGATGTTTCACAAATCATTTGTCTTAAAACGGTTATTTATATCTTCAGCTTTAGTGTGTCATATGAAATATAAGTGTTAGACTCACAAACATTACTTGTGCAAATAGAAAAGACTAGAATAGAAGAACAGGGAGCCCTGCAACAGATGTCATGTTCCCCACAGTGACCCCCACTGAACATCACGTCAGTCTGAGATTACATGGAGAAACAGAACAATTGAGACAGACTAAATAAATAAATAAATAGAAGAACTGTGGTGAATTCTCCAACAAGCAGAACATACTATCTGCCAACAACCAAGAAAAACTGTGTCCAGGTGTAAGTAGGAGAATTGGGGCTGTTTTGAAGGCAAAAGTGTTTTTTTACTGGACTTTGTATGACATTAAGTGATAAATGAAAACTATTTATGTCATTATTTCTTTAAGAAATCCTCACTTTTAAGGTGTTTCACAAGGGCCTAAAACTTTTGTACAGTGCTGTATATATATTTATATACACACACACACAACCCCAATTCCCAAAAAGCTGGGACAGTATAAAAGATGGCAATAAAAACAAAAAGGAGTGATTTATAAATGTACTTTGACTTGTATTCAAACAAAAACAGTATAAAGACAACATACTTCATGTTTTACCTAATCAACTGCATTGCTTTTTAAAGATATAGCTTATTTATGAAATGAATGCCTGCAACACGTTCCAAAAAAGTTGAGACAGGGACAATTTAGGACTAATAACAATCTGACGAATAGAAATAACAAGGTGATGTTAAACAGGTGAGGCAATTATGTTATAGTATATAAGGAGCCTCCAAGAAAGCCAAGTCCTTTATGAGCAAGGATGGGTCGAGGCTCACCAAACAGATGTGGCAGAAAATAATCCAGAACTTTCAGAACAATGTTCCTCAATGACAACATTGAAGGATTTTGGGCATTTCATCCTCTACAGTACAAAATATAATTAAAAGACCTACATAATGGATGAATGGGGGAAATTCCACTTTCTAAACTAAACAAACTTGTGTCTTCATTGCCCAAATGCTTAATAAGTATTATTAGAAGAAATGGTGATGTTTCACAGTGGTAAACACTCGACTGACTCAACTTTAATGGAGCATGTTGTAATCATCTGAGTGTAAATATAAGTGTACATTTGACAAAACATCTATTAAATTCACAAGGTAAAACATCAAATAATTTGTTGTTGTAGTGCTTTCAATACAGCACAGGATGAATATAATTTATAAATCACTCCTTTTTGTTTTTATTGTCATTTTACATACTGTCCCAACTTGGAATTGGGGTTATATACAGTATGTGCAGGTATATATATATATATATATATTAATAATTGTTAATTATTAATAATTATTAAATTATAATTTAATAATATGTACTATTATAAATATACTTTTAAAATACATCATATTTTACAAAATAATTCATACAAATAGTTCATAAAACAGTTTACAACTTTCTGTTAAAATCTACATTCATTATATAGTTGACCCTTCTCTTAATGAATGCCAGTGTGATTTTATTATGTTCACTTGTCTTCACCAATAGCTATCACACAAATATGATGATATTGGCATTTTAGTTGGTGGACAGAATTCACAAAAATGATCTGAAGTTATGGCAGTTTTGAAGTAGATAACCACTGCTAAAGAAAATAAAACAAGAATGTGCCAACCAGTCTTGGTCTCCCTAAACTTGTAAAAATAATTGTACTCATACTAATCACAAAAAACACTTTTTTTATTATTATAATTTTGTAATAATATTTCATAGTTAATAGGCCTAAAACCTAAGCAGTTTTTCTGCAAATCATCATTGAGGTCCTTTAGGTTTAAAAGAGCACTGGTAAAATAAACATGACTCTTAATAAGTTTTTTATTCAGTTGTAATAGCAATTATATAATAGGCTTTGCACCCTGGGTTAATTCCTCATCTACATTCATCTGTCAAACCTCTTTAAATCGACAGTGACCATTACAAGGATGTGTCTAATGCTTTTAATAAGACTCGTAAGACACCAGACTGCTACAGTATGCCAGCTTGACATTTGCCAGATCTCTGCCTAATGTAGACAGACTCAATCAATAATCTATCCAGAGGAAGCGCTTACTCATCCAATGTGCATTGATCCAGAGGGCATTTTCCATTGTTTTCAAGTCATGTGGAACAGTGAAGTATGTGACAGGGAGGTTTTACATGCACTACTGATCGTGATATTCACTTCAGCCACAGAAAATCAATAGAGTCCACTCCTATGGCAAGCCGTTTTAGCTTTACATAATTCGCAGGCTATGAATTGCTGATATCAACAATTCAGTTTTCTGTTCAATTCGATCTGTAATTTAATTATCTCTAGTTGAATTTCACAATGACCTCCGATACTGTTGGAAGCCGAATTGACTTTTATTCATTTGCAGGATATGAATTATTGATATCAACAATTCAGTTTTCACTAGTTAGAATGCTAATTCTTGATATCATGAATGTAATTTTCACTAGTGGAAATGCAAATGGTTGATATAAGTAATTACATGTAAAAACGTGCATTCTTGATATAAAAAATGACATAATTCGCAGAAATTACATTCTTGATATCAAAAATGGGATATCAACTAGTAAAAATAGAAAAACTGATTTCTTAAATGTGATTTTAACTAGTAAAAATACTATTATTGATATCTAGAAATACACTTTTAACAGGTAAGACTTTCTATGGTAATGAGTTTATTAATATTAATGAGACCTGTTTTCCCCTTGAATCCACTTTTGGAGCCAATAGTAGCAGGTTAAAAAGAGACATTCCATGTGAGTAAAAACAGCTTGTTTTTTTAGCTTTTATTTGTACGTTTCAGAAACAGAAAATGTGAATTCATTAAAATTGTTCTTTTTTTGTCCATTGTTAGAAAAATCAATTAAAACAATATTAGATTTGCATATGTGGGCAGCTCTGCAATGCCCCTTTTATCTGATTGGCCAACCCATGACGTCTTCTACTGCCTTAATCATTTTAGCCAGAATTACAGTTTGTACCGCTCTGTATATTTGGCTCAATTTGAAATAACTATTGTCCCGAACTACCACTCACTGTAAACTACACATGCCATATGCAGAATAAATCTTGTTGCTGGGCACAAAACTGGTGCTGTTGCGAGGTGTTGTCTCTAATGGACGACGCATAAGAGCTCGCAAGCCACATCATATGCTGACTGGGAGTTTAGTATCATATGTATATTATATTTATATTGAATAAATAGTTTGATACATTTGTTTTCATGAAGTTTGAATACATGTAATGGTGAATGGGATTAAGGGAGTACAGAAATAGCAGGTCTAAATTATATTCATTACAACTAACATTTTATAAACTAAAACCTTCACGAATGCTGCAATATACTGCTCATTATTCATAAATAAGGGTCAATGTGCAGTCCGCGTACCGTTACAGTCGGGACGCCTTTTGTCCTAATAATTAATTTTAGTTATAGTTTGATGGTTTTAAATGATCATGCTTTTTCTGATATGAGAAACCAGTAACAAAAGAATCGCTCCCTGCACTAAACGCCTCCCACATCTGCTGCTGTCTGCCCAAGGAAAAAGTCTTCTTATCTGCTCAGCCAAAATCAAGGAGGAATGGGTGTGGCAATAGTGCATAACATAAATGAATGTTCTAGAATGCTAATATAGTACATCTGTGTGTTACTGTATGGTAATAAAGTGCAAGAAGACAGTGCACATTTTATTTTATAATAATGGGAGCACTCTTTCAACCAAAATTAGACTTGCATTTAATCCAAGCACAAACATTATGGAAATTCTCATTTATTTTTATGGAATGTATTAACCAAGCTTCAGATGGGTGTTCTTCTTTTAGGCTAAATGTTGATATCAGGGTCACTGAAAAACAAGGCCATAGCAGTCATTTTAAAAGACTCGCACAGACCCAACACTTACAGTGCAGTATTCATATATTATAGTATATATATCAATATATGTATGATATAATCATTATATTAATATATATGTATTATATACATTTAATATGTGTGGTATTTTAAAGATTCAAGTATTGCAGATTAATTGCAAAATTTTGCGAAATTAGCTGCAAAAATAAAGGGCATCTTGTGGAGAACTTGCTTCTGTTTCACACATGACAATAAAAGACGGAGCACAAGCTGGTCCTGAATAAATTATTTAATCAATTACAACAATGACAATTGTGCACGATTTAAATGTATCCAAGTGGCTCGAGTGTTTTCACTATGTTCACCAAAATTAATTCAGATCCATTTAATGATTTGTTCAGCGACCATTTCTGGTGATTCCAGAAGGTGGTGACAAATGAGAGTCTTGTGTGAAATGAGTTAGTCACTGAATCAACGATCAAAAGAAAATTGTAAATCCTTTAACATTTGTATATCTACAGACCTACAAATAGACTTTAGAAGTTTTAAGCATTGAAAGAAAAAAGCAAATCTATCATTTCCCTACAGATTGTGAGCTGCTGAGCATGACTTTTTTACTTGTCTACATATTTATTCACTTCAGTAAAAATTGTTCTAAGAACACAGCAGATCTATCTTTGTTGCCCGCACAACAACATAGAGGTAAAAACAGGAGCTGATATTAAAAATAGCGTTACATATTTAGATCTAGTAATCTGGTTAAATTGGAACAAACAACTGATCAAACTATTACCTCACAAATATAATGTAAAAAGCATAACTTAATAAAGACTCGTGCACTGATATAAACTCCACTTACAATGTGTGCTTAAAAGACGGATTGTCCTTTGTTTTAGTTTTTTTGCAGCACATTTCACATAATGCTGCCAATCAAGAACAATATGCCAATAAATAACTCTCATTTGTGTTTTCTTCATCTCTAGATTATTCATTTATATCAACATCAATGCCGATAAAACATGTTTAAATGAGCAACTTTGTAGAAATGAACGGAGCCGCGTTGATAAGACTGTGTGACTGACGGTCTATTACATAAGGGGTGTTTCGGCTCATGAAACGCAAAGAATAAAAAAACGCAAAGAATACTGTATACAAATCCACCATTTGCACTCAATATGGATTTAGCTTGAAAATGTGTGGGGGACCAAATGATCTTTTTAAAGAGTGTGGGGGACATGTGTGTGCGTGCGTGTGTGTATGTGTGTGTGTGTGTGTGTGTGTGTGTGTGTGTGTGTGTGTGTGTGTGTGTGTGTGTGTGTGTGTGTGTATATACAAATATATATTATAATTACACATTTTAATTTTATAATAAAATTTCATCAAATTATAGTTAGCAATCTTTAACAATATGAAATAAATAAAACATGAATACATTTAAGTTGTATTAATATTAGCTAAAAATCACACAATTATTCTGTTATGAAATTGAAATGTGTAAATCTTAAATATAAACAATATATATTTTGTTGTTTCTAAAATTATTTTATTTAAATGTATTATTATTTACATTTCTTATGTAATATATATTTTTTATTATTATTTTTGCAATGCACATGGTTTGTTAGGCTTTGTAATTGAATGTTTATTTTGAATTTGATATGATTAAATACATATGACATTAAATGCCCATTCATGTCTTTTTTATGTACTCTTTGTAACTTTATCAACAGGAAGGAAATCAAATGATCACATAATATAGTCAATATGTAAACACCTTACAATAAATTTTTATTTGCTAACATTAATTAACTACATTTGTTAACTTGAATAACAATGAGCAATACTTTTACAGCATTTGTTAAACTTGGGTAATGTTAATTTCAACATTTACTAATATATTTTCAAAATTAGAAGTTGTTAATGTTAATAATAGTTCATAAAATATAAATTAAAAAAGAACAATCTTTTATCTTTTACAGATTAATAAATGCTGTAAAAAAAAAAAAAAGTTCTTTGTTAATTCATGAAGCCTACTGCATTAACTAATGTTAACACATGGAACCTTATTGAAAAGTGTTGAAAAGGCTACCATTAAGTGTTTTAGATAATAATTGTACAAAAAAACAGCACATCTTTTCATTTTAAATCGAAAATGGATCATTGGGATGAATTAGCGGTCCTCTTTTCCCATTGTTTCCCCAGCAATGTTCCATAAATTTCTTTTTTTAATACTCATAAGGTGCATAAGGAACTCGTAAGTACTCCTCATTATTATGCACATATCTATTCCATTTTATATTATATATTACCATTTTAACTAGTAAAAATTACATTTTAACATGTTACAATTTTTAACATATAAAAATTCAGTTACAGATATCAAGAATGATGGTTTTTACTAGTTGAAATTCAGTTTTTGATATAAAGAATGTGATTTCCGCTAGTGATGACGTTATTGTTGATATCAAGAATTCACATTTTTACAAGTGGAAATGTACTGATAACAACAATTTGCATTTCCACTAATAGAAAATACATACCTGATATCAAGAATTTGAATTCTAACAAGTGAAAATGTAATTGTTGATATCAGCAATTTGTTGATATCTGTAATTTCCCTTTGCATAGTTTTGGCACCCTATTAACTTTTAATCACATGTAGGGCTTCAAAACTATGCAAAGGAAATTACAGATATCAACAATTCAATTGTCACTAGTTAAATGCTAATTCTTGATATCAATAATGTACTTACTACTAGTAAAAAATATTATTTTTGATATCAACATTTACATTGTTACTAGTAAAAATATAAATTGCTGATATTAAGAAATTAATTTTAACAAGTTAAAATTCAAATTCTTGATATCTGTAAATGTATTTCAACATGTCACAACTGAGATTTCTGATGTCTGGAAATTGATTTCAGATATCAATAATTTGGAGTGTAATTAATTACGTATATATATTCTTACTAATAACAATTACATTACAAATGTCAGATATGAAAATTCTCACTAGTGAAAACTGATTATCTGATATGAAAAATTATCATTTTTACTAGTTGGAATTCAATTGTTGAAATTAAAAATGGCCATTACCACTAGTAGAAATTACATTCTTGATATCAAAAATTATATTTTTACTATTAAGAAAAGAATTGTTGATATGTGAAATTGGACTTTCAACTAGTAAGAAACTAATTTTTGATATGAATAGTATATCTGTGTGAAACATTACTGGTGAAAATTCAATTATAGATCTAAAAAATTAAGTTTTGACTAGTTCTATTTCTATGAGTGATGATGTCATTTTTTATTTCAAGAATTCATGTTTTTACTAGTAGAAATGTAATTACTGATATCAACCATTTGCATTTCCACTAGTGAAAATTACATTCTTGATATCAAGAATTAGAATTCTAACAAGTCAAAATTTTATTGCTGATATCAACAATTCATATCCTGCAAATGAATAAAAGCTAAAACGGCTTGCCATACACTCTGAAACTATTGGACACTCTTTCCACAAGAGTACATGAATATCCAGTGTAACTAGTCACGTGTGGTTTATGAAATAAGTGTGGCAAGTGATCACATACAACTGGCTTGATTGAAAAAAATATTCCATCCAAAATAACTTCAGAATATACATCTTCAGTTAGAGCATCTGAGGCATTCTCCTGATTACCACAGCAAATGATTTCAACAAAAATCACATGTACAGTAATGCACTTACAATGGAAGTCTATGGGGCAAGACATTCCTTTTAATAGCAACAAACTACTCACTATACAGACACTTATTAGACCACCATACTGGTTTTGCATGGTTTACTTGGACTAAAGACACTTCTAGCAGTATAGGAGGTGGTTAGAGAGTATACCTACTAAGTGAAGCCCCTGTACTGTACTTACGCCTTTGGCTCCTCCTCACTGGGGGATTTTGACTGGGGCTGAAGAACATTACTAACCAGCTCAGTGATTCCACTGAAAGGGTTCCACCTGTTCAGACAAGCATAGCAACATCAAGAGAACTGCAGAACCCATTCCTCAGTATTCTCTTTGTTCCTACAACTGTTAACCTAAGCTGGGATTGCACCATAGCTTGACTCAAGAGAACATTGCAAACACTTGTTGAAATGAGCCACTGTTTATGCAGGCCAATGGAGCACATATAATTAGACTCCCTGATTACATTTTATTTCTGTAATAAAAATCTGTTAAATCTTGTTAATTTGCAGAGTTAGGGAATGTTAGTTTCAAAAGCAATGTTTTATTAATGCATTGCTCATAACGAAGTAACCCATTACCATTTATGTGTAAGGAAAGAAGTGTATTAGTTACAAATTAGTAGTGCTGTCAATTTAACACACAACACGTTCTTGACAGCTGGATAAAGCACGATAGAATACAGGAATCTCGAGACTTGATTCTCAAAGTACTCTTAACCTAACACCTGGCATCTTTTGACACTGAAAACCAGTGAGACGCTCCAAAACCATCCATCTAACTCAAATATACATACATACGTATATATATATATATATTGGCCGAATGTTTGCCTTTTTTAAATGATTAGGATAATCAGCAATTGTTCAGAAATAATTAATAAATGAGGTGTTGTTCAATTTCTGAAACAACAGTCAGGCTAGGTTAACAGTAAGTCTGTAGGTTGGGAAAAGGTATTGTACCTAAAAAAAAGAAGAAAATTCTGTCATCTCACACTCATGACTTTTCAAACCTGTCTGACTTTCTACCCATGGTGGAACACACAAATAAAATTCTCTTAATGTTCTGGCTGCTCTATTCCATCCAATGAAAGTGAATGAGGACTGGAGTTGTGAAGCACCAAATAGGACAAAAGAGTAAATATAAATACCATAAAAGTATGATAAAGTACTCTATACTTGTGTGGCAAGTCCTCTGAAGTTATACGATAGCTTTGAGGAACAGACTGAAATTTATATTGTATATCACTTGAAATGTTGTACTCCGACCGTTCCAGATCTGCTGTTTATAATACACACAAGAACTTTGAGTTTTAAACCATATAAAGAAATAACAGAGGAGAAGTAACAGCATACAAATTGAGATGGTTCTCATATGTATTGTTTATGAACTATGTTTGAATGTATAGGAGCGTGAAGGATAGTTGTGAAATGGAGGATGGAGGCCAATATTATCAGTTAATACCAACTTACATTTTTGTGTTTTCCACACACAAAGCTATCGAATTACATGAGTTAGAATATATAGGACAGGTTGTATGGACTATTTTATGTATTTCTTACATGTATTTCTTTGTCCTTTTTGGAGTTTCACAGCACTAGTCTCCATCCACCTTCATTGTATGGAAAAAAGCAGCTTAGTCATTCTGCACAACATCTCCATTTGTGATCCATGGAGGAAAGAAAGTCATCAGGTTTGGAAAAACAAGAGGAGTTATTGATGACAGAACTTTCCTTTAAGTTCTGTCCTACTCAGAATATTAGCAAATGTAAAAAGGAATTCCTAATATTGGAATAGTTCATGAAGGATAAACATGCATATACAGTGGATTTCAGAGATCATTAGTGCATTAGCAATAACAAAAGACAAATCATAGAAATAACAGTATAAGATGTAGGGATGGAGAAATAAACCATGATACAAAAACAGGTGAGTCTGAAAGAACTGAGGACAACAGTTCTGAATTACTGGAACATTGTGAGGAAGAACACTTGTCTAGTGTAAATATGGGTTACTATAGCAACACAGACATTATGCTACTATGTGTACAAGCCCAGAGGTTAGTAGGGTAAGAAAGTATGAGCAGTTTGAATAAATGAGAATCCGCTGTATTAAAAGAATTCTGTCGTATGTTGTTCCGAACTTGTATGAAATATAACACATAGAACACAAAAGGAGAAATTCTAAAGATTGCGCTGGTTGCTTTTATTATGCAATTACAATAAATAGGTTTTTGAGGCCTTCAAGCTTCCAAAAGGATGCAAAAGCATCCTTTCCAGTGAGTTGTTATCTCAAAAATTATTACTGAGCCAGTGATCTGAACTCGGGAACCAGATCAACCCAATTCGTGAACACATCTTTCAGACAACTTTTGTCAAGATTTGCAGTAAATAACGACTTAAATTTCCGGTTAGTTGAGCAATGGAGCAGGACATAACTTTGAAAACTCCTGCAGAATTAATTAATATTACAACATTTCGGTATATTTGCATCTACTACCCAGTGTCTACATGTCGTTTAATTATTTTGTAGCATAAACCCCATGGCATGTGTATTGAAGGATGAAGAATAAAACTGGTAAAAGAGCTACTGCACCAATATTGCAACAGCAGCCTGCTCTTTTCGTTGCTCCCAAATCCCCTCATACCTCAACCAGCCCAGATGTGCAAACTGAGCACCTAGCGGCATCGGATAATACAGCGGATCTTAAGACTGAGCTACTATCGTCCCTACGCACAGAGATTTCGATCAGAATTGAGAATCAAGCTGGGGGACGATTTGTCGACTATTAAGAGTGAGCGACAGGCCACAAAAGAAGGATTCTCTAACAGCATGGTCACTGTGCAGGCCGACATGGCAACTCTGAAAAGCACGGTACAGGACATGGAACAGTTTCTATCAACGTGCTCTGATGATGTCACCATGATTCAAGAGAAAGTAGAGTTGCTCTCCACAGAAGTGAAGAGATTGGAAAAGACATTGGAGTCCCGGAAGAGAAGCCCACCGCTACTTTAGCGGTTTCAAGGCCACTCAAGGAAGCACTTAAATGGGACAAAGAGATCATTGTTGACAGATAGCATCACATGCTGCAGCTGAAGCCCAAACCTAATGAGCGACCACGCGCCATCGTGACAAGACTATATTATCATTCGGCGGTGATATCATACAGCGGTGATATCTTACGACAAGTGAGGGATGCCAGACATTTCAAGATTGGAGATATGTGTTTAAGCATCTTCCCCAATCTCACAGCTAAAGTGGCTCGTGCCTGTGAGGCATTTGGTGATTGTGCGTCAGAAACTTTGCGAGATCCCTGGGGTCAAGTTTGGTTTTCTTCATCCAGCCTGCTTGCGTGTCACGTATAATGGCCTAGAGAAGCTGTTCAATCTACCAGACGAGGTCAAAGCTTATATCAAGACATTGTTATCATAGGATGATGGATTAAATGCTTCAGGAACACTGTAAGTGCAAGTGGAAATTAACTTGTCGTGTAGATTAGAACTTTTGCATATGTGATATTGTGAACACTATTGTGAACGGCTCTCTTGTGTACGTAAGAAGATGGCTTGTATGTTTATTGACTACTTTCATGTGAGCATTCAAGTGGGATGAGTTAGGTAGCACAATTGCCTTCCAGCTTGTATGGTAGATTTGGACAGATCACATTTATATTGTTAGTAATTTACACTATTCAAAATTTTCTTGGTTCTTACATTGAGTGTTGTTAACATTGATTAAATATACAGGTATAGAGGCTGATTTGTTTAAGCTAGTTACTTGAATTTTCTGGTCACACTTTATATTAGGTGAACTTAACTACTATGTACTAACATTAAATACATACAAGACTATGTATGTATTGTGTAAAAACTTGTTGTTCTACAAATTTCCACAATTGCTGCTACTGATGTTGGGGTATGGGTAGGTTTAGGATTAGGGGTTAGTGTTAGGTTTTGGGGTAAGGTTTGGGTTGGGTTAGGGGTAAAGTTAACAGTGTAATTACAAATGTAAAGAAATGTACATTGTATTTACAATGCAACAACATGTATGTATATAATAATTACATTGTATCAAACAGTTAAGTACATAGTATTTAAGGCCACCTAATATAAAGTGGGTCCCATTTTCCTTAAATATCTTATTTATCTATTTTTATTAGTAGTGTTAATTACCTTGTTTGATGATACACTGGGTTGTTTTAATGTCTGAATTTGAGTGCCTAGATAATTGACAGTATACTCTGTAGGGCACCACCTGCTGCTTGTGGCCTTCTAATCTTGAACACTGAGGGCTAATGGCTCCCTTTGAACCCATTCGTATCATTTGGGGACCCGGGACTGGATGTGGATTCTTTTCTACCTTTTCTGCCTGGGTGTGTTGTTATTTCATCAGTTTATAGCAGAGAGGAATTTCTAAGTTGGAATGTTAAGGGTATGAGCAACCCTGTTAAAAGATCTAAGATTTTTTCCCATTTGAAACACCAAAATACTGATATTGCATTTCTACGCACATTTAAGAAATCAGGACCATATAAGGTTGAAGGGCTCATGGGAGGGTGACATGTTTCATTCCAATTTCAACTGTAAAGAAAGAGGAGCTGCGATTTTAATTAATAAAAGAGTTAATTTTTCCGCTTCTAGGGTTATAGCAGATAAAAATGGAAGATATTTGAGTATTGAAGTCATGTTAAGGCAAAATCCAGAACTTTTAGTAAATGTTTATGCACCAAACCTTGATGAACCCAATTTTACAAACTGATTATTTGAAATTCTTCCTTCTTTCAATAGTTATTTGATGATTTTTGCTGCAGATCTGAACTGTGTAGTTGATCCTGCTCTAGATCGTTCTTATCCCCAGACGCTGACTCCTTCATCTATGTCCAGATCAGTAGCAGAGTTTATGGCAAGCAATGGATATATTGATCCTTGGAGATATTACAACACTTAGGCCAATCAGACATACTCCCATATCGATTATTTTTTTACTTATTTCTTAAGTTACTTCTGTTAGCTATCATGATATTGTTATTAAGCTATTGCTTATTTGTTATTAACCAGAGACACTGTTTCCATTTTTGTTCTGTATGTCAGTCACGCCCACTTGATGTGTATGTGAAATGCCTAAGAATGTGTATGTGGTTGAGTTGATTTCTGCAAGTAATCCAGTGAGTTAAACGCATTCCAGTGTCTCATCATGATTTCTTAAAAGTAAGCAACCCGTAACATGGAAATATATTACAGTGGCAAGGAGGATTGAAAATGGACATCAGATAGACTGTTACACTGAAAAAGAAACAAGTTACAATGGTGCACTTGTTGTGTAAAAGGAACCAGGCATGAGTTGGATTACACGGCTAACAGGTGTCCAAGCATGGTGGCGGTGCAGGTCGGCCCGGTGGATGAGTACAGAGAGTCAAGGGAAGACTTTGAATCCTACCTGGAGCATTTGAACAGTGGATGCAGTGCTTTTAGTACATGACAGACCACAGGCACTGGTTATTGCGGAACGATTTCCCAGAAACGGAACCAAAAATAGGGTGAGTCATAGGCAAATGTTGTGCCTTTGAGACAATTATCTGTTAATTGTGCTTTTGGACAGTATTTGGGAGATGCGTTAAGAGACAGATTTATGAGTGGACTAAATTCTAAATCAATGCAATGCAAATTGTTGAGTCAAAAAGACATTCAATCAGGCAGGTGAAATTGCATTATCAATGGAGTTTGCCTCAAGAAACACGCTTGAATTTGAAGGAAAGACAAAGGATGCGTATTGGGTGAATGCAATATGAGAAGCAAAAACTTTTCCAAAGAGGGGTAAAGGGCGGTTAAAAAGCAGTACGGATTTTTCAAATGGCAGATTAAAAAAAATTAACTAAAACAAGAAAATACCAGAAAATGTTACAGGTGTTCAGGGAAGCATTTGGCCAAGGACTGTAGATTCAAAAATGTAAAATTTCAAGTGTGCAGTAAAATAGGACACATTGCCAGAGCCTGCAGAAGCAAAAGATCTGCTGTACAGACTCAATATGTGGAAGCTTGAAGTGGCAGTAAAATAAGGGAGGATGAGACTGAATTTTTGTTGTCTATACAGTGTACTTAGCATCAATTGGAACCAATGGAAATACAGTGAATGTTTAACTGGATGGTAAAGACCCGGACATGCTGTTAAACACCGGGGCTGCGGTGTCACTGATTACAGAACAGTCTTACAAGTTGGCTTTGTCACACATGTCATGGAACAAAACAAGCCTTTTGCTAAACACCTACTCAGGTTAGAGGATTCCATTGCTTGGGTATGTGAATGTCCCAGTGCAGTATGAAAATCTGAATGTGACGTTGTCTTTGATCATTGTAAAAAGAAACAGGCCTTCCTTACATGGACGAAATTGGCTTGAGAAAATTCAGTTAAATTGGCAGAACATTTTCACGGTTGAAAAAGCTGAGGTGGCTGATGACCCAGCTGTAAAATCAGTGCGGCAGCGACACCCATGTGCTTAGATGAGGTAGTGCCATAAAAGAGTTCCAAGCTACCATCGGAATAAGAACAAATGCAAAACCCATTTTTCAGAAAGCTAGACCAGTTCCTTATGCTCTAAAAGAAGCAGTGGAAAATGAGCTAGAGAGACTTGAAATAACTGGCATAATCTCAAAATTTGAGAGGAGTGAAAGGGCAGCACCCATTGTGGTTGTTCTAAAAAGTGAAAAGTACATCCGCATATGTGGTCATAATAATATAATTATAAGTCACTATAAATCAGAGTCTGGATGAGGAGACGTTCCCATTGCCAAACACGGAGGACTTGTTTGGATCTTGGCAGGAGGGACATTGTTCAGTAAACTTGATCTGGCACATGCTTACCAGCAACTGAAATTGGATGCTGATTCATAGAATTACCTTACCATAAATACTCACTGGGCATCTAAGCTATGGGGTTGCTAGTGCTCCATCTATTTTCCAAGCAGTCATGAATCAACTATTACAGTGACTGCCCTGATGACAGTGACAGTGACTGTCAAATGTTTTCAGGATGACATCCTTATCATGGCCAGCTCAACTGAGGAGCACATCAGGAGGCTGGATGAGGTGTGTACCAGACTTGAGAGATATGGACTAAGAGTCAAAATCTCAAAGTGTAAATTCATGCAAAGTAGTGTGAAGTATCTAGGACACCGCATAGACAAGGAGAGGTTGCATCCTACTGAAGAAAAGGTTGCCGCAATTATCAATGCACCTAAACCAAACAATGTCGTTGAATGAATCCTGGGATTACTCAATTAGTATGGCCATTTTCTCCAGAACTTGTCCAGCCTACTCCAGCTGTTGCATATCCTGTTGAAAAAAGAGAAATACAGGCACTGGACAGCTGCCTGTGATGAAGCATTTAAGAGAGCAAAATAGCTGCTCAGTAGTACAGCACTCGTGCACTATGATGCTAGAAAACCACTCAAGTTGTCATGTGATGCCTCATAGCTTTTGAGTCTTGCATGCTGTCCGAGGCAGAGAAAAAGTATACCCAAATTGATCGAGAGGCACTCGCAAACATCTATGGAGTCAAAAAGTTCCATAAATACATCTACGGATGTAAATTCATACTTATAAACAACCACAGGCCTCTGCTTGCAATCCTGGGGCATGCTATTGCCAAAGGCAGCAATACCCACCCTAGCTGCCCTCAAAATGCAGAGATGAGCCTTAATTCTCATGGCGTATAACTATGACATTGAGTACAGAAAGTCAGCAACCACATGAATGCAATCCTATGTCTAGGCTGAGCTGAAAAGTACCGTACGGGTGATGAGCCGAGTATACTTTACTTTTCTCGTGTTGAAGAGCTGCCTATGTGCACTAAGGCCATTGCACAGGCCACAAGGAAAGATCCAGTACTATGGACACAAGGTGTGGAATTACACCATAAATGGCTGGCACAACTATGTGTTGGAGGAAAGCCTGAAGCCATACTTTACACACCGACATGAGTTGTCTGAGGATCAAGGATGTGTGCTGTGGGGGATGCATGTAGTAATACCACCCAAATACAGACACGGACCGCTAGAAGATTTGCACCATGAGCATCCTGATGTTTGATGAATAAAGGCCCTGGCCCGTAGCTATCTGTGGTAGCCAGGAATAGACAAGAGCATTAAGTAGAGAGTGCTGAGCTGTCACAGTTGTCAGGCAGTGCAAAAGCTGCCAGCTGTATCGCCTCTTCATCCATGGAGGTGGCCGGAGCACCTTTGGTAGAGAATCCAAGTTTGCAGAATTCCTAAAGGGAAACAGAATCAAACACACACTTGTTCCAGCATATCATCCTGCATCAAACAGAGCCGTAGATCAGTCAGTGCAGATTCTGAAATGAGCTCTCCTGAAAAGTGTCTTGGATGGTAAGCCAATACCATCTCTCAAACACAGGCTTGCAAATTTCCTGATCGTTTATCGTAGCACTCCCCATACGGTTACTGGGATAAAAAACCTGCAGAACTGTTCCTCAAGCGTCAAATCCAAAACCATCAAGGAGAAACAGCTTGAACAAAAGAAACAACATGACCAAGGAAAGAGACTTTGGAGATAATTTGCTGAACATGGGCGTATAAGAAATTTCAGGAGGACAGGACAAATGGTTGAGAGCAACTATAATTGAGAGACTGGGCCCTTTAACTTACCTCATACAGCAGGGGCAAAGAAAGTGCACTGTGCATGTGGGTCACATGTTACCCAGGTCTGGGGTTGGAAACAATCTACCTGTTGAGCAGGAGGGGTCAAACTGGGGTGAAATAATGGACTGTGACAGTGAAAATCTGACCCCACCTGTTGATGGATGTGTGTCAGTGCTGACAATTGTGCCAGAACCTTCAGTGGAAACTGAGGCTGTAATCTCCCCAATTCCTGAGGGTGCAGGTCCCCCAGAAAAAACAGTGTGCCGATAATCACAAAGGATTCATACTGCTCCAAAAAGACTGGATCTGTAATCTGTTGTTTTGTTAAAGGACTGTAAACCAGTCAAGAAGTAAAAATATATATATATTACAGTTATCTCTGATCATGCTCCCCTTAGTGTAGATATTCAGCTTTGTGTTCATCCTCACTATTTTTGGCCATGGAGGTTTAACTCTCTTCTTTTGCCAGATAATAAATATATTGATTTAATTTGATAATTATATAGCTACTAATCAGAATGGTGAGATTTATTTTTCATTACTGTGGGAGTCGCTTAAAGCATATCAACGTGGTCAAATGATTTCATATTCTGCACATTTAATGCAGCTAAGGTGCAAACGCTTGCCTCAGATATATCTAATATTGACTAGCAGCATGCCATTGGACCCTCTCCAGACCTGCTTAAGCGTCATGTAGATCAACAGGCGGAACTTGACCTTATCCTGACAAACGATGCTCTTATTACATTCTCATAGCTCTTATTATGAATACAGAGATAAATCTAGTCGACCGCTGGCACACCAGTTAGGACGACAGGCAGTGATCTATATAAGGTTGATACCTTTTGTAACTATGCTGAGTTGTCCTCTAAATTACAGCTACCAGCATCTCACCTTTTTCATTATTTTCAAGTCAGGCACTTCTCCATTTCCCTCTTCCCGAATTATCCATCTTTATCGCCTAAACAGGTGTGGGAAGATTTACTTCAGCTCAACCCTTCTCAAAAGGCTGTCACTTCAATGATCTATTGTCAAATTATGGATTTAAGCGAATATTCTCTCAACAAAACTAGAAGTGTTTGGGAGTGTGTGCTGGGTGTGGAATTTGCAGAAGATTGGTGGCAGGGTGCTATTAATAGAATTTATACAAGCACAAATTGTGCAAGACTCGGGCTCATGCCATTTAAAATATTGCATAGATATTATTATTCCAAAGCCCGACTCGCTGAAATATATCATAACCTTGATGACACGTACGATACATGCTTCACTGTGTAATTTGAGTAACATGTTTTTTCTTTGCCCAGTGCTTCAAAACTATTGGATTAATTCGCAACTATGTCCAAAGTACTTAAAATCAAGTGTGACCTGCGACTGCAATTTTTGGGATCCCCAAGGTTTGGGCTAGTTTTAATTCCACACAGTTAGCATTTACCTCCTTAGTAGCTCAACGCTGTATTTCTTTGGAAATCTTCTGAGCTTCCCACTGTTTCGCAATGGCTTGTAGACACTATGGCTTTCCTTAAACTTGTAAAGATAAGGTGTTGTAGGCATATTAGCTCTGGTGCTTTTATCAAAAAACCTTTTATAAACTGCGTCAACGCTTTACAGATTCTCCTCTTGGACTCATCATGCACCCCACCCCACTCCTCATTTCTTTTTCATTTACTTTCATTTGGAGTATAAGAATATTATAATTATTATTGATATTATCTCCATCAATAATGCTAATATATGCTTTTATTTATCTTTTCTTGTTCTTTTTATGTGTAAAAAGAAAAGGTGGAAATGTGAGCTTGTTTGCGGCACAATGTTTGTTTTTGTTTCAACAATAAAAATATGAAATATGAATTTCTGTCTGTTCATAAAAAGCTATTGTATAGCTTTGTGCTTTTAAATTCTTTTAAATGCTCGAAAGCCTCAATCCACATTTACTGTAACTGTACGCAAGAGAGCGACCAGCACCATCTTCGAAATTTCTCCTTTTGTGTTCCATGGAAGAAAGTCATACGAATGTGGAACAACATGAGGGTGTGTAAATAATGACATAATTTTCATTTAAGGTTCTATATCCCTTTAAGAGGAGAATAGGACTTCCACCAGGGGAAAAGGGCCTAAAGTGATTGATCCTGAGATTCCTTCAGAGCATGTGAAAGGCAGGGAATTGATCCTAGATCTGAGGAACGTAAAATAAAGAGAAAAGGGGCAGAAAAGGAAGTTTGAAAGTTCAAAGTACGCTGGAAGATTGACTTTTCTTGTACTCACTGAGTTGGTTGAGGCTTTGTGTCTTCTTTAGGAGGTTCCCTAAAAAGATATGTTTAACAGCTCAGCACACACATAAGGCAAAACAGGTGCAAAATTAAAATAGACGACAAATCATAAACAAATTAAATAAATTATCATGGCATAATCAAGTCACAAAACAAAACTGATAATAGTATATAAATATTAGGGCTGCAAAAAGTAAGGTGCTAGTGTACATGATTCATTAACTAAGTACAGAATGTACAGAATTAAATTCCTTGGAATTAATGCAATTTGATGTTTTGATTTTATAACATAGCCGTAGCCTGATTCTGAATTCAAGAGAACTTCATAAATTATGAGTTTCACACGTTTATGAATGATGGAGGAAAGCCATCTAGATGGCAAATTTCTTCATTAAATCAAATCCAGATGGGACAGTTAACAAATGTAAATCATTCCCAGCTTGTGTGAAGCTCATGAAAATTATAGAGTGCAAGTGAAACACACTGTGGATGGGGTAAGTGTTCTTGTGAACGTCACATGAGCAAAAGTGTGCTGGAGTTTTCACATGAGAGGACTATAGTGAAAATGTGGTCTTACAGTGAACTCTTACAGACTATTTGGTATTTTCTGCATGAAAAGTAACCAACAGGTACAATACAGTGCAACAGTCTGGTTCCAGAAGTAAAAAATGCATTCATTTTCTGAACAGACGAACTGATTTTTAACGATAACTTCTTAACCTTTAAAGACAGACCTACCGTGAGCTCCAAGGTTATTAATCGATGTTTCTATTAAAGTCATCAGTCCGCATTATTTCAACTTAATTTCTTTAAAATCATGTTTAATAGCGGAATTCCTGGGGTAGAAAAACACTAGCCATGATCCTGAGGGTGGAAAATCCACCAGAGAATTGTGGCAAACAAACCTTGGCAAAAAAAGCTCTGCAGCAACCAGCCCACTTCCATGATGCCCTGTGAATGGCGCAATCAAGTCCACCTCCCTATATGCTCAAACTATATAAAGGTGCACTCAGTAACTTTTTTTACTTGTGTCATCTTGGACTATCAGTGACACCTAGCGGTGTGGATGCACAATCATTAAAACGCAATAGTTTTCAGTCACAAATGCAATTGGAAGAATTCACAAATCACAATGAGCTATGATTAACTTAATCTATCAGTGAAAGTGTCAAATAACAGGACGGTTACTGAGGTTACACGAGTAAGGTCCGTGTGGTCATGTGACTCTAACATGGCAGCCCACATGTGTGGACCCTCTCCATGTAGAATAAAACAGCTTTTATAAGATTACTGATATGACTGGTGTGAGTGCTCATGATTTTACACATTTGATCCAAAATTACAATTCAAGTAATTTTTCGTAAGTAATTCGAGTAAAATTTGAGTAAAATTTTTTAATCAACGACTTTAATATTTTTGCATTGTTTTTAATTAAATTACGCCATTTGCAATGCTTCATGGGATTGCAGTTTATTCCCTCATGAAAGATGTTACGTACACAGTGTTGTACCTTTGTCTTATTAACCCCCGTTTCCACCTGGTATTAAGATGAGTTTCGGGTGATCAGATCACATTTGGTCAGGTGAGACACATCGCTGTTTACACCTGATTACTTAAATGATATTAAAGCACAAAAAAGTCAGTAAAGACAAAGAAAGCGCAAAGAAAAATGGCGCTGTTTCTCCCAGATGCGGTTGAAATGTAATCTAAGCACAAAGCAACATGTCATGCCGGGGCTCCCCAGCCTGAAAGAACAAGGGAGACGATGGCAGACGGTGGTGCGACAAGAGAGAGAGATCATTTATGGACATGTCCGTCATGTGTGTTTGTCCTTTGTTTTAAGTTTGCAATTAAAATATGATTTATATTGTCAAGCCGGTTCTCGCCTCCTCCTTTCCCTTGAACTACGTTACACATGGTAATCTGGGCCCCTTTCCTATTAAAAGATACAGTTTAGAATTTTTTTGTGGGGCACCCTGTACCTTTGGGCCCCTAGAATCTTTACCGCCTTTCACCCCACTAGTTACGGCCCTGGGGCTGACCACGTGTTATCAGATCACCCAAAACGCATCTTAATACCAGGTGGAAACAGGATACTTTTTTGCGTCAAATCAAAATTTGTAATGTTGTCATTCATCTCGGAGCTGGTTAGTTTGGTTCAGTGCTTAGAATTTGTATGAAAATTGCCATGGAACAATTGAATGGGAAAATTACTTCTGAAACCAAGATGGCTGTAAAAGTGTCCGGGCACATTTCCACTCTCTTTATATTAAAAGTTTTATTAAATTTTTTTTTTTATATAGTTTGATAAAAAATTGAGTAATTAGAAACAGAAAGTTATGAGACAGCCTACTGACAGCCGTAATAAGTATATACAGTATATAGAAAATTAATCTGTTATTTTAATGATTAATAAAATAAGTAAAAAGTAACAAAATGACACAACTATACAACACACAAATATACAAACCACCATAAATATGAAGATCATGCAACGTAAGATATAAAATATAAGAATAAATAAAAAATAATAAGGAAAAGCAATCTGTTTTGCTTCATCTGTGACTCTTGGAATATGTTACAGGCTATCAATCTGAATTTTAATACCTTTCTCGTAAAAGCCCATAGATGATGTAACGAAATCACATCTAATTCTATTGTTCAATAAACACACATTCACCACCTGAGAACTATTAAAATACCAACATAGATTTAACTTGAGATACACAGATCTCAATATCTACAGTATAAGCTATGCTGTTTGATCTCTGCGATTAAGAAGCTGAAAAACTTTTATTGAGCTATCACTGGATGTAATACATGGGAAAGTGTGGCAATGGCATATGTTCACAACGACAAGTGTTCAGAATAGCATACTACCGTATATACCACGCTATTTCTGCAGTATATACTGTAGTCTGTTTATTGTGCATAGTATGCGAAAAGTCATAGCAATATAGCATGTTTGAAACATTTATTGTTGCAGAGTGCATACTGTTTCACATACCGTTTTCTTAAATAGTTGTTAGCATAGAGTAGTGGTGTAATGCGGATTCACCATAACCAGCGGACATGATGGTGACTTTATACCGCACTTGCAGGAAGGGCATTGTCATTAATAACAGATATACAGTGTCTATAGATAAGAAAAAGATCTAGTAGCTTAGCTTGCAAGAGTGCAGAGAGAATATAACAAGTAACCAAAAATGTAGAAATTGCTATGAAACATTCAAAAACAGATGTAAAATAGATGTAAGACAGACAACTGTTGCGGTACTATTGTTGTATAGGCTATAGTCTGTGAAAGGTGGCATACTAGTACAGTAACATTTTAAGGCAGATCCAATAAGCATAGGCTACTATAAGTGTTAATCCTGTTACACAATATGTTCAGACAACAGGCAAGATGTGAGACTTATTAGGCTATCTGAGAATAATGACTCATAAATAGCCTAATGACTAATTGTGACTAATTTAGCAGCTGAAATTTGAGCAATGCATTGTTCTTACAATCTTATAACTTTGACGATTATTAGCTCAAATCAAGACCTGTTACAGTACTATAATATAAACTATACCAAATGAAATCATTCTGGCATACACAGATGCTTTTGTCACAATGTAAAAAAATTAAATGCCCATACTCTGATAAAGAACTGATGTTTTCTGGGTCAAAGGGCAATCTAGTCTCCTGTGGTGTGGGGTGGAAATATCAGTGTAGGTTTGGCTGGCAAAACACTGTGCCTCTCAGACCAAACAAAGAGATTACAACCTGTGATTAGCCAATCAGCACTGGCCGTTTTAAATGCATGACGCTGATGCCTAATACAGCTCAGGTGCAGAAATCAAGTACACTTTTACCATTATAGCATATGTAATACCATACAGGCTGCAGTAAAACAGGGACTATGCATACTACTATGCTGTGCACAGAGTTAGATTAAAAATGCAAAATAACAATTTTTATTTCCAAAATGATGACTGGACTGCGGAATTACACATGCACAAGGTCAGGCACCATACTACAATTTGAAATGTTTCTTATTTTATGACGCTGACTTTTTGTAAACTATTCAAAAACACAGCAGGCAGAATACAGTACAGGATACAGTATGAGAAGGTCATATCAAAGCTCTGTTTTAAACTTAGTGAGCTGCCTTGCTGTATACTTCCTATAGGCAGCTCTCTTCTAAGTGGCCGCTCAGGGGTGCATTTCCCATAGAACTACGTAACTCACTGCTTAACCATCATAGTACAATACATCATTGGAGAAATAAACGAGCAAGTTTCCCAAATCCATATTATCTCTGTCGCACATCCATCATTCGAGCCACTTTGGTTCAACAATATAGAGCTATCATTAATGATATTGCGCAAAGGTAGGAGTACATACACATACTCCAGAAAGCTGTTTAATGCGAGAAAGCTGCTAAACACACGAAAGCTGTGTGTCAATGTGACAAATAAATAGGGGTTTCCCATAACATCAAACTTTGGGATTCCCCCGATGCACTTGAGCACATACGCACATGTGCTGTCTTCAAAAAATTAGAAGAACGCAACTTATGCATTTACATGGACACATAAGCAGTGTTCTCCGACAGAAGCCATGTGTGTTAAAGCGCTTTCAATTAACAGCCTTTAATGCATTCACGTTTACGTGACGTTTCAGATCTACACTTTCTGCAAAACCCTGGAATAAGCACTTTGTTAGCTGGAACTACGGTTTTGGGAAATTCTAAATCATTGAACTATGTTTGTAATGATGGAACCTGTGACTATAATTGGCAAATTATGCTTTTTGGAAACACACCGCAGACTGAATGTGTTCTTGTGCTAAAAAAAAGACACAGTGCAATGAATAGAACAGAATGCAGATGTCTCGAAACACATTTTCAAAAGCTGAAGTTTTTTTAACTTGACATAGCACTCTGAAGTAGGCACTCTTGCATGAGATGCTGAAAAAATAGCAAAAAGCATTTGGTGTGAACAGCCCTAAAAGCAGCACCCTAACTCAAATGGATCCCCACAAGTGACTGATTTGGAGCACTCCACGTATGCAGCCATTCTGTGCGGCAGAAAAATAGCAATATTCTCATAAAATGCACCGGAAACTCCACTCACAATTCCAACAGAATCGGATGTTAGCATGTTGCTAAGCTAACAGCACTTTCATAAGCATAAAAAATGCACTACACAAATAAACTGTAAGTAAAAGAATAATTATTTAATTAGATTGAATGTTTGTTTGTTTTTAGCTTTTGCATCAGGAGAGGAGCACACCTATGATGCCTTAAAATGCTGTGAAGATAGGCAGCACACTAGGTTTTGAAACAAATCTAAGCTCCCTCATGCATGCTAAAGCACACCCACACGGGCCAGAACAAGTGGTACAGAGAAGCTTGAATGGAGTGTGAATGGAGTATGCCTTCTGGCTTCACTCTCATGAATGTCAAGCGTACATGGACCATTTAAAGCAACAGTTACTGAACCCAGGCAGCCAACCACAGAGCTGCTGAGTGATATAACAATTAATTAAATCATAAAAACAAGAGGCACAACATTGTCCACTTCTAAAATGAAGGCGGATGGCATGCCACAATCACTCAATGTTCTGTCAAGTGGGATACCCGAAGGGTAATACTGTATCTCTGGAATCTGTCTATTTGTGTTACGTCACATTATGACACCATTACAAAAGACATGTGGACATTTCAATGTTAAAATTTATCCTAAACAGATGAGTTTTTGAAGGTTAATGCTCTACCGAGTTTTAAATCAACAACCTTAAAGCTAACCTCAACATGATCACACAGGAATCAGCTGAGCTACCACACAATTTGAATGGTTGCTTGTAAATGTAGTTAGTTATGTAATGCAAAGGTTTAAACATATTTTATCACAAGTTTTGAACTATAGTCGCAAGATAACATTGTGTAAGGACTGAGGAACAGAGCGAAAAGTGTGATATTCTGATATTCTGATGGTTTACTTTTTATTTGTTTGAAGTGGAACAAAAGTCCTTATTGTAGCGCCTCTAGTGTTCATTTCAACAGTAAATCAATGCTGTGGTAAGCCACGTATGTAGACCAAAACATTGGTCTTGTGGTTTATTTAAGCAACCTGACACTGCAACATTGGCTAAACCAATAGTGTCAGCTTGAGGCGGGACTATCTGTTTTTTCCTAACCAATGGAAGGCGAGTCATTACTTTTGCAATTCTGTTTGGTGACGCTATTGGCACAGAAATTTTAATCCAAATTCTACTAAACTACCATACAATCAAACTTTGATTGATCTTGCAGTAGCATAAAAAGTAAGCGGCACAAATGAATGCACATGGTCCAGAAACAAAAAAAGAAAAAATGGAAGCAAATTCTACTAACTGAATTTTCTGCGAAGGTACATCCTGAAATAAGTGGCTTGCTGACTGAACTGAGATCAGATATAGCCTCAGTATCCAGTGGTGATGAGAGACAGTAACATCTGACCGAGTGATTGTGAGGTCTCCAGGTACACAAAGCTTACAAAACTGTGTCTGTCAAACAAATTAATGTCAAGTGCTTCTACAGCCATAGAAAGAGATTAAGATCATTTACAATGAGGAACAGTAAATATAATGGGTCTGTTCCAAAACCTAGTGAGCTGTCATCGGGGGCAGTATGTTAAGACTGAAAAGTATAGTTAAAAATGTGTTTAATATGATAGAAAACTGACTATTTTACCCAAAATGTGTGTGTGTGTGTGTGTGTGTGTGTGTGCTATCGCGTTGTTTCCTCTTGCTTCACCTGTATTAAAATCATGCGCTGCACGTGAGAAGAGCCATTTAAATGACGCATGAAGTTGCTACCTATGAAGAGTGTTCCAAATCGCTCTCTTATGAGGCACCCCTACAATAAGTTTTGGAGCAGTCAGTCTAAACAATCAAAGTCTAAACATATTGTTCATTCTAATTTGTGGTGTTTGCTAAGGCAAATATTAAAGAACTACTAATATTCCTCATATTAAGAGTAGGGCCTTAATAAATATTGGCATGTAGCATATTCCTTTCCTTCAGTGCTGCAAACATAATGGTAACTTAAATCATGTGACTTGTTGACAAGAGATGTATTACTTTTCTAATGATCTGACTTACTATTTTCATCTGGTGAAGACAAAAACTGAAAAAAATCTGATTTAGACTTGACCTGAGCCATATCTTGAAACCAGAATATCATTTAGAGTGGAAAGTGATTTAGGGGCTCTTTTCACTAAGGCCAGTAAACAACCACTTAGCAACCATCCAGAACAAAGCAGTAAACCAGACATGTTGACATTATAAAGAAAATGTAGCCATCAAATACAGTATCTGGTTTACAGGCAAGAGTGTTGCAGGTTGTATTTGCAAACTCAGTTGCATTACACATTCTGACCTGCCACCCTGGAGGTGTGATATGGCCACCTGAACTCTAAAGGCATCAAAACACACCACTATCCCCCGACAGATCACACTGCAAGTGTGACACCTGAGAGAAACCAAACACGCATTGTACTAAGCGGCTATAAAGAGCTTGAGAGCAGATTATATTTCACCAATCAGCCACAACATTAAAACCACCTGCCTAATATTGTGTAGGTCCCCTCATACCACCAAAACAGTGCCAACCCACATCTGAGAATATCATTCTGATATGATGTTCTGCTCACCACAATTGTACAGAGCGGTTATCTGACTTACCGTAGACTTTGTCAGTTCAAACCAGTCTGACCATTCTCTGTTGATCTCTCTCATCAACAAGACATTTCTGTCCCCAGAACTTCGTGCCAGAATGTTTTTGTTAAATTCTAGAGACTGTTGTGTGTGAAAATCCCAGAAGATCAGCAGTTACAGAAATAATCAAACCAGCCCATCTGACACCAAAAATCATCAATACGATTATCTAATCAGCCAATCGGGTGACAGCAGTGCTGTGTATAAAATCATGCAGATACAGTTCAGGAGTTTCAGTTAATGTTCTCATCAACCATCAGAAAGGGGAAAAATGTGATCTCAGTGATTGTTGGTGTCAGACAGGCTGGTTTGAGTATTTCTGTAACTGATGATCTCCTGGGATTTTCAAGCACAACAGTCACTAGTGTTTACTCAGAATGGTGCCAAAAGCAAAAAGCAATCAGTTCTGCAGATGGAAATGTCTTGTTGATGAGAGAGGTCAACAGAGAATGGTCAGAATGGTTTGAACTGATAAAGTCTACGGTAACTCAGATAACCGCTCTGTACAATTGTGGTGAGCAGAACATCATATCAGAATGCTATTCTCAGATGCGGGTTGGCACTGTTTTGGCGGCACGAGGGGGACCTTCACAATATTAGCCAGGTGGTTTTAATGTTGTGGCTGATCAGTGTATATTACAATTAAAAGGGTATTTGACTTAGTAACATCACAGAATCACTTTTAAAATATGTTGTGTACAGAATAGTGAATTGACTTGGCAGAAGTGTGCTGCAGTTGAAACTCCCATGTTTTGACACTGAAGCTGGTCAGGTGTTCTACAAAGACGGTACACTGGCAGAGCATCAGAAGTTCACTGGGTTCATGAATCCAGGCTTGGAACTTGGAGCCAACTGTGCCACTCCAGTAAATAATATGTCTATTCTCTCTCTAAATGCAGTGCCAAACTATTGCATTATGGGGCAAAGATTAAAGGAAAGCAACAGGTCAGTCTTAAAGACTGCTGCATAAACAGAAGTTTAGTTGCATTAGGGGCTAAAATAATACTTGAAAAAATGTCTCAGGACAACTTGTGCCAAACAAGTATACATATAGTATATACAGTGGGGTCCAAAAGTAACTTTTTTGTATTTTGCATTTTCCTAATTGAATATATATATATATATATATATATATTTTCTCCTCAGGTTTGTACAAAACTTGATGATCCAGTATGATCAGAGATATTTAGCAGAGATTGTCCACTTCTATTAAAATGAATGGGAGAAATTGGAACGCTCAACTGTCAACGGATGTAGAAAGGAAGTCCCGCCTAACAGTTAAAAGAGCCAATCACCTCATAGATACAGACATCGCCTGTCAATCAACTCAACAACACATACAAGCCGGGAAAATTGCAGATTTTTCTGATTTTCTACTGTATATTTTACCTTTTAGCTTTTTTGTTCACATAAAGGAATATACTGTATTCAATATGTTAAATTCAATCCACAGCATTTGTGGCATAAAATAAATATTGATTACCACAGAAAATAATTTTGACTCGTTCCTGCTTTTCTTTAAAAAAGCAAAAGTTTTAAATCAACAACCAGTGAGGAAAAAAAACAGTGAGGCACTTACAATGGAAGTGAATGAGGCCAATCCGTAAACGTTATAATAATCACTATTTCAAAAATATAGCTGCAAGTCGTAAACACTATGCGTGTGAACATGATTTCAGTGTGATAAAATTACTTGCTAACCTTTTCTGTGTAACGTTATAGCCAATTTTACAACTTCATTGGCAGGACGACGTAGCACAGTAAATCTTAACACCCTAACATGAATGTAAAAACACCATTTTAAATATATTTATAGCTAAAATAATAAGCAAGTTTTAACAGAAGAATAAGTAAGTGCTTTTATAAAATGAAAAGCTTCACATTCCTGCCTTTTAAACTCTTCATAATTAATAATAAAAATATTATTTATTTATTTTTTTTGTTTGTTTGTTTGTTTTTTTTGGTAATCAACATTATGCCACAAATGCTGTCAATCAAGACATTCCTTTAAATAGTCCTGCGGTGTGACAAATACATTTTTAAAAGTACAAATATTCAATAAAATCGAGCAAAAAAGAAGATCCACACACAATTATAACTGAACCCATACAGAAATGTAATATATTAACATAGAATTATAGTACATTTATTTGGGCATATATGTAAACATTTAAATTCCATGTGTTTCAGTGTGTGTGTGTGTGTGTGTGTGTGTGTGTTACACAAGTTTATTATTTTTCAAAAAAGAGAAAACGGTATAAAAACATTTTACTTGTATGTGTGTTTGCATATACAGTATTTCATACACAGTAGCTTTATCCGATTTCTGTATGGGAAAAATGTTTCAAGAAGTTGTGGTGCTCCATTGCGTTTAATAAGGCATACATACACCAAACACACAGGAAGGTTGAGCTTTCTTTCCGCACACATACCGTTGTTATCGCACACATGCAGTGACTAAAGGGAAAACCCACATCCGCACCGTGAGCACGAGTGGACAGCGCCATGGTGCTGAAAACACACAGCTGCCTGTGCTCGAGAAGGAACAATCGCGCGTATATCGTCCTGCTAGGTGTCGCTTTAATGTTTAACGTGTGACCTGTTCGACAGCACGCATTAAAAAGCGTAGTAATCTCTGGTAAACGGCAGCTGACGGCATTTTTAGCGAAGATGGCGCCCACAGCTAACCCAACCCAGTGGCGATACACACAAAATGACCATAACAACTCTGAATATTACCACAATAGTAGCGCGAGATACTATAAACATACACAGCGCGACCGATAACCCCTCTGAGGCGCTTTGACATTGGCCTCTCTGGTGGCTAACCCGGGTATTTTGAGCTCGTGTCAACAATAGCCTAATATTGACAGTCTACGTAAGCAGACGTATTAAATTTCAGGAGACAGTCATGATGAAAATGACAAGGGAGCGTTTTTAAAGAGACACGGGCGTGTTGAAATGCAGCCATCGTCCACAAGCTCCACCATTCACTCTTACTGCAGCACATCACACGCGCGCGCTAGCCTTCATAGAGCCCTCAGCGTGCTGGTTCCCTATTAAGGGTGCTGAACACAATCAGGTGGCTTACTTCAACATGGACTGCTCTTTCTCCTCCTCTTTCTTCTGTCGGTCCATGACCGAGAGGATGATCTTTCTCTCCTCCTCGGTGAGGTGGCTCAGGTCCGGCATGTCCGGTTGAGCGGGAGCCGCAGGGGTTGCGGCCGGGCCACCCCGGGCAGACATTTTCAGGTGTGGGTGCTGAAAGGACCAAAACATGAGCAGTAAATTAAATACAATCAATGTAAATATCTGGGGAAATATCTTTGCATCATATAGTGTTGTAGTCCCCACACTGCAGCTTACGCATGTGAAATGAGCCACATTTAGTATACATATAAACATTAGGAAAAATCGAAATAACCCCATGACAGCATAGGTCTCTGTAGTACGGTACGGAATTGGCTTAGAAAAACAACCGGCGTTAGAAACCCCTCAGGGTTCTTGAATCTGAAGGCATCCCAACCATGCCTGTCATTAGCCATCTGCTCGACAGTGTAGAGAAATCGAGTGCTTACCTTTTATTTTGCAATCATGTTGAAAGCAGTCTAACCCATGGCTGCTGCTCATGGAGAGCTCTCGCGCATCGTCCAATGGCACGGCCCGCGGTCACTTATTTTGCGGTTGTCGGTGTCCTCGTTTTCGCCACTTTCCTTGATACCCTCCCGGCTGCTGTTAACTCCAAAAGATTTCTTGAATGCACAAAAATGGATGCAATAGTGGAAACGGTCCGATAGGAGAGCAAGCGAGGCGGGGCGAGGGGTCTGACGTAGGACAAAGATCAGACGCTCCGGTCGCACGCGCGGGCGGGGGCTAACGGAAGTGCGCGCGCCCGGACACTTTCATTGACGGGTGGCGCGAGAGGTGTTTGAGCTGTGATATAGGCTGTGGAGTGATAGCAATCTACGATACTATTTATTTAATTGCCCATGATGGTTTTATGTTTACCTGCCCAAACTGACGCACAACAGATTGGCTATAAAATTGTCGAGGTCTCAACAGCAGACTTCTACTGCAAGAAATGTTTACATTTAATCACGTGCAGGAAGTTAATTATAGATATCGCCCATTTAATGTTCACTAGTTATAATGCTAAAACTTGATATCAGGAATGGAAGTACTACAAGTGAAAATGCTCTTTTTTTACAATCAGTCATTACAATTGCACAAGTAAAAATGTAATTTATAATTACATTTTTATTCATTTTTATTTTTATTTCATTTTTATTTATTTTTATTACTTGTGCAATTATAATCCATTATCCATTAAATATTCGCAGAAATGTCCTTTATCCAAAATGAAATTTCAAATAGTAAAAAAAAGGAAATTTTGATATCTGTAACTGCATTTTCACTTCAAATTTCACAATTATCTATCGTTCAGCCCAAATTCACATATCATATATGTACTTCTTACTATTACAAATTATAATTTGTTGTATAAATAATTACAAGTTAATTCCTGATATCAATCATTGAATAACAAAAATTGAATTGCTCCTGCTCAAAACACAATTACAGATATCTCAAAATAAATTTCTTAATAACAGCGGTGCAGTGCCAATGTTCTGACAATCTACTTAAGATGACCTACCGGAAGTTTTAGTTGTTGTGTTTCTCTGATGGAATGTGCTTCTTCCTCAGTGTGAGCTACCTTTAATAGGGGTTGTGCATCTTGTGAGCACTAAATAGGCTACCCATCAGAATGAACTACCTTTTTAACATTAGTGGTAAAAACAGGGGTAGCCCAATAGGGGTATAGAGGGGCATAGAATATGAGACGTTTTTTTCCGGCACCCCTGACTAATGCGGCATAACAATGAGTTGTTGGATAAATTAGGTGTATGCCCTGCTGAAGAGATGAGTCTTTAGTCTAGACTTAAAATGAGAGAGTGTGTCTGAGTCCCGAGCAATACTAGGAAGGCTATTCCATAGTTTATGACAAATAAGAAAAAGAATCTACCACTTTTTGTGGATTTTGATATTCTATGAACTATTGACATGCTGTAATTTTGTGATCATGGTGAACATGATGGAATTTTGTGTGATTTAAGGTCGCTTAAGTAAAGAGGAGCTACAGTACACCATTTATTGCTTTGTAACTAATAAACAGAATTTTAAAGTTCATACGAAACTTATAAGGTAGCCAATGTAGCAACAATAAAATTGGGTTGATATGATCATATTTCTTGGTTCTAGTCAGCACTCTAGCTGCTGCATTTTGAACTAACTGAAGTTCATTTATATATTTTTCAAAGGACAAATTGCTATCAAACAAACTTTGCTAACTTGGACAATTGGGATATTTTGTCAGTTTTCGAGGAAGTTGTGTATCGCTGGCGTAACAGTGAAAACTAATTCCACTATTCCCGATAATGTCCCCCTGGGGAAGCATATAAAGAGAAAAACACATGACCTAAAACGGATCCCTGTGGCACTCCATACTTAACTTAAGTTTGATCTGACAATTCCTCGTTTACACAGCAAAGTGGTAGCAGTCATATAAATAGGACCCAAACCAAGCTAATGTCTGTCCACAAATGCCAACATAATTCTCAAGCCTATCCAAGAAAATGTTGTGATCTATCATGTCGAAGGCAGCACTAAGATCTAAAAGCACTAGAAGATAAATACAGCAGTGATCAGATAATAAGAGCAAGTAATTTGAACTCTGATAACTGAAGTCTCTGAAAAATGATAGGGCCTAAATCCTAAATAAAATTCTTCACATATAACACTTAAATGTAAATATTAGCATAGTTGAAAGGAATCTACCTTTTGGATTTTTTACATAAATGGGAGCTTTGAGATTGGTCTATAATTAGCCAACTCTCCAGGATCAAACTGTGGTTTCTTCATAAGGGGTTTGAAAGCTTCCAGCTTAAAGTTGCGTGCAATGTATAAAGTTTTGTTTTGAAGCCATTTGATCTGAGTCATTTTTAAAATGTTGCAAATATGTGTGGCTGATGAGAATCCCTGAAATAATTAAAAAAAAATATGTAAACAAAATACGTATTTGTCATTTTCAGTGACAAGGATAGTATAATAGTGTAGGATAGTATTTGGGACAGTAAGCCCCACTTGATGCAGGGGGTAAAGGCACCCATAATTGTTGTTGAATTAAAGATTTAAAGTTGATTAAAGATTTAAAGATGTTGGATTTTTTATAAAAAATTCTTCAAAGTGGACTCAACTTGACTGATCAATTTACAATGGAGATACAATTTTTTATTGAATACTTGACATGTTATGAAATGTCAAATTTGATTAAAGATGAAATGAACAGAAAATTGTTAACCCTTTGCTGAATTGGTCAAAAGTATTATTTTTTTCTCTATTTTATTAAATCTTGCCACAATTTGTGACCAGAAAAAAAATGTCTTAAAAGTGGGCATTTCCACACCTTCCCTTCACAGCCGTTATGTGAAATTGGAAATTCAACACATTATACAAATCTGTAATTGTGTTTTGTACAAGAATGAATGACAGATTATTGTGAATTTCTACAAGTGAAAATACAGTTATTAGATAGGCCTATCATGATAATTTTTTACTAGTTAAAATTCCATTTTGGATATCAAGAATGGGTAATTCCGTGAGTAATTACGTCATATTTATATCAACAAATATTGTTTTTTCAAATGTAAGTGCTGATATCCAAAATTAGCAGTTTCACCAGTGGTAATAAGCACTATTTTATCAAGTTAAAATTGAATTGTTCTCAATTAAATTTTGCCATTGGCCATGTTAACTTTTTTTGTACAAATGGTCAGATTGCTTTGCCTACATCTTGCAAAAGTATCTAACTCAAACGAGTCAAAATAGCTAGTTCCCCATCTGTCGCTAACTTCAAAGTTGTGTCGAAGAAGCGACACTAGGGGTCTCTCTTGAGCACTGAATATACCTCTGATCTATGAAAAAAGGCCAATGAGAAGTTGGGGGACAGAATTTGCATGTCCCGCCCCCGCACATATGGGTATAAAGGCGGGGAAATGTGTCTGTTTCTGTCAGGAACCAATCAGGTGCTACATCTCACACCACACAACGATCACTCTCTCCAGAGTTCTAATCACTTGCACCTGTTCCAAATCAGCAGTCAGCTCCATATAAACACCCAGTTCACAATCAGTCTTTGTCGAGTCTCCAACAGGAACAGACGCATACCAAAGTCTCAAGAAGTCTCTTACTCTGCCTACACCAGTCAAGTAACGTATACTCACCTGAAAAGATACTAACCTCTATGTCCATGTTCTGATGTTCCCAGAATCCGCTGCTGAATCCAAGTTTCCTGATTCCTTGTGTTCCTTCTGAGTTTCGCTTGCTGGTGGAAATATTTGAAAGAGAAAAGACAAGTATCACTGAACTGTGTTAGTTTGACTGTGGATTAACGGAAGAGAATCTACTCACCTGGATTCCTTCACGCTAAGTTATCTTCATCGAATTCACCTCTGAAACTTGAAAAGACTCACCATTGAACTTGATGCACTAAAATAAAGCTTTGTTCTTATACACTTACCTCTGTCTCCGAGCCTGTATCCTGACAGTTTCATTCAGAAATTTTCTTCGGAGTCGATGGTCGTGCATGCAGCGAGCTGCGAGTCACACACACACCTGTTCCTCTTACCTCTGGTCGATCTGCTGTTGGATCTACGGCTCACATCAGCGGCTTTCTCCTTCTCTGCACGGCAGAGCAGTTTGCCCCTGGGCGCTTCGACAGCGCAACTAAAAGAGTTGTGTTAAAAGAGTGATTTTCTCTAAAAGAGCCATACACAGCGGCGTTGCACGTCCTTTTCAGGGCGCATCTTTATAAAAATGCCGTTATGCACCTGTGTAGTTCCTGGATGCGGTAGAGTGCTCTCCGCTTCAGACAGCCACAGGCGCTGTCTTGTGTGTTTGGGCTGCGATAACACCGAGGCAGCGTTTGTGGATGGTTCATGTTCTCACTGCGAAAACATGACCATGGCAACATTGCGGTCGCGGCTTACTTTCAACCAAAGGAACACCACTCCAGCCGCCCCCTGCGTCGCTCCTTCTTCCCACGGGGTTCAGGACGATGCGCCTGGCGATGGATGCGATTTGGGGATGGCAGTGGGCGCGGCTTCGCCGGGTACGTCCCCGTGAACCGGCCACCCCCGGCACGCTCGTTGACTTCCGTCCGGGCTTGAGGCAACAGCGGCTCGCCTCACAGCCAGCCTGCCTATCCTCTTGAGCCCCCCCGAGCTGGATGAGCTTGCCGCTGCATAGGAGAGCGGTCCGGCATCTGACGCTGATGACTCGTCTGGGCTGCCGCCTTCGGGCTAGCACGCCCAGGCTGAGGCTGATGCCCAGATGTCCAACATGCTTACCCGGGCCGCCTCCAGCATGGGCTTGGACTGGAACCCTCCATCCTCCCCACAGCCATTGCGGCTGGATGATTGGTTCCTGGGGTCTGCGTGCCAAGCCCCGTCTGCTCGCTGAGAGTGTCCTCCTGCAGCTAAACATCGCACAGCGCCGCCTAAACCCAGGCCAAGCTCTCAGCCCCGGCATTGCGCGCCCTAAAGGAAGTGCACTCTCCCCCATCAAACGGACCCCTCGAGGACCCGGAAGGCTCCCAAGTGGTCATGAGATGATCGACCCAGAGACTGAGACGTTCGCTCCGGAGCTGGTAAGAAGACCACTCCGTCCCCTGTTGGAGAGCCAGGAGGAGAATCTTTATTTTAATTTATTTCATTTGCCCACATTCTCAATAAAAGAGCGATTTACTTTGTCTCTGGGTCACCTGGCCCGCAAATTGCCATTCTCAGAGCACGCTGCCGCCAGACCTCGACAGTCCCCTGGACGCGGACTCCCCGCCTCCAGCCAAGCCACGACTGTCCCCCAGTCAGCCGGTTCTGTTGAGTCTAGAGGATGCCGATGCTGGACCTCCTCCTCAGTCACTAAGGAGGAGGCCCCCTGCCGGGTGTGCGGAGCAAGGTAAGTGCTTAGAGTGTTTTCTCAGCACCAGAGCCTCGGGACGCACTTTCGCCTCCTGACACCGTACTACCTGCTCCGCCCCGCTGCTTCGCCCTGCCGGGTACGTCAAAAATAATCGTCCCTTTAGTGCCCCTAGCACGGAGCTTGGATGAATTGCTTTCACTTCCCAACCCATCTCGCTGGCTGGCCAGGACCATCTGACTCGGTTACGCAATTCAGTTTGCCAGGCCCCCGCCCCCCTTCGCGGGCGTCTGCTTTTCTGCATTACGCGGCGAACATGCCAAGTCCCTGCGTGCGGAAAACGTGACCCTTTTGCTAGGGCTCTATCGTGACGCGATAGAGCCTGTCCCTCCAACTGAGATGAAGAAGGGTCTCTACAGCCCTGTCTCTACAGCTATGGAGTTAGACTCAGTCTCAATGTCAGTGCACCTCACCATGAGCGTGCACAGTCAGTGCTGAAATGCCTCGCCACTTTCAGGCCAGGCACAACGGTCCCTTTAAAAAATTTCCAGAAACTCCTGGGGCATATGGCATCCTCATATGCATTGATGCGATGAGACCGCTTCAGCACTGGCTACAGACTCGAGTCTCGAGATGAGCCTGCCGCCAAACATTCAAACCCTGGACAGACCTCTGCTTTCTGCAGGCAGGAGTCCCCTTGCAGCAGGTGTCCCGACGCGTCCTGGTCACGACCGACGCCTCCAGATTGAGTCGGGGCGCCGTGTGCAAAGGGCACGCAGCTGCGGGCCGTTGGAAAGGGGCCCCGCTGCGTTGGCACATCAACTACCTGGAGTTGCTGACTGTTTTCTTTGCCCTGCGGAAGTTTCTCCAGCTAGTTCAGGGCAAACACGTCTTGATCAAATCAGACAGCACCACTGCGGTAGTGTACATAAATCGCCAAGGAGGGGTACGCTCCCACCACATGTCACAAATCGCCCGTAATCTCCTCCTTTGGAGCCAGCAGCGACTCAAGTGGAGAGTGCAAAGACAAACAGACATTTGACAACTGATAATTGGAAAAGAGTGTTATGGATCTTAACCCCATTGAGCTTTTGTGGGATCAGCTAGACTGTAAGGTGTGTGAGAAGTGCCCAACAAGACATCCACATCTATGGCAAGTGCTACAGGAAGTGTGGGGTGAAATGTCACCTGATTATCTGGACAAACTGACAGCTAGAATAACAAGGATCTGCAAAGCTGTCATTGCTAGTTAAACCATGGAGGATTTTTTTTGATGAAAACTCTTTGAAGTAGTTCAAGAAGTTCTGAAATTTTTTTTATAATTGTCATTTTTCACGTTATGAATATCCTGACTATACATTGTGATCAGTTGAATGACACTTAAGTGAATAAAAATACAATTTCTTTCCATAAGAGCAAAATCTGTAAATTATTCCAACATTATGGCTGCCAGTGTATGTATGTATATATTATTATTATTATTATTATTATTATTATTATTACAATTACTATTAACATAAGTGCAATTTATATTGCTCTTATTTCGAGCATTTAAGCACAACCCTTTAGATTAAAATTATTTTAAAATCATGAGAAAAATAAATTCTGTCAAGGGTGTGCAAACAGTTGACTGGCAGTATATTAGATGTAAGGGTTTTATTCGACTAATGAAGAACAGAAGTTTGTTTGTTTGTTGAGGAAGTCCGCCCTCAATCGCAATTCCAAACACACTGAGATCTGTACAGCATTTGGCGCGGTCTAGCCTCTAAATGACGTCACGGCATATGTGGTGGAGATTCGCTGTTTTCGTTGGCTCTTTGCCCCGCCCACTGACATGCGTCAACATGCCCTGTTATTTACCTTCACTAGCAGTGGAGGTCAGACGATAGCTCTCTATAATGGCCCAACAGTGGTTGTTTAATTTCATGGGACTAGTTATAAGATCGTTTTTTGTAACTAACAGGGTTAGCGTGTCTCTGTCTGCTCTTATAAAGAGTATTTGACTGCGCACTGGGCGTCTGTCTAGTAAACAAAGTAAACAAACATGACCGTGACCATTTCGGCCGTCGCTGCAGACTCCTCTGGTTCATCTTTCTCCATTTCTGCAAGCCTCCTGCGACTCTTTAAACACATCAAATATGAAAATCTTGCAGCAGGACTCAGTGGAGGTGTTATTTCCACAATGGTGCTACACCCCCTGGATTTGGTCAAAATAAGGTTTGCAGGTCAGTACATGTTCCCTTGTGTAATATACAGAGGCTGTGTCTCAAACCCTGGAGAGATGAAAAAGCATATAAGTAGTATATATGCAATATATATATATATATATTAAAATATGGAATATTATCAAAATGTTTTGATTAAGTGTGATACCACGTTTTACCACCATTGTCTCAGAATCATAAAAAGTATGCTGTCTAGGTAGGCAGCTTACAAGGTTTTAAGACAAAGCTAAAAATACAAAATAAAAACCTTTCTGAGGGTAAGCAAAACAAAGTGATTAATAGTTGTACATTTGCACTGGCCTCTTATTGCCTATTTTAGGATAATTTGTGGTTATGTTTAGACAGAAGTAGGAATGTGTTCTCTCTTTCTCACTCTTTGCAGTAAGTGACGGTCTGCAAATGCGACCCCAATACGATGGCATGTTGCACTGCATGAAGACCATCTGGAAGCTAGAAGGGATCAGGGGTCTCTATCAGGGTGTTACCCCCAACATCTGGGGGGCTGGGGCATCATGGGGCCTGTACTTCCTCTTGTGAGTAGTCGAAGTTGTCTTAAAAAGGGAAGCACAGAATGGAATTTCCTGTTTGCACATACTTGAACTCAAATCCAAACATAACTTCAGCGTTCATTGCCTTGATATTGACCACATTCACTCGACACATGCAGTATGGAAGTCCTACGCGGTTTCTTGAAAAGTCATGGAGCCTTTATAGATCACATGCCAAAAAAAGAAACGTGCAACAGTGCTGTGTCAGTTGATACTGAAGAGATGTGAAGATACTGCGTGTAGTTATTTGACCTCATTTCAGACCTGTAGCGGCGATAAGCCATTTTTTTTTTGTTTTTTTATTCTGTCTTTCAAAATCAGTTGATAATTGGTCATTGATATCAAAGAACTTGTGTAATATTTTGTTTGTAGAGTCATGCTGTTCAAAAAAATGAGGCAAAGGTGCAGAACTGACCACAACAACCGATCTGAAAAGATTTATAGTTCCTAAGCATAGTTTTTTGAGGTTTATATTAGGGCTGTCAATTAAATTTTTAATCAAATAAATTACATGAATTCATCAAATTAAACGCAATTAATCACAAATCAATATTTACTGAGAAAGGCCCCTTATTAAAGATAACTGAATATAAAATGACAGAATAATTATTATAATTATATATAATAATTCAGATGTTACATTAATGTGGCAGATGTGTAAAGCATTGATTACACAATGCAAAAAGTGGCTTTTTAAGTCAATAAACTGTTTGTTTTATTTGAATATAAGCCAACAGTTGACTGCTGTGCATTTTGCAATAATGTTTCTCAATCTGTCCTGTTCTGACTGGACATATTTTCCTGTTCCATTTGGGATATTTTTAATTATCATCTACACTCGTTGAGCACTTTATTAGGAACACTATGGTCCTAATAATGTGCCCGACATGGACTTCTGCTGTTGTAGCCCATCCGCTTCAAGGTTCTACTTGTTGTGTATTCTGAGATGCTATTCTGCTCACTACAATTGTACAGAGCGGTAATATGCGTTACCATAGCCTTTCTGTTAGCTCGAACCAGTCTGGCCATTCTCCACTGAACTCACTCATCAACAAGTAATTTCTGGTCTCCGAACTGTTTTTTTTTTTATTGTTTTTTTGGCACCATTCGGAGTAAATTCTAGAGACTGCTGTGCATGAAAATCTCAGAAGATCAGCAGTTACAGAAATACTCAAACCAGCCCATCTGGCACCAACAATCATGCCACGCTCACAATCACTGAAATCAAATTTTTTCACCATTCTGATGGTTGATGTGAACATTAACAGAAGCTCCTGACCCCTATATGCATGAATTTATACATTACACTGCTGCCACATGATTGGCTAAATAGATATTTGCTTGAAGTAGTAGGTGTACAGGTGTTCCTAATAAAGTGCTTAATGATTGTATTTACATTGTATTTACAAGTCAGATTTTTTTCACTGGTTTTTAAGGAATATTCAGGTTTCAATACAAGTTAAGCTTAAGTCGACAGCATTTGTGGCATGTGTAGTACCCCCCAAAAACCTCTGTAAAATTTAAAAGAGAGGGAAAAAGCCAACACAGAGCAGCAGTGGGAGAGAGAGAGAGAGGAAAAAAAAAAGACACTTACTCACCGGTACTCCGATACCGATATAGTTTAATGAAGAAATAAACCAAAAGACACAAACATAAACGCACGACGGTCAGCTGCCCTTAAACGTTCTCTCTTTGTCGCACCACCGTCCGCAGTCGGCCTTTATCCCTCTCTGAGGCATAATTAGCCTGATGAGGGACTGGGTGTGCAGCATCACGACCCGGCCCCGACCTCCGTCCTGTCACAGACCTTATTAAAGAAAACATTTGGTGTAGGACCTCACAGATAACTTTATTTCCTGTGCAGAGGCGTTCCTGTTTCTCACAGAAGAGTCGTGGCCAATGTGAACGGTCAACGCAACCGCTCCGCTCACGCCTCGCTTGCACTCATGGCGGATGTGTGAACCCGCCGTGGTGTGGCATGTACAAACATAAACTTACATATACTTCAAGCTTGAATTGCCCTAATGGTAGGAAAAACTCTATCACGAAATTTACATACAGGTCAGGAAGCATGATTAATTTAGTTATTTTTGTTAACAGTATTTTTTATATAATTAATCACACTGGATACGTTAAATCGAAAGCCCTAGTTTACTTTTCTATAGTATAAATTTATGTAATTTATATTAAATATAAATAGAGCTACATTAATACCATGAAATAGTTTTTGTTATGCACTAATGTCTTTTTTTTATTCACAGTTAACAATAATTTTTTAAATAATAGTTCACCCCAAAAAATGTAATTCTGTTATTTTATCGTTCATACTCATGCCATTACAAAACTGTATAACTTTTTTCTTCTTCCATGGAACACAAAAGGAGATGTTTTGAAGATGTTTAAGCCACTTTTTCAAGGACTGGCCAAGGACTGTCATGCTCCAAAATGTACAAAAAAAAAAAAAAAGCAAAATAAAAGTAGTACAACTTACAGTATGCATGTATTTCATGTCTTTTGAAGCCATACAATAGCGTTGTGTGAGAAACAGACCAGAATTTAAGCTAACATTACAGATTTTAGAATTTGTTTCCCTCTGCCATAGCTCTTAAATAGATAACACATCCATGCTTCTGCATATTTAAGCTTTACGTTACGTCACGTTCATCTATGAAACATGCATCATACATAATATTTGTCAAATCTGGCACAAACACGCCTGAGATTTGAGAGCCACAGCTTGTGGGAACATTTTCTGTGAATAATGGCTTAAAGCTGAAGTATGTAACTTTTTGTGTCAACCTACTTTCTTCTAACCCAAGTTGTGCAGAGACAACTTCATTTGAAGTCAGAAGTTTACATACACCTTAGCCAAATATATTTAAACTCAGTTTTTCACAATTCCTGACATTTAATCATAGAAAACATTCCCTGTTTTTGGTCAGTTAGCATCACTACTTTATTTTAAGAATGTGAAATGTCAGAATAATAGTAGAGAGAATGATTTATTTCAGCTTTTATTTCTTTCATTACATTCCCAGTGGGTCAGAAGTTTACATACACTTTGTTAGTGTTTAGCATTGTCTTTATATTGTGTAACTCAGGTCTAACTTTTTTGGGGTGGCCTTCCACAAGCTTCTCACAATAAGTTGCTGGAATTCTGGCTCTGCAAAACACCCCCACAACATGATGCTGCCAACCCCCATGCTTCATGGTTGGGATGGTGTTCTTTGGCATGCAAGCTTCACCCTTTTTCCTCCAAACATAACAAAGATCATTATTTTTTCATCAGACCAGAGGACATTTCTCCAAAAAGTAAGATCTTTGTCCCCATGTGAACTTGCAAACTGTAGTCTGGCTTTTTTATGGCGGTTTTGGAGCAGTGGCTTTCTTGCTGAACAGCCTTTCAGGTTATGTCTATATAGGACTCGTTTTACTGTGGATATAGATACTTGTCTACCTGTGTCCTCCAGCATCTTCACAAGGTCCTTTGCTGTTGTTCTGGGATTGATTTGCACTTTTTGCACCAAAGTATGTTCATCTCTAGGAGACAGAACTCATTTCCTTCCTGAGCGGTATGATGGCTGCGTGGTCCCATGGTGTATATACTTGCGTACTGTTGTTTGTACAGATGAATGTGGTACCTTCAGGCATTTGGAAATTGCTCCCAAGGATGAACCAGACTTGTGGAGGTCTACATTTTTCTGAGGTCTTGGCTGATTTCTTTTGATTTTCCCATGATGTCAAGCAAAGAGGCACTGAGTTTGAAGCTAGACCTTAAAATACATCTACAGATACACCTCCAATTCAGTAAACTTCCTATCAGAATCTAATAATTGTCTATAGTATTGACATCATTTTCTGGAATTTTAAAGGCACATATAACTTGGTGTATGTAAACTTCTGACCCACTGGAATTGTGATATAGTCAATTAAAAGTGAAACAGTCTGTCTGTAAACAATTGTTGGAAAAATTACTCGTGTCATGCACAAAGTAGATGTACTAAACGACATGCCAAAACTAGAGTTTGCTAATATGAAATCTGTGAAGTGGTTAAAAAATAAGTTTTAATGACTTCAACCAAAGTTTATGTAAACTTCTGACTTCAACTGTATTAGTAAGCCATTCATTGATACATTATCTTGAAAAATGTAAACACTGTGTCTCTGTGGAGCTATACATTTCCTGCGTTTATTTTTGAGTGACCTGCTTATGAGTGGTGTATTCTGAAAGCTGAAAACATCGTTTATTTTTCAGTTCCATTCGGTGGCACTAGAATCACAGAAAATACATACTTTAAATGTCATCTTTTCCTCAAACAAAGCTATCAAATTGTAAAAAGACTTGAAATATACTGCACAAGTCATATTGACTACTTTTATGGTGCTTTTTTGACATTTTTGAAGATCCACAGACATTTGGCAAAGAGTGCTTCTTTTGCATTCCATGGAAAAAAGAAAGTAATACTGGTTTGGAACAAAATAAGGGTAAGTACATTATTATCAACATTTTTATTTTTAATTCTTTTTTTATAATTCTATTTATTTTTATTCCTTTAATGTAACCCTAACCTCCCAAAAAATCCCTATGTTGATTCAATAACAAATGACTACATGAAGTGAGGTCAGTGCACTATAAATCACTTTACAATAGACTTCCAAGTGCTATATGGCTTCCAGGAATGTAATGTTGCTCTGTTTTGTCTTCCTACAGTTATAATGCTATTAAAGCATACACACAGGAGGGGCGGCAAACAGAGCTGACTGCAGGTGAACACCTGGTGTCTGCGGCAGAGGCAGGTCAGTATGAAAAATAGAGCCACCTGTGTGGTTGACAAACTAAACACAGCTACAGCTACAGCTCACTTATGAGAAGGGTACAACTGCAGTGTCAGGGGCCTTGGAGATGAGTTGGTTCTTCAGTGCTAGCTGGGTCAATCCTCTTATGCTGTACCTTTTGAACCCAATGACTTTAATTATGGATATGCTTGTCCTTTTTATTCAAGTATATCTATTAAAGGGTGTACCAGTCTTTCAGAAAAGGAATTACCTTAAATTGAATTACCTTTTTTTAAAGGATTTTGAAAAATAAAAACAGGATGGAAATTGATATTGAAGAAATATAGGAAAACCTGTTAATTGATTTAGGGATGTACCTGGATCAGTTTCTTCTCAGATATTGGCGGATCGAGCATCGGTCTGACAAACCTGATCCAAATCTGATACTGTGTGTTAGTCATGGTCGTTACACCAGGCTCCAAAAATGGCATAAAAGAACCATTAAAGCACCATTAAAGTAGTCCATATGACTCGTGCATTTATTTAAAGTCTTGCGAAGACATACTACAGCTGCATAGTTCTCCAAACGCTACATTTAATATAATTCATAAAGTCAGTAAATGAGCGGTGCTCTGTTGTTTCACACACATACTGTACACATAGGATTCTCATGCCTTGAGATTGGAACTGTATTAGAGCCTTTTACCAGATTTTGAATGAAAAGTATATTTTGTGAACCAGCCCACAAACAGCACACTATGTTCACCGTTTTCTGGAGTGTTCCATCAAAATAAAAGCCCCAGGGTTTAAAGTTAAGAAATTATGAATGAAATAGATGACTATTTTACAATAAAATTCTAATATTTGTAATTCTTTTTATTATTGATAATAATAACATCTAGGTTACTAGTGTAACCCCCGTTCCCCGATGGAGGGAACAAGACGTTGTGTCGATTGTAGTGACACAAGGGGCTTCTTTCGGGAGCCTCGGATACCTCTGAATATGAAAAAGGCCCATGCCAAATTGGCGAACAGAATTTGCATGTCCTGCCCCTGGACATACGGGTATAAAAGACAGGGATCGTGCATCTGTTCAGTCAGGTTTTGCACTGAGGAGCCAAGAATAAGGTTCGTTCATCACAGCGGCTTGGTACAGTGTTGTGGCAAGGGGGACACAACATCTTGTTCCCTCTATCAGGGAATGGGGGCTACACTAGTAACCTAGATATTCCCATTCTGTCACTCACTCAACGTTGTGTCCATTGTAGTGACACAAGGCGTCTCTATTCAATAGCACCACCTACACTCAACCGTGTTGCGTGATCTGCTGATGCTGGTACAGCAAGCTACATCGTCCCAAGGAGCATGAGCATCAGACTGTACGTAACCCTGCCTGATGCCCCACTAAGATGTCATATTGTTTTTATTAGGTTCCCGGCATCCGACAAGGGGGGGGGGGGGGGGTGGGAACAAGCGACATGGCAAGCATGGGAGTATTCTCTCTCTATGTTTCTCCTCGTAGAGTGTTAGATGCGTCTGGGGCCATTTAACGCTATAACACGCATCGGAGAAGGCGTTCTTTTCCAAATACTTTTCTTTCAGAGGGAAATACCCCGCAGAGACACGTCCTGCCCAGGCTGGGGGGAGCTTAAATGCCCCATGTGGAAGAAGCGCAGTGGTAGATCCTACCTAGCGAGGGAGGAGTTGCTACAGACACAGCAACCGGGGGGCAGAGGGAGCTGCCCGAGGAGACGTGAGGTCTAAATGCTCAGACTTGACGAAACCGATTCAACACGGAGATTGTAGAATCTCGCAAAGGTATTGGGTGTCACTGCTCTAAAGATCTCTGCTAGAGAGGTGCCATTGGCCAGTACCCACGAGGATGCCACACTTCTTGCAGAGTGTGCTCGAACCCGCAAGAGCGCGGGCACGGCATGGGTCTGATAGGCCAATGCGATGGCGTCGACTACCCAGTGGGCAAGCCTCTGTTCAGAGACAGCATTCCCTTTCTGCTGTCCGCCAAAGCAAACAAAGAGCTTCCCAGAGAGTCTAAAGCTCTGTGTGCGGTCCAAATAGGTATGCAAAGCATATACCGGACACCACAACGATAAGGCTGGGTCTGCCTCCTCCCGGGGCAGCGCTTGCAGGTTCACTTCCTGGTCCTTGAAAGGGATCGTAGGAACCTTGGGCACATATGTGCATCTGCCGGACCGAACTCCTGGCAAGTGTCGCTGACAGAGAATGCTTGCAGGTCTCCGACCCTCTTGATAGAAGCGAGTGCAATCAGGAGGGCCGTCTTCTGGGAGAGGGCACTTAGCTCGACTGATTCTAGAGGCTCGAATGGGGTTCTCTGGAGGCCCACAAGGACCGCGGATTGATCCCATGAAGGGAACAGGCATGGCCTGGGATGGTTCAACCACCAGGCGCCTCTTAGAAACCTGATAATCAGGTCATGCTTTCCTAGGGACTTACCGTCCACTGCATCATGGTGGGCCGCTCTAGTGGCAACATATACTTTTAAGGTGGTGGGGGACAGCCACCCTCCAGCTTTCCCTGTAGGAATGAGAGCACTGACCCGACTGCGCACCTCTGTGGGTCTTCAGATCGGGAAGAACACCAATTTGTGAACAAGCGCCACTTTAGGGTGCAAAGGTGCCTGGTGGAGGGAGCTCTGGCTTTGTTGATGGTATCTACGACAGCTGGTGGTAGACCACTCAGATCTTCTGCATCCCTTTCAGGGGCCAGACGTGGAGGTTCCAGAGGTCTGGGTGCAGATGCCAGATGATCGTGAGATCCGAGAACCAAGTCCGGGTGGGCCAGTAAGGGGCCACTAGAGTGACTTGTTCCCTATCCTCCCTGACCTTGCACAGCACCTGCAAGTAGGCTCACTGGGGGAAATGCGTACTTGCGCAACCCCCGGGGCCAGCTGTGTGCCAACGTATCTGTCCCAAGGGGACTTGCCTCTGACCTGATGGAGTACCATAGCGGGCAATAGGAGTTCTCCTGGGAAGTGAACAGGTCTACCTGTGCTTTGCCATAACAGTCCCAGATCAGCTGAACCACCTGAGGGTGGAGCTTCCACTCTGTTTTGAGCGGAGCCTGTCGTCGACAGCGCATCCACTGTCATGTTGATGCTGCACGGGATACGAGTGGCATGCAGTGAACTCAGTCGGTGCTGACTCCAAAGGAGGAGATGGGCGGTCATTGTGACATATGACGAGAGCGCACGGCGCCTTGGCAATTTATGTACGCTACCGTTGCAGTGCTGTCTGAACTGATCAAGACGTGCTTGCCTCGGATCAGTGGGAGAAACCTCCGCAGGGCAAGAAGTACAGCCAGCAACTTTAGGCAGTTGATGTGCCAACGCAGCCGCGGGCCCGGCCAGGAACCGTCGGCTGCATGTCCATTGCACACGGTGCCCCAACCCTGTTTGGATGCATCTGTGGTGACCACGATGTACCCGGACTCCTGCTGCAGGGGGACTTCTGTCCGCAGGAAGCAGATGTCTGTCCAGGGGTTGAATAACTGACGGCAGAGGGGGGTTAAGATCACATGATACATGCCACGGTGCCATACCCATCTCGTGACTCAAGTCTGAAGCCAATGCTGGAGCGGTCTCATATGCATCAACCCTAGTGGCGCGGCTGAGGATGCCATATGCCCCAGGAGCCTATTTTGAATGACGAGAGGCAATTCAGCACCGACTGCGCACGCTCGATTGTGAGGCGCGTTACCATTGAGACTGAGACAAACTTCATGCAGAGAAAAGAGATGCTCTGAACTAGAGAGAGCTTGCTCTTTTCCCAGTTGACCTGAAGCCCTAGACGGCTGAGGTGCCTGAGCACCTGTTCCCTGTGGGCGCATAGGTGTCTCTTGAGAGTGAGGTAAGATCAGCCAGTCATCGAGGTGGTTGAGTGGATGCCCACTTCCCTTAGCGGGGTAAGGGCGGCCTCTGTGACCTTCGTGAAGACGCGAGGAGACAGGGACAGGCCGAAGGGGAAGCCTTTGTACTTGTACACTCGGCCCTCGAACGCAAATCGTAGAAATGGTCTGTGTCGGGGCAAGATCGAGACGTGAATGTACACATTGTTCTGGTCTACTGCTGCGAACCAATCTTGATGCCGGACGCATGTTAGAATGTGTTTTTGCGTGAGCATCTTGAACAGGAGATTGTGCAGAGCCCAGTTGAGAACTCGCAGGTCCAAGATTGGCCTCAACCCACCTCCTTTTTTGGGTACAATGAAGTAAGGGCTGTAGAAACCCTTCTCCATCTCTGCTGGAGTCGGGAGGGTGAGGTCGGTAGCTGAGCACAGTTCCTGCAGCACATCAGGATTATGACTACCCACGTGCAGCTCTTTTAGTGCCTTGGCCTGGTGAACTTGCAGGAGGGCCATGGCATGCAGGGCGGAGGCCCTGTAGGCTTCAATGTCAGCGATGACGTCGTACTACAGGCCTTGGAGGAGAGTGAGGGATGATCCTGGCTGGCTAGATATCGGTCCAATAAAATATCTTACCTGCTGTTCGGTAAGAACTCCATCTCTGGTTCAGTTTTAAATCCTTTAAGACCTCTGATAAGCCAATCCGATGTTGCTTTTTACTAGCAGACTCTTCTCCGTTCTCGTTTTCTTTATTTTGAAAATGGGTGATTCCGCTGAGGGTTGCCTTTTTGAATGATCCATGGTCAATGTTGCTCATTTGTTGTGGCTACATGCTTTCAGCTTCAAATTACTACCACACTTATCAGTGCACACATACATGCGCTGTAGTAGCTTTACCTTCTTTTCATTACGGACATGATGTAAACATGCACGGACTAATGACGGAAGTATGCAAATTCCCGCCAAATCTGTCCCCACAGCTCTAAAATATAAATCATTATTATAGGTTTACTATCGGGGTATGGCAAATGCACGGGTTAGAGGATGGATTGTTGGTGTACTTGCTCATTAATTACATTTTGTTTATTTCGCCCAAAATCTGACATAGTGTAGCTTTAAATTCCAATAATATTTTACTGTCCAAATAAGAGAATGACCAGCACGTTTGAGTGTCTCCTTCAATTGAACTCCAACCATCTCTGAGCCGCACCTCGTTAAATTCATCTCCTGAAGATCTTGTGAATATTAACCACTTCTAAACTGGACTTGAATCTGCAGAGGTTTGCGCCAAGCTCCCACAGAAATATAAACAAGGATATTAGTGAATGCAAAGCGCTCCGATTTCACTGTAATTTGACACTCGTGTAATCGCAAATGTTTTATGTCTTTGTGGGTTCATATGCGTAGTGAAGCCGTGTGTCACACCCCAAATGATAGATAGAAGAAACACAGAATATCAAAGTTATTTTTTCCTGTATAATAAGGGCTTAATCTGAGAGCCTTTAAGTATTGTGTGAAAGTGAAACATTTTGGATAGAAAATCTTTACTATTGTATAATATAATTGGCTGGGTTCCAACAACAACGGTGTAAATGAAAAATGGACCAAGACTAAAGTTTACCAAAAGTAGAACAGATATTTCGAATACTTATTTTGTATTTATATTTAAAATATAATTTTTAACGTCATTCATACGTTTTTAAAGCCTTAAATTAAATCGTGTTAAAGGTAAATACGAGTAAATTACTTCTTAAAATTTATAAAGCACTCATACACCCATCACAAAAGTATTACAATTAATCGTGAAAGCGCTAAAACAGATTAACAATTGTCATAATCACAATTATTTGTTTGACAATAAATCATCAGACAAATTTCATAATCATGTAAGCAACGGGAGCGGTTCTCCCCCGGCAACTCATTAACGCGTCCGTGGGTCAGAGAAAGGGGTCCAGCTGCTCACCATCTCGTCCAGCTACGACCCTCCCAGCTCTGGTCCTGGGCGTGCGAGGATGCCAGTGTGTGCACATGTGGAGATTTGATGCCGTCTCCCTTTTAAAGACAGCAGTGATGAAGCATTATTCCTATCTGGTGTGCTTCATTCACCGCTGACTAAACAAGGCTTATTAATTGTCCACCTCTTCTCGCTGTCCTGCCCAACTCCTGTAGTGAGCCTGGCTGAAGGGTGGCCCTAAGAGGCGGGGCGATGATGACGAGCCGGAGGGGCGGATCATTCCGACACACTTTTTATAATGAATGAAGCAGATTCATTAAACAGTTTCGACACTTTTTGTGTGGTATTTCATCTCAAATACCTGCATCTTATTCACTAACCATCCACAGTAATGTGCGTCTTCAATATTTAAATGGTTTACAATTATTTAAATTAGGCTCATTTAAGCGCAATGCATTCTTAGTGAATCTACCACAGTGTGTAGTTAGATGTTCTTGTTTATTTACATATAAAACACTAACCCTACCCCAGTCAGTTCCACACAGTGAGGTATAGATATTCTAAACTGATAAGAAAAAACAACAACAATGGGATCAGATAAGGAACTGATACTGAGAGTTCAGGTTGGCTGATCAGAAACGGATCAGGAGAGAAAAAATGGTATCGGTGCATCCCTAAAGAGATTACCAATTTAAAACAGTATTCCCATCAAAACGTGTTAAAAAATAAATAAATATTAAATTAGAGAATGGACAAAAAGGAAGAAACTGATTTTCATTTAACATTAATTGTCCCATTGTGTTTAAAAGAAAACTAATTAATAAAAATATTTTAATATTTTAACCAATAAACTACATGAAAATGTACTGCACTGAAGGAATGATCCAGCTCCAGAAACAGGCTCTTTCAAAACTGACAGTGGTATATGAAGTGAAACAAACTGATTTTTCTAAAGCAGAGAGCATACATTAAGGGGAACAACTGAACCAATAATATCTGTACAATGTTGACACAAACTGATATGAAATGCTTTTGGGCTTAAATGTTTTTTAGAAGCCCTTAGTTAAAGGTGAAGTGTGTCATTTTTGCAGCGATAGCACATCAAATAAAATAGAAAATAATTAGAAATATATGAAAAAAATGTCATTGTCTAAAGAAAATGCGAGTGATGCTAGCCCATGTAAATCTTGCCACCACAATGCTAAAGTGTTGAGGGTGCCTTAAATGTTCTGAGAAGTTTTTAGTGCTTTGAAAGCATAAAGCGTTACATGGACCGGTTGGTCGATGGCTATGTTCACATGGCAGCTGATTTTGGCCCAAATCAGATTGTATTTTTTTACATTGTATTCTCAAATGTCACACAGATCTATTAATTGGATGACAGTCTCAAGCTCAATGAATCTGACATCTTGAAATCCGACCTGGGCCACTTTAATATGTGGAAATAAATTGGATGCGTATGTAATCTTTTCAAATTTACCTTCAGTATAAACCGCCAGGACGGATTTAAAGGGATAGTTCACCCAAAAATGAAAATTCTCTCAACATTTACTCACCCTCATACCACCCCAGATGTATATGACTTTATTTTTCAAACCGAAGATTTTGACAAGAATATCCTAGCTCTGTAGGTCCATACAATGCAAGTGAATGGTTTGAAGCTCCAAAAAACACATAAAGGAGCATAAAAGTAACACATTAGACTCTTGTTGTTTAATCCATGTCTTTGAAAGTGATCTAATTGTTTTTGGGTGAGAACAGACCCAAATGTAACAAATTTTTTACTAAAAATCATGATATCTGCAGTCTCCTTGGCGATCATAATTTCGAGCTTGATTACACTTCCTTGCTCCATCTAGCGCTCTGCACACGTGTCAAGCACTAGGAAGTGTAACCAAGCTTGAAATCATGATCGTGCCAAGAGACTGCAATAGCAGTATGTACTGTGAAAAAGAATTATATTTAGGTCTGTTCTCTCCCACAAACAATAGATTACTTCAGAAGACATGGATTAAATCACTGAAGTATTATGGATTACTTTTATGTGGCCTTTATGTGCTTTTTGGAGCTTTCCCTAACAGTCATACTGCCCCTTCAGCCCTTTACACTCTGCAGGAAGTCAAGCTACAGATCACTCACTTATAGTTGTCTCTGCACATTAAACTGGGATAGAAGAAAGTATTTTAACATTGAAATACTACACACTTCACCATTAACAAACAGTGTTATCAAAACATGAATATATGACTTCATTGTACACTACAAACTTTGACAGTTAGCTGGCTAATACGGTATCAATCCTGGACTGCATTTCTAGACTCGTTATGATAAAACGAGTCTGAATAATTTTTCATAATGGCTACTTTTAAATGTTAAAATGCTTAAGCATTGAAACATAGCTTGCATAGAGCTAACGGCGAGTGGCTTTTTCAAAGTGTTGGTTTTAAAGGTGCCCTTGTGTTGGACTGGCTGTACCATGTTCCCCTGCGTTTCTAGGCATTCTGACGCTTTGCCTCACCAACCCGGTCTGGGTGACAAAGACCCGGCTGGTGCTGCAGTACAATGCAGATCCTTCCCGGAAGCAGTACAAGGGAATGATGGACGCCCTCGTGAAAATATACCGTCACGAGGGTATCCCGGGACTATACAGGGTACATCTACAGATTTTAAATTAACCCCATTCGTCTGTTTCCTAAGCAGAGATTCTGTTGAAGGTATAATAGAGATTTCATGTGTGCTAATTCTAGGCCCCATTTACAACTTTAATTAACACGTTTAGCTGGACTGCATCTACACCTTGCAGACAATTGCATCTCCACTGTGATCAGAGAGCGATCAGATCAAATTTACCAGCGCAAAATGTAAAACGCTACTTACAGTTGTGTTCAAATAAATAGCAGTGCTTTAATAAAGTGCAAATATTTTTTCATAGCTTTTATTTCCATATTTCAAATGTAGTGGAAACATAACACATTCAATTCTAAATCAAAGCATTGACACATTTTATCAAGTCTGCATTATTCTTTTACAGGAAGCAAAGAAAAGGATTATTAATCTGTTCAAAAAAATAGCAGTGTCGACAATTTTCTCTTCAAACGCAATATTTTGTTGCATAGCATTGTTTTTGATAACTGCTGCGCATCTGCGTTGCATCGAGTCAACCAACTTTTGGCACCTAGAATAGTATTTCAGCCCAGGATGAACAAACTACATTCCACAGTTCCTGTGAATGTTTGGGTTTTGCTTCAGAAACTGCATTTTTAAAGTCACCCACAAGTTTTCAATGGGGTTGAGGTCAGGGGATTGAGCTGGCCACTCCATTACCTCAATCCTTTTTGTCTGGAACTAAGATGTTGCTCACTTTTATTGCCATTTTAAATCATTTGAGATCATTTTAGCTGAGCATCCTATAATTTGCTGCACTTCTTTATTCGTTTTCCCCTCTCCAATCAACTTTTGAATCAAATTACGTTGTTCCTCCGAACAATGTTTGGAACGGCCCATTTTACTTAGCAATTCAGAAGAAAATATATTTTATAACAGTGTGTGAAACATTTGCTTCCCTTCTTCCTTAATAAAGGACAATTAATGACACCTGTTTTGTCACAGAATTAATGAGTTCTCTAATTAAACTACACACTGCTATTATTTTGAACACGCCCCTTTCAATGAATGAGTCAATTACTCAGAACAAGACAGTTGGGTATGTTGTTGTTCTATTACACTACTACATCTATAAGTTTAACACAACTGTACATATTACATCAGAGCCTGTTGGAACTGAAAATTCTCTGTCTTTTTAGCGATATTAAAAACATTGATGGATAATTAAAATGCTTTCCATCACCAATTGACAATCAGGAGTTCCACGTCTGTCGCTCACTTCGACGTCATGTCGAAGAAGCGACACTAGGGGTCTCTCTTGAGCACCGAATGATGCATGAAAAAAGGCCAATGAGAAGTTGGCAGACAGTATTTGCATACCCCGCCCCCGGACATATGGGTATAAAGGCGAGGAAATACCATGAGTTCATTCGTAATTTTCTTCGGAGCCATGGCCGTGTCAGCAGTCAGCTGCGAGTTACACACCTGTTCGTGTTTCTCTGATGCTTTGCTTGCTGTTGGATCTATGGTGCACATCAGCGGCTTTTCTTCTTCTCACGGCAGTGCAGTTTTCCCCTGGGCGCTTTGACTGCGCAAAATTAAAAGAGTTTTAATTCTTAAAAGAGTGATTTTCTCTGTAAAAGAGTATTTTCCTCTAAAAGAGCAATACACAGCGGCGTTGAACGTCCTTTTCAGTTTGCGTCTTTATAAAGATCCCATTCCACCCCTGTGTAGTTCCTGGATGTGGTAGAGTGCTCTCCGCTTCAGACGGCCACAGGCTTTGTCTCGTGTGTCTGGGTTGCGATCACACCGAGGCAGCATTTGTGGATGGTTCATGCTCTCACTACGAGGGCATGACCATGGCAACGTTGCGGTCGCGGCTCGCTTTCAACAGAAAGCACGCCACGCATCGCTCCTTCTTCCCACGGGATTGAGGACGATGCCGCTGGTGCTGGAGGCGATCTGGGGCCAGCAGTGGGTGCAGCTCCACTGGGTACGCCCCCTCGGACCACCCGCCCCCCGGCATGCTCGTTGACTCCCGTCCGTGGTCAAGGTGACAGCGGCTCGTCTCACGGCCAGCCTGCCTATCCTCTAGAGCTAGAAGTGGATGATGACTCCCTTGGGCTGCCGCCTTCGGGCCAGCACGCCCAGGCTGAGGCTGACGTGCAGATGTCCGATATGCTTGCCCAGGCCGCCGCTAGCGTGGGGCTGGACTGGAACCCTCCGTCCTCCCCACAGCCATCGCGGCTGGATGATTGGTTCCTGGGAACACCGTGCCGCTCACAGTCGCGCACACCACCGGTCCCATTTTTCCCAGAAGTGCATGATGAGCTGACGTCTGCGTGGAGGGCGCCACTCTCCACTCGTCATGCCACCCACTCGTCATGCCACCCACTCGCTACCCTTGACGGCGGAACGGCCCACAGGTACACGCCGATTCCCCAGGTGGAGAGGGCTGTTGCGCTCCACCTGTGCCCCGGAAACCCGACCACCTGGCAGGGTCGCCCTGTGCTCCCCTCCAAGGCCTGTAGGATGACGTCTACACTGACTGCTAAAGCCTACAGCGCTGTCGGACACGCCGCTTCCGCCCTGCACGCCATGGCCCTCCTGCAAGTCCACCAGGCCAAGGCGCTTAAAGATCTGCACGTGGGTAGCCCTGATCACGAAGTGCTGCATGAACTGCGCTCAGCAACCGACCTCGCCCTCAGGGCCATGAATGTCACAGCGCAGTCACTCAGGCAGGTGATGGCCACGCTCGTGGTCCAGGAACAACATCAATGGCTGAACTTCGTTGAGATTCGTGAAACCGACAAGACTCGCTTTCTCAACGCCCCTGTCTCCCAGTTCGGCCTTTTCGGTGACACCGCCGAGGACTTTACCCAGCAGTGCTCTGCGGTGAAGAAACAGACGGAGATGATCTCTCACATCCTGCCCCGCCACAAGCCTGCCGCCATGGGCCATGCCCTGTCTGCTCGCCGAGGGCATCCCCCTGCGAAGAAACACCAGGCTGCTCCGCCTCAACCTGGGCCCAGCTCTCAGCCGAGCTCCCCGCAGGAAGCAGACGCCCCCCGTCGCAAGGACCCCCTCGAGGACCCGGAAGGATCCCAGGCGTTCCTGAGACGGACGACCCAGGGACAAAGATGTTAGCTCCGGAGCTGGTAAGCAGACCACTCCGTTCCCCGGTGGAGGGCCGGGAGGAGAATCTTTTGTTGAATTTATTTCAGTGTACCCACATTCTCAATAACAGAGCTATTTCCTTTGCATCTGGGTCACCTGGCCCGCAAATGCCATTCTCACCGCACTCTGCCGCCACACCTCAAAAGTTCGGACCCTCCGCCCTCAGCCCCACGACTATTCCCCGGCTGGCCGGTTCGGATGAGTCCAGAGGACGCCTCTACCAGACCTCCTCCTCAGTAACGAACCCACCCCCTGCCGGGTGCACGGCGCAAGGTAAGTGCTTTTTCTCAGCACCAGAGCCTCGGGACGCGTCATCGGCTCCCGATGCCGTAACACCTGCTCCGCCCCGCTGCAAAGCCCCGCTGGGTACGTCAAAAATACTCGTCCCTTTGGTGCCCCTAGCATGGAGCTTGGATGCATGGCTTTCACTTCCCAATCCGTCACGCTGGCTGGCCCGGACCATCCGACTCGGTTACACAATTCAGTTTGCCAGGCCTCTGCACAAACTCCCATTCAAAATGCTCATGCAAAAACTACATCTAGAACTGCATCTAGATTGGTTTGCAGCGGTAGACTTCCACGTCTCAATATTTTGCCTCGACACCGACCCTTCCTTCGGTTCGCATTCGAAGGCCAGGCGTATCAGTACAAGGTCCTCCCCTTCTGCATGTCTCTGTCCCCTCGCGTCTTCACCAAAGTTTTCAGAGGCAGCCCTTGCCTCGCTCCGAGAAGCCGGCATCTGCATACTCAATTACCTCGATGACTGGCTCATCCTGGCCCACTCCCGAGAGTTATTATGCGCTCACAGAGACCAGGTGCTCAGGTACCTCAGCTGTTTGGGGATTCAGGTCAACTGGGAAAAGAGCAAGCTCACCCCTGTTCAGAGCATCTCTTTTCTCGGCATGGAGTTAGACTCGGTCTCAATGTAGGCACGACTCACCAACGAGCATGCTTAATCAGTGTTGAAATGCCTCGCCTCCTTCAGGCCGGGTGCAGCGGTTCCTTTAAAACTTTTCCAGAGGCACCTGGGGCATATGCAAAGCAAATTCAATGATTTTCGTCTCGCATTCAGTGCTTTATAAGTGCTAAATATGAGAGATAAGATATTCCAAGTGTATTCCAATAGAATAATACATTGTTCATTGTTTGGTTGACAAGATTCCAAGATGGCTGTGTCTATTGTGTTCTTCACATTGCAATTTAACTGAAGGCTTAACTGGCAGTCCACTGGCGGCCATCTTTGGAATGTTCTCGTGAAGCTATTTCCAGTCATGAAAATGCAGCTCCTATTTACTTGAATGGAGAAAGACCTAAATCTCCAAAACAGTTGGTCAACATTATGATCAAAGAACGTATTTCACAACACTGGATTCATAAATTCTGCTTCTTTAGCTCAGATTTAGCTAAAAACGCAATTTTCAGGGCTTGTTTTGCCCTGAAACACGCACATGCGCGTTCATGAGTTGATTGGCAGATGATGTCTGTATCTAAAAGGTGATTGGCTCTTTTACCTGTAAGGCGGGCCTTCTTTCTACATCCGTTAACCATTGGGCGTTCCAATTTCTCGCATTCACATCAACAGAAGTGGCACGTCTCTGCTAAATAGTCTCAGAAAAGGCAAAACAAAAAAAACAAAAAACTACTATTTGCTATCTGATAACGATCTGATCGCCCAAAACTCATGTTAATGCTAGGTGTATATGGGGCCTTAAAGTCAACATGAAATCAAAATGGACCCTATTTACTTCCGTAATACACAGTCCAGGTCTGATTGTGCACAATTCTATGCACGTTATTCCAAAGAAATTTTTTTTTGTAATCTATGATCAAAATGTTATAACTTTCTTTTTCGGCTGATGCCATTTAGACCACCCAGACTATTTGTTAATGTTAAACAACAAACAGACTGCCATTGTATGTCAAACTATCTTTCTAATTCTTGCCAGTAATTTAATGCAGTTAACATAAAGGTTACGGCAATAATACCAAATAATGAAATGCAAACAAAACACTGAAAAATAAGTATTACCTATGGAATTAGAGGTCAACCGATTAATCAGCAACGATAGCTGATTTTTTTTTTAAACTATCGGTTATCGGCAAGAATCAACGATGATAGTGCGCAGATAGATTTTGTTTTCCTTATGTGTTTGTGTAAGCTGAAAGCACATACATTTCAAAATAAGAGTCCTCTGTTTATTTTGGGCTTGTTTATAGTTTAAAGTCCAACGTTATGCACCTAAATATAATTTTTTCCCCTGGTCATTATGGGGATTTTGGTTGCATAATAAACTATTTCTGGGATTTAATACATTTGGACTCTTTCAGCCTCTATGTCTGTGCCTGTCACAGTAAGGAAAGACTAAAGAATTTTTTTTTTAACAATAAATCGATTTGAAAAACTTTCAGCCAGTTAATCAGTTATCTGCCATTTTCTATCACCTTAGATATCGGTATCGGCCACAGTCAGAAATGAATGGGGGCTTAGTGCAAAAATGCCATTGAAAGTGACAAAAAAGGTCTGAAAATGGTCAGAAAATGTTTCAGGAGGGCAGTAATCTGCCACATTTGATTGCAAACTCACATTCGGGTCTGTTCTGCTATTTAACGCCCACTTTTCACAATCCAACCAATTCAGCATTTATTTCACATGGAAGTATGTCACATTACGGAAGTAAAATGGGTCACTAACTATGATTTATGTCGAATTTAAATGGTGGGGTGATCCAACATCTTCTTCCTAAGATTGTAGTTTCTCTGAAGGGCCACAAGAGAGTGTTATTGTACTATACTTGAAGAGTTGATACAGCTCTGTGTTGTATAGATCAGGCCTAAATATAGGCTAAAGTCTGTGTGTGGCACACCAAATTGACCTAAAATTATAATATATTTAAGTACAATTCGGTCTAGTTTAATTCTATTCTAGATTAGTTGAACAATTAAGTTAGTCTGTGAGGAAGCCATGTTTTTGTGGCTTTGTGAGTGTGTATTTGTGTGTATTGGTGCCTTATTTTGTTGTTCTACCACTGCAGGGATTTGTGCCAGGGCTGGCCGGGACTTCCCATGCTGCATTACAGTTCATGACCTATGAGTGCCTGAAGAGGGAGAAGAATAAATATAAGAAGATGCCATCTGAATCACTGCTGGTGAGGAAACGAAACCAGCCTTATTTTTTTCAACTAGGAACATATAATGATATATGAGCTTTATATCCCAAAATTCAGATTAAAGGAAAATGTATGTTGTGGTAGTCTTAACATTTTGGCTTTTGGGATAAAGTCTGCTCCGCATTGCATCTTATCTTGAATCAGCAATCTGAAATCAATGATAGCACAGCATGCACCAGAGTGTTAGCTCGTTCAAATAACGGTGCAGCAGTCTTCGACAAAAGTTGTACAAACAACACCATCAACTCAAAATGTGTGAGTCTGTAAACACTTGGTGTCTTCAAACGCAATGGTCAAATTTAGAACAAATGATATCATATATTGCAGTGTATTTAACAATAATGTGGCATTTGACTCTGTATTGTACCTTAAAGAAAAGTTAATTGTGTACTGGAACAGCAATGGTCATTATTTTAATGGAGGTGAGTCACTTTCTTGTCTCCCTACTTCAGTCTCCACTGGAGTACATCACCATGGCAGCCATCTCCAAAATATTTGCAGTGGCAGTAACTTACCCATACCAGGTGGTGCGTGCTCGCCTGCAGGACCAACACAACAACTACAGCGGTATCGTGGATGTCATCAGGGGAACGTGGAGGTATAGGTTCAACTCTCTTTAAACAACATCACACAGAATTTAGAGAGCAATATATTTATTTATTGGCTTGTCACTGTATTTTTAAATTCTGTTACTCATGTACATAATGCAAATCTATAACTAACTAAAAGTAGCAATGCTGCTAACTTAAAGGGACAGTTCTTCCAAAAAATTAAATTCTCTTATCATATACTCACCCTCATGCCATCCCAGATGTATGACTTTCTTTCTTCTGCTGAACACAAATGAAGATTTTTAGAAAAATATCTCAGCTCTGTAGGTCCATATAATGCAAGTGAATGGTGACTAGAACTTTGAAGCTCCAAAACGCTCATAAAGGCAGCATAAACGTAATCCAGAAGACTCCAGTTTTTAAACCCATGTCTTCAGAAGTTATATAATAGTTGTGGGTGAGAAACAGATCAATATTTAAGTCCTTTTTTACTGTCAATCTCCAATTTCCCTTTCACATTCTTCTTTTATTTTTGGTCATATACGTTCTTTGTGTATATCGCAACCTACTGTGCATGGAGGAGAATTTATAGTAAAAAGGACTTAAATATGTATCTGTTTCTCACCCACAACTATCATATCACTTCTGAAGACACGGATTTAACCACTGGAGTCTTATGGATTACTTTTATGCTGCATTTATGTGCTTTTTGGAGATTCAGAGTTTTGGACCCCATTCAGTTGCATTGTATGGACCTATAGAGCTGAGATATTCTTCTAAAAATCTTCATTTATGTTCTGCAGAAGAAAGAAAGTCATACATATCTGGGATTGCATGAGAGTGAGTAAATGATGAGAAAATGTTCATTTATGGAAGAACTATCCCTTTAAGTACTTTTTCAAGTAATGTCACAGTAGCTTCATTTTTTTTGTAAATTGTGTAGCTTTTCCAAAAACAAGCTATTTGAGTAATGGCGTAGCATGAGACGTTTACATTACCAAAGAACATTTACAGACCCACCACTTCCAACCCCATCTCAAAAAAGCAAGTAGTTAAGTAAAGGTTTCGTTATATAATATCAGTTTTCATTCTCTTTTTTTTTTTTTGGCATATTGTGCTCATGGGAAATCCGATTCATTTTAGTGAATCAGTTTTTGCTCACTTAAAACAAATTATATTTACAGATTTGTTTGAATCCTTGCACACGTTTTAGGTCTTCTTTAGTATAGTGAAATATTTGGTTAAATGTGTCATTCTTCAATGGTAGTGGCAAAAGCTGAACTGCTCTATTATGATGTCATCTTACTAGAACCTCCTGAGACCCAGCAAAAAAAGAAGTTTTACAATTTCACTATTGGAAAAAGTATATTTTATTCATATTTGTTTTGCTGTGCTGAATTGTAATCTCATTCAATGTATATTTCTATAGACCAAGGAAAGGAAGATGTCATGGCCAAACATTTCTTATCTCTGAAAAACCCAGGGTTTCCTCTTAAGATACATTTACATTTTGTCATTTAGCAGACACTTTTATCCAAAGCTATTTTTTTTAATCTTTTTATATATATATATATATATATATATATATATATATATATTGTTAAATATTAAGTAAGTGCATTTATTGTGGATAAAACGATACACCCAAATTGACTACTGTGGCATGCATAGGGTAAGAGAAACTTAAATAAAAATGAATTGCTGGGTCTCAGGAGGATAATGACCTTTAAAGCCTGATGTAACAAATATGATATAAACAAAAATCTCATATTAATTGTTTTTGTCTCTAGTTAAAAATACTCCCATTAAAAAAAAATATATATATATATATATATATATATATATATATATATATATATAATTTTCTGACTTGTCTTATCAGTACAATGGAAATTAAGGACATTTATTTGTTTTAATAATTTTAATGAAATACTGGTGACACAACGGCTTATACCTGTGGATACTGGTATTTAAAGTTAAATTGTGTGTTGTTTTACAATTAGTAGGTACAGTTGTAGTAAGAAGTAAACTTCTGGCAAATACATTTAAACTCAGTTTTTCACAATTCCTGACATTCAATCATAGAAAACATTCCCTGTCTTAGGTCAGTTAGCATCACCACTTTATTTTAACAATGTGAAATGTCAGAATAATAGTAGAGATTGATTTATTTCAGCTTTTATTTCTTTCATCACATTCCCAGTGGGTCAGAAGTTTACATACACTTTGTTAGTATTTGATAGTGTTGCCTTTAAATTGTTTAACTTGGGTCAGATGTTTTGGGGAGCCTTCCACAAGCTTCTCAAAATAAGATCTTAAGCCATTTTGCCACAACTTTGGAGGTATGCTTGGGGTCACTGTCCATTTGGAAGACCCATTTGTGAAGAGCTTTTACTTCCTGACTGACATCTTGAGATGTTGCTTCAATATAAACATAATTTTCCTTCCTTGTGATGCCATCTAATTTGTGAAGTGCACCAGTCCCTCCTGCAGCAAAGCACCCCCACAACATGATGCTGCCACTCCCATGCTTCACGGTTGGGATGGTGTTCTTCGGCTTGCAAGCCTTACGCTTTTTCCTCCAAATATAACGATGGTCATTATGGCCAAACAGCTCAATTTTTATTTCATTAGACCAGAGAACATTAAAAAGTAATATCTTCATCCCCATGTGCACTAACTGTAGTCTTGCTTTTTTATGGCGGTTTTGGAGCAGTGGCTTTCTTGCTTAGCAGCCTTTCAGGTTATGTCGATATAGGACTCGTTTTACTGTGGATATAGATACTTGTCTACCTGTTTCCTCCAGCATCTTCACAAGGACCTTTGCTGTTGTTCTGGGACTGATTTCCACTTTTCTCTCCAAACTAAGTTTATTTCTGGGAGACAGAATGCGTCTCCTTCCTGAGTGATATGATGACTGTGTGGTCCCTGTTTACTTAAGTACTACTGTTTGAACAGATGAACGTGGTACCTTCAGGCACTTGGAAATTGCTCCCAAGGATGAACCAGATTTGTGGATGTACACAATTTTTTGTGTGTGAATTTCTTTTGATTTTCCCATGATGTCAAGCAAAGAGTCACTGAGTTTGAAGGTAGGTCTTAAAATACATCCAGAGATACACCTCCAATTCAGTAAACCTCCTATCAGAAGCTAATTAGCTAAAGGCTTAAAGCTGCTTAAAGCACTGTTAACTTAGTGTAAGTAAACTTCTGACCCACTGGAATTGTGATATAGTCAATTAAAAGTGAAACAATCTGTCTGTAAACAATTGTTGTTAAAATTATTAATGTCATGCACGAAGTAGATGTTCTAAACTTGCCAAAACTAGAGTTTGCTAATATTAAATCTGTGGAGTTAATAACTTTAATGACTTCAACTTAAGTGTATGTAAACTTCTGACTTCAACTGTATATGTAACTAAGGAATTGGTAAATACAGTTTCAAAATAGCTTCCCCAACACTAATGCAAACATTCAAATTTGGCAGAGGAAATATTATGCAACTCCCAGGAGTAATTTGAACTCATCTGATATTACTTTACATCAATTCAATGTTGTTTTTTTTTACTTTTCCTATAGCAATGAGGGGATTGAGGGCTTTTACAAAGGGATGGTCCCCAACTTGGTGCGAGTCATTCCAGCGTGCTGCATCACCTTCTTGGTGTTTGAAAACGTGTCACGCGTACTGTTGGGAGAGTATCACTAAATCCTCAGGACTCGCATGTGGGTGCGCACTCACATACGCAACAATGGACCAACAAAAGATACGGCAGGACTATGTATGTGTGATGGAGAAGATCAGGAATATAAAACATTTCCTGTTTAACTCTAAACTCGAACGCACTTAATGAAAAGTCGAAAATTGAGGAGCATATCCAGTATGACAGTTTCAGATTTATTGTATTGTTGATACTTGAATTTATTGGGACGTATTGACTAGTTCACCCAAAAAATTTTAACTCTGTCATAATTTACTTATTCTCATGTCATTTTAAACCTGTCTGAATTTCTTTCTTCCGGGAATCAAAAAGCAGAGTTGATAAAAGTGTCAAGCTCCAAGGACAAACATAAATAAAGCCCCATAAAAGTACAACTTGTTTTGTGCACAATTTTCGAAATCTAACAAAGCCATTTGTTAGCTATGTGTGAAGTACAGATTAGAAGATTAATTATTCACTGAAAATCTTAACAGTCATTCACTTTTATTGTATAGACAAGTGCAGCAAGAACATTCTTCTAAAAGTCTAATTTTACTGATTTTTTTTCCACTGAAGAAAGTCATTTGGATTTGAAATGACATGAGGGTGACTGAATTATTTTTATTGGGGTAAACTATCCCTTTAAGGTGTTACATTAAAATAATCCGAGAGATGCACGAGTGTCCATTATTGTCTCTCAGATTGATAAATATTAGAGTATAAAAGAGTGTAATGTTACAAACACCATGCTTTCAAGCTGTCAATGACAAGAAGTCAAGAACAGGTCATGGAAAACCAGATTCAATCCATCCTGTGACAATGCAACCCAACATCATGTTCATCAAACACGCAATTCTCTTAAGGAGATGTTTGTCATTTTAATGATATTGTTTTTTAAAAAAGCTGCTTTATTTGTTTAGCTTTGTGAGAGAGTGAACTCGTTTACCTTTAGTAACTGTGCAAATCTCCTCTGGCTTATGTGCCCAGGAAGAGACTCACTGGGCATGCTCAGGAAATGACATAATGCTACAGGATAATAGAACACAGGCCTGACAGTAACCGATACCTTACTGGAGGACACAAGCATATTTCAAACAGATGTCTGTGGATTACATCTGCTGAATTGAGAGGAACATTTGAACTGGAAGACAGAAGATAAATAGAAAAAAATGTTATGTCGCAACTGAGAGGCCATTAGAAATGTATATGAAATGTGCTATTGTCAGTCCCGCACAAAACAATGAAATAAAAAAGGTGATATATGTATAAGCCATTTTTACACATCTAATAAAAGAATATATATGTAAAAGACACATTAGTCTGAAAATACTCTTGTGTTTTATGAACTGTATAAACTATATTGGGACACTTGGGTTGTTATTAAAAAAATACAACATGGACTCTTAAAACTGAAGTTTGTAACTTTTGAGTGTTAAAATACTTTTATCCCAGCATAATATGCAGAGACAACTATAAGTAAGCCATTCATAAATAATTTTTCTCAAAAAAAATAGCCAAGAGACCAGGGGCGGACTGGCTATAGGGAGAACCGGGACTTTTTCTGGTGGGCCAGCCTCGAAACGGGGCTAAATAGCAGAACAACCCCATTCAGACTTTTACATTTTCTAAACGTAACCCCCATACAGTATCATTCCTCATTCACAAGGGCTTCTATGCCCCCATACTTACTATCTGAATGTGACGAAATATAAATATCATTTGAATGTAAAAATGCTATGCAGTCATTATGCTTCAAAACAAACAGATGATCTTTTAACATTCATATCCAACTGCACTTGATTGGTAAACTCTATTTCAATATTTTGGTAAAAGTTCTCTCATATACCACTGCTTTGGCTGTCTCTGGGATGCCACTGCAGTTTTGTATAGACTATTTTGACTGTTTAGGATTTTTTTCTTCTACCAATTTTCGTCATATCACCCAGCCCTAATATAGACAATTTATTATGAAATATTATGCGAGTACAACTTGACAGCACTAATATTACTGATCTAACATTTCAAACCTCACAAACTTCTTTTGTTTGAAAAGTGTGTTTGTGTGGTCTTTAAAATAAATGCCACTTGCTTTGATAGTTTGTTTTCTAATGCAATGACATTTTTGCATTTCCTAAATGCTGCTTTTGTGTCCATTTACTTTTATGGGAACACTGTAACCTAAACTGTGAGAACAATAGACAAATTTCTTATAATATTGAACACTCAGCACTGCAGCTGCAGAACTACTTTATACCACACCAGACATTCCAAACCTTAGTCATTCTACACACACTTTTTCCAGGATTTTCCATCTACGCCCTCTTTAATGTTGTGCTACTTTCTGACAGTTCATCAGCATTATGAAGCCATTTAACCAGCATTTGGTCTCTTTCCATAAACACGACCATTTTAATATGTATAAAAATGTAATTTTTCACAAAATTAAGGAGAGTATGAAATTGTGACAACATAGGGTATAGTTAAAAATCATGTGAAAACTAGGTATAAACATGGGGGGGGGGGGGGGGGTATATATGTTGTCTTTATTAATGGGTGAATCTCAGTAAGAAATGTCTAGGTTGTATTTCACCCCAAAGGAAAATAAAAATACAAAAAATACAAAACCATGTTAAAAAATGAAGGTTATATTTAAAATGTGATTTCATTACAATGAAATGCTTTTTCCCTGTCAAACAACAGCGATATATGAAAACATTTCATTCTCACTACTGTAATACACTAATAAAAAAACATCCTGTCTTAAGATGATTCAATTAAATTCCATACAACAAATACTACCATATTTTATTATTTCCAATTGTACTTTACAAATGTAATTTGGAAATTGAAACAATTTATCAATATTATTTGCATTACAGCAATAATTATAAGATTTGTCTGCATTACAGTTTTCATTTTTGGGGTAAAAATATATGTGAGACATGGGTAATAAAATCATCCATACACAAAAGAAGGGCCACTAAATAAATATTATCCTGGATGTCCTTGAACTCCCTTTAAAAAAAGGACTGTAGTGATATCATTGTACAGTAATAGTATCAGATGATAATACCATGGTACTGTTTGATTCCTACGGTACTTCAAATTATTGGCATTACCCTCATGATAGTGTCCAAAAACCATAGTAATATCATCTTACTCTTTTGTTAAGGGTCTGTACTATCTAAGTTGAGAAAACAGAATCCCTCCTAACTGATATTCAGCAGGAGAATAACTATCTATTACAACGTGAAAGTTGCATGGACCCTAAGCAAAATAATTAGCTGATTGGACACAAGGATCTCCTTTCTACAAGAAACCCTCTTTATGTGGCAGAAGATCGTGATCTTATCTTCTATTGCCATGAGATCGCTATCTTCTATTGCCATGGTGACAGCGGTGGTGGCGAATGTCCGAAGGAATGCTCATTTTGGAAGCTCTTCAACGATCACCCTGGATACAGAGTTCCATCCTGTTGACGCATCGCCACGTGGGTAGTCAGCACAGGTGCCCACCCATATACCAACATCCACCAGACCGGCCTGGATCCCTTCACAGAGCCCCTCAACTGATGGAAACAACATAAGCAACGGCAGCCATCAATATCAAATATTATAACAGTGCACCTTTTTATATCTGGAAAATATTTCTTTAAATATATTTGTATTCTGCCCAATTTGAAATGCCCAATTCCCATTGCACTCTAGGTCCTCGTGGTGGCGTAGTGACTCGGAGTGATGAATCCAAGTTGCCTCTGCTTCTGAAACCACAAACCCGCGCATCTTATCACATGGCTTGTTGAGCGTGTTACCGTGGAGACGTAGCACGTTTGGAGGCTTCTATTCTCCATGGAATCCACGCACAACTCACCGCGTGCCCCACCGAGAGTGAGAACTACATTCTAGCAACCATGAGGAGGTTACCTCATGTAACTCTACCCACCCTAGCAACTGGGTGAATTTGGTTGCTTAGGAAGCCTGACTGGAGTCACTCGGCACACCCTGGATTCCAACTCACAACTCCAGATGTGATAGTCAGCGTCAATACTCGCTGATCTACCCAGGCCTCTTAAAAATATTTCTTAATGGTTCCATTAATTATTATTTTAGTACTTTTGGTATATTTAGTATTTTTTAGGGAATATTTGGTTACCAACGGTTGATTCAAATCACCATTTGCACTTTGGTTCATCTTACATATTATGCATCAGCATTGTGCTATCATATTATTACATAATAAATCTCATTGGGACTTGTGCGCAGCATTGGTGCATTTGCTTCTTATGACCTATCACATGAATTTGACTTATGTAACGTGTCATATTGACTACTATTATGCTTCTTTTTTGCCCTTTTTGAAGATTGCAAGTTTGAAACACGGTACATTTTCATTTTATGGAAAAGAGCAGCGTGAACATTCATGTTTCATGAAAAATGTGATGAAAGTCAAAAAGGTTTGGAAAAACGTGTGTAAATGAGCACATAATTGTTTTGGTGAACTATTCCTTTAGTTCAGTGCTACATTTTGAAAATTGTGCACAAAATTCTTGCACGCTAGTTAAAATCAAGTTGTTATATCTTGAGAAATGTTGAAGCTCTATGTTGTAAGTTAAGTGTAGAGAGTGTGCTGTGAGCAACCACACAAAGCTCTCAAATTCTTTTGGTCTCTGTAATTGCAGCATAGATGCTTATGAAAATGGCAAAACTGCTTTCAGCCACACAAAAAAGACAAAGGAATCCAAGGGACAAAGACATTTGTGACTGCTTGACAGTATCTCTGTTTTCTTTATGGTTATGAAAAATGTTATTTTTTAAACTGTTTACTGGCAGCAACATGATCATGTGAAAGACAAAATTGACAAGCTAGTTCAAGTGATACACGGGTGTTGCTTTTAATTAAAATGAACAGATTTCAACTATTTATGTATTTTTGTATGTGAAGGTCTCACTCAAACTGAAATGGAAACTTTTACCAGGCCTTAACTGTTTATGTTTTGGCACTTTTCTTTGGCCTATTCAATGGAAATATAACTTGTGAGCAGAACAAGGCATCTTTTTCAAGCCGTAATGGTCCAAAATTAAGCAAGAAGTGTGAAAATATTATGTCATTGTGTCTACGTAAAATGTTTGCAGTGAAATTAGACTAAGCCAGGCAAAGGATTTAACACAATACAGGATTTGAGATGTGCCGAAAATGACACTGTGGTGGGAATTGTCATGACTTCATGAATATTCTAGAACTTTCTAGACATCCACAGTGCTAAAAGTTCCCAAAGTTAAAGTTACACCCATATACGAATACATTGATGGTATGTATATTTTAATAAACTGTTATTAACTCATCTCCATGTTGTGAGCACATTTTAAGTTTGCTGTACACGTTACTTTGGAAACCACAAAGCCGTACATAGACCTAAATATAAATGTATATCTTCATAATTGCAGAGTGTGTGATTCACACATGCAGCCACAAAGCAAGTTTCATGGTTTAATTAAAAGCCTTTTAGAACTTCAAGGAATCTGTAACAAAATATTTTATTATGATCACATTTTCATCTTGTAGTTACTGAATTTCTTGGTTGCATTTTATATTTCTTTAACAGTTTTATAAGACCTGTAATCTTTATCACACTCTTCAATTAAAAATATGTACAATCCTTTCACATTATCTCATTTTATTAGATCCTCCAGAAAATATGTTGTGAACTACATAACACAATTTTCTTCACTCAAACTGCACAAAGACAACACAAAACATGCTTGTTTGAAGTTATAAATGGTGTATAAATGTTACCTGTGGACGTCCTGTGTATGTTTATGGTGGAGTTGAGTTCAGGGCTGCCCTGGTCCAGGTAAATGATTGATTCTATAGGTAACGGTCCGATGCATTCGGCTCCATTAAAAGTGAAGTACCAGCGCTGACAGCAAGCCGTTTTACACTTCAACCTGAGAGAACCGCTGAACAGCACACGCAGAGCACTGTCTGTACGCCGCTTAGTGAACGTGCACTCCTGTGACACAGAAATCAAGACATGGTCAATATTTCACCTCTGACAGGTGAATGACAACTGAATCTCTTGAAATGTTTTTTTCACAAAAAAAAAAATCTATTGTGCTTACAGAAAATGAGGCAGATTTTAGGAACATCAAGGCGCCCCCCCCCCAACCATGCCCATGTTAGAGCTGCTCGCTCCCGAAGACCTAGGATCAAGTCCGACCTGTGTCATGTCCCGATTCTGCTCCCTCTCCCTCTCTCTCAGCCCTACTATCCTGTCTACACTACTGTCACATAAAGGCAAAAATATATATACTGTATAATGGTAGGAAAAAATACTTTTTTCAGTAATGAAGTCTGACTAGTGGTCCTTTTTTCCAAGTCTTCTGAAGCCATATGATAGCTTTGACGCCCTGATATACTTCAGGAGAAGTTCTTCTTCGTTCTTGGGTATAAAGAAGTTCACAACAGCCGAGGAACAGTATACTGTTTGCAAACATTCAGACACCCGCCACACTGCTGTGGGAGACTTTAGAAGGACATTTAAATATGAGGATGCTCAGCAAAACTTGAACTAATGTGACATTAAAATGTGTTATCATTGACTTTATGCCTCATTCTATGAGTAAAATTCACATGAAGCCAGTAAAAGAAGCCGTTTTAACCACTCAATTATGATTTAAAGTAATATATATGCAGTAGAATGTGTGTAATTTGTCTTGTTTACATTCTGAATTCATAAAGCTAATGTGCTAATAGGCCATAATATGTGCTGGTTACACACTGTTATTTTAATTTATAATGAAAGTGATATAACTGCAAAGATGGGTGTATAAAAGAGTGTTAATGTGCAAAATACAGACAAAAGAATGATGGCATATTTTACTTTGGGCAGATGTGTGAATGGCTTTTGCTACAGATGACACTCGAGTGAAGCAGCATATCAGAGTTAATGGGCACTTAAAAGAGTATTTGAGTAGATTTGAATCCTTTTGTAGAATAATTTAACAAAACAAATGCATCACATGTTCTTGGAAAATGTCTCTGCAAAAGATTGTACAGATGTAGGAAAATTTGCACCAGCCCGCTAATAACTGCACACCGGTGTGTGTACATATTGACTGATCTTAACTGACTGAATGCTGTGAATGGGAATTAGCTGATGACCTCAAAGTAGGTGGAGCTCCAGGTCACACCTAATGATGACATGGACCAATGGTAGTAATAAGGTGTTTAGCAGCTGGTAAGAAGATTTGCTAAATGTTCTCTCAGGCGAGCTGTTAAGTACCACTGGAACAGACCTGAAAACACCTTCATTTTTGTCTGATTTTATTTTAAAAGTCCTCACACCTGTTCATTTTTTTATTCTGTATGAAGTATATCTAAGCCTTTAGAAGACTTGCAATAAAGAACACAAGGTATTTTAAAGCCTGGACATTTAGCAAACATCTTCCTTTGTCTTCCATGGAAGAAAAATAATGAATATGGGTTTCAACAGTAGATGACACACTAATATGAATAACATGAGCTGAATAGCACTTTGTACATCATTCTTACAGCTATTTTGCCCAGGTCAATCCCATAGTTTAGAGAGTTCCAAGCACACTGTTTGAAGTTGGGCTTCCAGGGATCTTCAAACCTCTCCGTCACACACTCTCCCTTCTCCCCTTTAAGTCCGTCTCTCCCAGGGATTCCTGGAGTGCCTGGAATGCCATTTATCCCCGGGTTACCATCCCGACCCTGTATTCCAGGTGGGCCCTGGACGCATGAGTGGTACTGATGACAAAAACATGAAGAACAGACAATGACTATTCCAGCTCATTTCGGTCTTTTTTGCCTTGTTAGCGAGAATGCCACTGATTCACTTTGATTCATAAGCTAATGTAGATGGGAGAGTACCATGACTCTGATCTATGGGACTGACACATTTCTGCAGAAATGATAAAGAAAACCTAAAACCGGCCGCAAAATGTGTGCAAAAAAAAAACCCCTGGCCACAGTCACAGCCTGCACCGCTTAAATTACAGACTGACACAATACAGATGTTACTTACTGGATTCATGACAGTAGTGTATTATCAAAGTTTTATTCATAGCATTATTTGCATATTGCAACAATACAACTAAATACCTCAAACTACTTAACTGTCATCCCTCTTCTTTTAATTAAAGGAATATTCCAGGTTCAATACAAGTTAAAGGGATAGTTCACCAAAAAATGTAAATACAGTCAATGTTTACTCACCCCTGTGTTGTTATAACCCCATATGAATTACTTTCCTTTTATTAACACAAAAGGGAGAAACTGTGAAAAAATTGTGATCAGTGATGTCATACAATGTCAGTTTATGGTGACCAAATCTTCAAGCTTCAAAAGCATGCAAAAATATAATTCAGAAGTCTAATAAATTATTCCATGAGACTCATGATTGTTATGAAAGCATACGATAAGATTTGGTGCGAAACAAAACGAAACCTAATGTATTATTAAGTGAAACTCTTGACCGACCATTGATCCCCTGTGCACATTCATGATAGGGCACGAAAGCAAGATCACGTAATCCTCGCTCACGACATGGGGCCTACAAGCACAAACCTGTTTTGTTTATCTAAAAACAGGTCTGCCACAGCGATACCGACAACAGAACAACACATCTGCAAAAAACCAGAGAACAGAACTTGCAAAAAATGTCTGAAGAGTTTCTAGGAGAAGAATTCATGCATTTCTATGCCCAGCCTTATTTGTTCAAGTCCTGATTCAAAGAGAGAGATGGAGTAGGCGGGAATTTTGTCACCTCTTCTTCATTCTGAACCGGTGAGCTTTTGTGACAGACCTGACAGTGAGACCTCGTCAAAAACATTCAGTATGTGTAACATTCTCTGCCAACATGAAGTAGTTCATGAGATGCTGATATATGTTATGAGAAAGTTTTTGGACCACTGCCAGCTCACAGCGGACAGAGTTACCCACACGATGCAGAAAATACAAAATAAGGGTATGACAGAATGTACTGTCACTTGTCACTGCTGGTTAGGAAAAAACTCTGATTAACATGGAAAATAGGCTGCCTGTAGTCTCTATGTTTCAGTTTGATTTTGGAGTACTCTGAAAAAAAAGTCTGGGCATAGAATTGCATCAATTCTTCGACTACAAACTCTTCAGACATGTTAAGTAAGTTCTGTTCTCTGGTTTTTGTGCAGCTGTGTTGTGTTCTATCATGGTGGCAGACCTGTTTTAGATAAACAATTTCTCTCTTTGTGTTAAGAAAAAAAAAGTCAGTGTTATAATAAGGTATGGGTAAGTAAACAATGACTGAATTTTCCTTTTTGGGTGAATGATCCCTTTAAAGGTGCTGTAAGCGATTTTGGCCCATCTAGAATTTCCGCAGGCTGAGCTGTTATTAGCCATGCCCCCTCTTTACTAAACACTGCACCTCAAAAATACCAAATGAGCTTTATTGAGCAGATGCAGTAGTAAAAGACAACAGCAGCTAAATAGCGGCATTAACTGACAACTGTTATGAACAATATGGCATTAAGCCTTTAGAATTCCCTGCAACTGCATGAGAATGCTCAAAATGATTCACACGTAAAAAAGTCACAGAGACCGTGGCCCACGGACACATTTGTGTTTGCCGTTTACACAGCCTAGTGATGTCACAGAGACCAGAACAACACTTATTTCAGTAATATCTTTCAGGGAATAGGAAGATTTTTGCATACCATTCCATGAAAAATAAATAAAAAGATTTAACCTTTAAGCTCAATCGACAGCATTTGTGGCATAATGTTGTTAAACAAAAAAAATTATTTCAAAACAAGCATAAAGTTTATGTCTTACGGCTATATTTTTAAAACAGTGAGTATTTTAACATTTATGTATTGTCCCCATTCACTTCCATTGTACAGTTGAAGTCAGAAGTTTACATACACTTTGATTGAAGTCATTAAATCAAATTTTTTAACCACTGCATATATTTCATATTAGCAAAATATAATTTTGGTAAGTAATATAGGACATATACTTTGTGCATGATATAAGTCATTTTTCCAACAATTGTTTACAGACAGATTGTTTCACTTTTAATTGACTATATCACAATTCCAGTGGGTCAGAAGTTTACATACACTAAGTTATATGTGCATTTAAGCAGCTTGTAAAATTCCAGAAAATTATATCAAGCCTTTAGACAATTAGTCGATTAGCTTCTGATAGGTGGTTTACTGAATTCGAGGTGTACCTGTGGACCTCGGAAAAAAATTGGGGACCTCCACAAGTCTGGTTCAACCTTGGGAGCAATTTCCAAACGCCTGAAGGTACCATGTATCTATCATACCGCTCAGCAAGGAGACACATTCTGTCTCCGAGAGATGAACGTATTTTGGAGCAAGAAGTGCAAATCAATCCCAGAACAACAGCAAAGGACCTTGTGAAGATGCTGAAGGAAACAGGTTGGCAAGTATCTATATCCACAGTAAAACAAGTCCTAAATCAATATAAGCTGAAAGGTTGCTCAGTAAGGAAGAAGCCACTGCTCCAAAACTGCCATAAAAAAGCCAGACTACAGTTTGCAAGTTCACATGGGGGCAAAGATCTTGCCCTTTGGTCTAATGACACAAAAATGTAACTGTTTTGCCATAATGAACATCGGTATGTTTGGAGGTAAAAGCGTAAGGCTTGCAAGCAGAAGAACACCATCCCAACCGTGAAGCACGGGGGTGGCAACATCATGTTGTGGGGGTGTTTTGCTGCAGGAGGTTCTGGTGCACTTCACAAATTAGATGGCATCGTGAGGAAGGAAAATCATGTGGATATATTGAAGCAACATCTCAAGACATCAGCCAGGAAGTTAAAGCTCGATCAAAAATGGGTCTTCCAAATGGACAATGACCCCAGTCTAATAGAAAATTTGTGGGCAGAACTGAAAAAGTTTGTGTGTGCAAGAAGACCTACAAACCTGACTCAGTTACAACAGTTCACAAAATTCCAGCAACTTATTGTGAGAAGCTTGTGGAAGGCTTCCCAAAACATCTGACCCAAGTTAAACAATTTAAAGGCAACACTATCAAATACTAACAAAGTGTGTGTAAACTTCTGACCCACTGGGAATGTGATGAAAGAAATAAAAGCTGAAATAAATAATTCTCTCTACTATTATTCTGACATTTCACATTCTTAAAATAAAGTAGTGATCCTAACTGACCTTTTCTACAATTAAATGTCAGGAACTGTGAAAACCTGAGTTTACATGTATTTGGCTAATGTGTATTTAAACTTCTGACTTCAACTGTAAGTGACTCACTGTAACCTCGATTTTTTCTTCTTTTATTTAAAAGGAAGGACAAGTCGAAATAAATTCAAATACAGGTAATCAACATTATATCACAAATGCTGTTGATTGAGATTAACTTGTATTTACACTAAATATTAATTTATTTGGCTGAATGCTAAGACTATTAAAAAAGAATAAAAAAGAAAAATTTTAATCATACTAAATCATCATTAGTAACAAAGTGAGAACAACAATGCAACCTTCACATTATACAATAAGAAAAAGAAAAGTAGAAAGGAACATTGCGCGTGTATATAAATAAGCCTATAATTTAGTCATTATGCAAATGAATCCCATTTTCCCATCCAGAAAAAATGTATCAGTATGGTGCCTTTGCTCTAACTTTGACCGGAGTTTACTGTGGCACATATCTTTTAAACACATGTTCCTTTCATATATCTTACCTTGTCAGTAAACTCTGCGTCTCTTTGTCGGGCGCTCCTCTCTTTAGCCTTTTGCGTGACACAGAAAGGTGAAATTATCCAAACGCAGATGAGGAACTGAACCAACAGACTGCCCATATTGCTGTACAGCTGAAGCGGTTCACAGTGAATGTGCCTGCCTGGTCTCTCTGAACAAACTTTGCTAGCCAACAATGGTTTTCTGTGAGAAACAGTTTTCTTCCTCCAGGGGGCGCTTTACAGCTCAGACAGTTGACTCCTCCATGGACGCTTTGATGCGTTCACGTCATGTCGGAATTACTGTAATTACCAGATGGCAACTCACGTTCACGTCCTCAGACCTCTAATTTATTCGTTTCTATGGTAACGCTAATAACGCCAATACGGTCTTGTTGTTTATAACAGTTAAATGTTTACCACTTCATTAATTCACCTCTTGCTTTTTGATAAATGTTTAAGAGCAAAAGAAAATGCTCCAGGCACGAATAGCATAATAAAATAGCATATTAAATATGTTCACTAGCTTCAACGGTTGATGCTGCTGCCATATTGGATCTTTTGACATGACGTCATGTGCTTTCATTGAATTCCGAGTGTATTTACTCTTGCTCTATGCAGAAGTGAACGCGTTTTACAAGTCTAAATCTTGTAATTACGGAACGCACCACTATTCACAGACCTGTTATTGACACGTTTCCGCCTTCTTAAACAACGTAAATGTAGCACAAAAATATATATTTCCAATTTTTAAAAAAATTATATACATGTAGCGTAAAATTATTACATTTTACTTTTTGTTATATTAGCCTGAAATACGTTTTGTGAGTTGTGAGTGCCCACAAATGATACACCTTATGCTGCTGACAAATGTGACCTCCGGATTGCTGTTGGAGCAAACAGTTAAGTAAAATTTTCTGTGATCCCCCATTTACCACCATTCAAGTTTAACCAACTATGACGACTTCCATTTGATGGACGCGGACGTGAGCCGGAGATCGCATTTGTTGTCCGCTCTCACAACCCACAATTCTTTGCTTCAACAGAAAGTAACATAATTTGTATAAAAACGACACCAATTTGCGCGTAAATATGATGTTCAAATGCAAGTAACATTAAATTCCAAGCTGATGTACCTCAGTAGGGTGTAGAGTAGGCCTAATATGCAGAATTATAGTAAATCATTAAAATAAAGTATTATAGACTAAAAGGACACCTGAAAAATCATTATATCTCTCCTAAATTTGACCTCATACATTCCCTTCCAAAGGGACTTTGTTTACTTCTCATTCAAAGCGCTCATGCTTGTTAAAATGTGGTGTGCGTTCATAGTTGCATTGCAATGCAACCATGTTACATTGTGTTTCAGTTTGTCCTACGAAGGCCGTCTTGTTTAAATTAGGCTTGTTTAAAAGAAGGACGCTCTGTATACTGCAGCCTTCAAAGGACAGTTTCTAGCTAGCACGCAGCCTTCGAAACGAGTCAGTCCACTGTCAGCCATCTTTGGAATGCTCTCGGTAGGTCATTTCCAGTCATGCTATCATCTCATTTCAACGAGTAAACATTAATCATTCAGTAATCGGTTTTATATCTGAAATCTGAATTTACATCCCTACAATGCAAACATCCTATATATGTAATTGTTTGTTTAAAGTTTGGAATTGTTCCTGTTTCTTGAAAGCCCAAGCGAGTTATGTGTATCTATATCAAACAGTATGCACCTCTAGCAAACTGATCAGCTGAATGTAAACAAGTTCACTGAAACTGACATTTTCAGACTTATTTGATCTGAACATCAAATTGTTTTATCAGAGTTACTAGTTTTATGTTTTCATCAAAAAAGTGCCTTGTTCTCACTCTCTCTCCCTCTATCACACGAGCAGCACCTGAGGGAGACATGCAAAGCAAAGTGTTTGCTGTCCTTCTCTGCATATCACGGCACTGTTTAAGCTTATCACGGCCCATTCGGCCCGTTTCGTGGCCGACCCACCGACCCGCTAGGTTCTCACAATGGCCAGTCCGCCCCGATCGGCCCCAAAGTGCGTTGGCCCACTGGGGTCTCGGTATACCAGATTACCAATCCAGACACATAATTTGAGATTTTATGATGGTCAGATGTCAAATTACCATCAATATAAATAGTATTTATCCATTTTGTCCTTGATCTGATAAATGCACCTTTACTGAACATTAACATTTCCCTCAGTGAAGTCAACTTCTCCTTGTCCTGTTCACTGGGAGCGGATAGACAAAAAATTTGATTCATTTCCTGTATAATCCCAGAGTTTCTTGACTCCCTTTCCTTAGAAAGTTGTTACCATTTAAACAGATCCCATTTTGTGATTGCAGAATTGGATTTGGTTTTGATGACTTCTATAATGTTTTTAATACCTAAACAATAAGAAGTATTTTATAAGAGAGAATTATTTAGTTTCAAGTATCCAGGCTGTCTCCGAGAAGTACTATAAACCCCAGATATTTTAAGGTCGATGTAAGCATGGTTAGTTAGAGGGGCAGGAGAAATAGTACATGAACTAATAGATGAAACTACATGCCTTCTAGATTTTTGTAACAAATCTGCTTTGAACCATGTAAATGAGGAGGCATTGCTTCCATGGATGTGTCTGTATGCATCCAGCAAAAAAGGCTACTGCAAAAATCACTTAGAGTTACGTTAAGAGTGTTAACACTAAGTCTTTGGGGAAATCTATCTAAATGAAAATCTGATGCCTCATTAAAATCCCCTCCCGCAGTAAATGCAGCTGAAGGAAATTTCAGATTAAATGTAGAAAGTTTTGTTGACAAACTTTGGAGAAGAATACTGTTCAAATTAGAGTTGTTGAAACCATAAATATTACATAAACGTCTCAGTAATGATGCTGAGAAATTCACCTTCACTTTATGTTCCAGAGAAACTAGCACACAGTCATATTAAGAGTACTTCATTCATAAATACACAAGATCTTGCCTTTAAGCTGTGGACGTACTGATATGCCATTGTGTTCATGAAACTCCAAGAGACAACACAAAGTCATTAAAAATATCTCTGTACGACACCTCTGACCATCTTCTCATCATTCACTCATCCTGTTATTGTTAAGGTGTTAAACCGGGATGGGGAAGGGGTGCCACTATATTTATAAACACTAGCGATCCACCGATTTGTTTTTTTTAATGGCCGATACAATGCCAATATGTCACACAATTTAATATAATAAATAACATAAACATAAAATTGCTAAAAAATAAAATTATAAACTCTTATTTAGTACTATATTTACTCAAATTCACACAAAACATTAACTTTGTAAAAAATTATTACAAAAAATTCAATTGTATTTTAAATGGTAGACAGCAGTTTCTTTTGATTTCTGTTTAGTTATCAAATTTTAATAATTTATTTGCACATGATGAAATTATTAATTTATTAGGAAGAAGGAAATAACAGTACACAGAGTACACAAACATGGAGGGCATGCCACGTTATCAATTTCATTTTCACTAAAAAATTCTGAATCAATTTTACATATAGTGAATAAAACATTTACTCATAGTGCACATGAAGCACTTTTACTCTAAAGTTGCACACACACCTGTGCGGATCCAGCACGAGCATCATTCTCCTGCCAGTTTAAACGGCCTGGATCACCTGCTTGGATTGTCACTGACTGTCATGATTTGTGAATCGGAGGAAAGTCAAAAGATCCTGATCCTGAAGTTTTTGATTCTGTTTGATGGAATACAAGCTTCACAGGAAGATATTAGATGAGTGCTTGACGAGAAGAAAATGCTGGATTTTCGTGAGGTTTGTGAATTACATCTGTTTAAACGAGATATCTGTATATTTGCAAACAGTATAAAATAGAAGTTTTATTGATATTTGCCTTTTATCGTTAGAAAATATAGTTAAAAGTGACAGGAAACTGCTGAGTATATTCTGACAGTATATGTGCTTTAGAGGTAAATAAATGAGCACACCACAGGATGCTGGATCTGCTCAAGTTTTGTGAGGTTTGTTTATTACATATGTTTAAATGAGATATGTACATATTTGCTGACGGTATATGATATTAGTTTTATTGATATTTGCCTTTTTATCATTAGACAAGACAATTAAAAGTAACTGTGAACTGTTAAGGAGAGAGAGAGAATTAAATGGTGAACACTTTAACATCATGAGCTCAAACGCATCTGCCGCGGCTCTGATATGCGGATCGTTTAAATAACTCTGTGTTGCACACCGGTCCATTATTTTAGTAACACAATGGCACGTAACAACAAAACGAACCATGAACGGTCGTTTACATGTCTCAGTCATTTCATGTGCAAGCAGGCAATTCTCAGTGCCCTCAAGAAACAAATCGACCAAACGGGAAAATGTATCAGTCAATGCTGATAATTGAAAAAGTCAGAATATCGGATGATTTATCAGCCTTGGCGATATATCGGTCGACCACTAATAAACACACACATACACACACATATACAGGTGAAAGTGTGCATTTAATTTTAAATCCATTTTGATCGACTCTTCTCAGTAGCTTAAATATAAACAGGAAGTTAGATGACAAAATTCATTAGAGTGGAGTGTGGAAAAGGGGTGGGGCTGAATCAGGTAAATTGATTTTAAACAACAATTTCAAAGTAAAATGAGTTCAATATTATCAGAGATTATTTAGCAGAGATGGGCCATTTCTATTAAAATGAATGGAAGAAATTGGAACTCCCAAAGGCGGCCAACAGTCAACAGATAGAAAGTAGAAAGGAAGTCCCACCTTACAGGTGAAAGAGCCAATCACCTTTTAGATACAGACATTACCTGTCAATCAACTCAACAATGTGCATGTGCATTAGCTATACAAGCCGAGAAAATTGTGTATAATAGTGTAATCAGAGGTAAAGAAGAATTTAAGATACCAGCATTGTCAGATTTGACATCTGATTTGAAATATGTCCTTTGATCGTAATCTTAACCAACCGTTTAGGAGATTTCTGTCTTTTTCCATTCAAGTATATAGGAGCTGCACTGGCATGAATGGAATAGCCTCCAGAGATCATTCCAAAAATGGCTGATAGTCGACTGACTTGCTAGAAAGACTTTGATATTATTTAGACCCTCCGAACCTGACCAATAGGCCTTTTTCACACTTCTGCATTTCTCGCTTCCAGGGGTGCCTCCTCAGGGTAAACTTCCATTGAAATCTGAGCAAAATCTGCTGAAATCAAATTCTTCAAACAAATTAAATAGCGTGTAAATGTTTGAGCACATAAACTCAAAGCAGACTGTGGTCTGAATAGATTAATCAGTTAGAAAAAAGATGATAAATAACTTCTGTGTATATCATGTTGTGACTTGTTGGAAAACAGACCATACAGAAGAGGTAAGAAGCATTATTAGAGGCAAGTGTAAACACCAGCAGTAGCAAAACCATAGCGGAACGTCACGGTTACTGTTGTACCCTCCGTTCTCGGGAACGAGACATTGTGTCGAATGAAGTGACACAAGGGGTCTTCCTTGGGAGCCTCGTGTACCTCTGAACTTGAGAAAAGGACAGTCAGAATTTGCATGTCCCACCCCCGGACATACGGGTATAAAGGGAAGCTGGCGTGTGTCTGTCAATCAGGTTTTTGCACTAAGGAGCCGAGAATAAGGTACGGCCGTTTACTTTGGTAGGTCTAGAGTGTGAAGCGGCTGGGGCTATCTGTAGTTTCATGATAGTTGCCAATCTTTGCTCTTATTCTATGTGGTCTCTATGGAACAGGAAATATATTGAAAAGAACTGTAAAAAAGCTATTTAAAGGTGGTCTTCAAAATAAATACAAATCGAAACACAAGTTTCTATTATGACTCATTTTATTATTAAAAATTATTACAATTTTATTTTAAGTACACTGCTGTTGGTAACTTTTAAGACATCACTTGTGGATCTATTCCTTTCTAAATAAATTTAGATTTATTTTTTTACATCCTAGTTATGTACGTAAGTTGAAAAACTTTGTGAGTAGTTGTTCCTGAACAAGCAGCCTATTCATTCAGTGAGGGCCCATATGTTATTTTACCTCTGTTGACCTGCAGACACCACAGAGACGGGGACTGTAGAGGGACTCAGAGAACGCCAGAGGCATTTCCCTGTCAACATGCCCTTTACCCTGACTCCACGCCACATATGAAAACACACATTGACCATTTATAATGTTATCTCAGAAAATAGAAAACATTTGCCTTCAAGGGAAATCCATCTGAAGACATTAAGTCAACATTTATTTATTCTAAGAATGATTAAGAAAGCAACAAAATGTGATTCTGAGACTGAACTCATTTTTTTAGTATTCATTGCCCACCAATCAAGACTATATCATCAACAGTGAATAATTTGCTTATAATGCAAAGAAAATATATAGTATATGCCCATACATTGCATAATTTATCATCAATTTAACAAGGCCTAAACTCCTTTTGAGCACATCTTCGAAATGAAAAACAGTCTGTATTCACTTTTGTTTAAAAGGCAACGATTAGGGTTTGGGCTAAGGTTAGTTTTTCTATAATTATCATTTCTATGAATAAGATATTTTAGATATTTTATGATAAGAATGCATGAGTAGACTGTATAATAATATTGCCACTATATTACCCTGAGCACTGTCAAACATGAATCTTCACCTGGTTTGCACAAACACCCATAATCATTGTTTTGTTGTCGTTGTCTAACTTTCTCTTGTTTTTTGTCATTTTAGTTATTTGGCTGTAGAGGTTTTAATTTAACATATTTAAATTACTCATCTCTTGATATAGCTGTATTGACACTGGAAAGAAACCAGTAGATGGCACAAGTGCTTTGTTACAAAAATATGGCTGGTCAAATATGGCATATACACATGCACACCTCTTGTAAAGTAAACTTTCAACTTGATAATTCTAATGTCTCTGTAATAAATGTGCGCATATGTGCAATGTTTGTGCCACAGACGTGAAAGATACCTCAAATTGTGCTGCTTGTTTGTGTGCTATATTGCATTTTTTATTTTAATGAGCAGACTTTGCCTGACATATGATAAAATAGGTGAAAAGTCCAACAAACTATGGGATCATAGTTTTATAAGTTGTGTCCAAAATAACACTATATACTATATACATATTCGCACAGCATGGGGTGATGGTTAAGCACTGAACTACATTTGTACGGTGTTGGCTTCACAGAAGTTTCAGTAATTGCTACAATCGAGTTTTAACAGGTCAGCAACACGACTAGATAACTTCACCCCTTCTACTATGTTGGGCAAGCTATAATCATTGACTTCATTAAGTGTCCAACATTACACATTCTGTTTTTCATCACCTGGGTCTTTGTAATACTTTTCTTTTTGTTGCACTTCCAGTGTGAACACACTACTCACACTACTTAAACTACAAAATGGTGTAGAGTAGTGCAGAAGTGTGTGATTTGGGAAACACCTATAATACAAGAATACATGAGAGTGGGCCAGTAAGCAACCACTGAGAATTCCCTAGCAACCTCTTAGCAAGACTTCTCATCTCAGAATGCATCTTAGTATGCACAACACGTTGAACATTGAGGCTACAACAGCAGAAGACCACATCGGGCACTTTATTAGAACCATAGTGACAAAATAGGAGTTCCCCAAGAAATGTGCAAGAATCAACCTGGATTCCTCCATGTTTATTTTTCTCTCTGACAACAAAACACTTGACATACAGTACTCGTAATTGCAACTTCATAAGTTGGAAGAAGGATAATTACAATGGCAGCATCACTCGCACAGAGCGTAATACTACCACACACCAGCTGAGGAAAATAGTTAAACTCTTGCCTGGCCTGGCCCATCCAATCACGAGTCTAGCCAGCACCCATACCCCACATGGCCCAACATGACTGTCACTTGGCCCACCGACCTTACAATTCAAAGCTGGAGAGTGGCCTGAGTCTTGCTCATGTGATACTGTTTTAGTAGTTATCACTATTAAATAAATTGACTTGTGAGCTATTGTGTCCCATTGTTTCCATTTGTCTAATATTGTGAGTGAACCTGTTCTGTCCATTGAATAACTCACAGTGGCACTTAATGAGTGGGACTCTCATTGATTATGCAATGTAAGGCAACCTTTTGTTGTTAAATTGTTTCTACACATCAGACATTTCATTTAAATCACAGCTCCCAAAGACAGACATCTTGTTAGTCTAATTGCAGTCTGTTAGTTTGTTAAATTCAAAGAGATCAGAAGAGGACACACAACAGGTATAATTACGCAGGCAAGAAGAGCTTTATTTGAGAAGTTCTTTTGTTTCCATGTTAGTAAAGAGAAGTGTCAGATCTATCACAAGAGCAAAGTGTGTTTATTTGTCCGGATAAATAGAATTACCAGGGAATGGGAGGCAATTAAATAAGGCAAAAGCTCCTGGTGGTCTGTTGATTATTTTTTGTATAATTATAAATGAGGTCGGTACACTCATATAGAGTTTGCTTGTCTCCAAACTGAGTTGTAAACCCACAGAGAAAATTGTTTAGAGTAATTCTGAACTTCTATAATTGTGTTGTTTGCTAAGAGGCCCTAATGTGAAATGTTTAACTGTTTGTGGCAAATGTAATTTTATGCTGTTAAACCAGTTTTACTATGTTCTGCCCAGTGGAAAAACATTGGGAAAGTATATAAAAAAAATGTTTTTGCTTAAAATATGTTTACATTTCAAATGAAGAAAATATTGGCCTTCCTGCTCCTTATCTGTGCAAAACATGCCACCATGATAGGGCTACCAAATTTCTGGCCTAATGCCCTATAGTTCCCCGTCTGTCGCTCACTTCGACGTTGTGTCGAAGAAGCGACACTAGGGGTCTCTCTTGAGAGCCCTTTGCATCTCTGATCTATGAGAAAAGGCCAAAGAGAAATTAGCAGACAGAATTTGCATGTCCCGCCCCCGGACATACGGGTATAAAGGGAGGGAAATGCGTCTGTTTCAATCATAAAATTTCCTTCGGATCTGACCAGTTGTGTATGCAGCAAGCTGAGAGTCACACACTGTTCCTCCCATCTCTGAGCGATTGCTGTTGGATCTACGGCGCATATCAGCGCAGTTAAAAGAGTTATTTCTCTAAAAGAGTTTTTTTCTCTAAAAGAGCATATACACAGCTGGCGTTGAACGTCCTTTTCAGGACGCATCTTTATAAAGATGCCCTTCCACCCCTGTGTAGTTCCTGGATGTGGTAGAGTGCTCCGCTCCTGACGGCCACAGACGCTGTCTCATGTGTCTGGGCAGCGATCACACGAGGCAGTGTTTGTGGATGGCTCATGTTCTCATTGCGAGAACATGACCATGGCACCGTTGCGGTCGTGGCTTTCCTTTCTCAGAAGGAACTCCACTCCAGCTGCCCCTTGTGTCACTCCTTATTCCCACAGGATTGAGGATGACCCAGCAGGTGATGGAGGCGATTTGGGGATGGCAGCGGACGCGGTTTCGCCAGGTACGTCCCTGTGAACCACCTGCCCCCCCAACATGCTCGTTGACTTCCGTCTGGGCTCGAGGTAACAGCGGCTCGCCTCACAGCCAGCCTGCCTATCCTCTTGAGCCCCCCCGAGCCGGATGAGCTTGCTGCTGCATTGGAGAGTGGTCTGGCGTCTGACTCGGATGACTCGACAGGGGTGATGCCTTCGGGCCAACACACAGATGTCCGACATGCCGATGTCGGGCCGCCGTTAGCATGTTGCTGGACTGGAATCCTCCGTCCTCCCCACAGCCTTCGTGGCTGGGTGGACCACTCTGTGGTAACCACATTCTCAATAAAAGAGCAATTCCCTTTTTTCTGGGTCACCTGGCCCGCAAATGCCGTTCTCACGGCACTCTGCCACACACCTTAACAGTCCCGGCACATTGGACGCAGACCTCTCGCCTCCAGCTCCACGAATGTTGTCCCCTGGCTGGCCGGTTCTGACGAGTCTAGAGGAGGCCTCTGTAGGACCTCCTCCTCAGTCACTAACCCACCCCCCGCCGGGTGTGTGGAGCAAGGTAAGTGCTTTGAGTCTTCTCTCAGCACCAGATCCTCAGGACGGGTTTTTGCCTCCCCACACCACATTACCTACTCCGCCCCGCTGTGAAGCCCCACCGGGTATGTCAAATAGAATCTTCCCCTTAGTGCCCCTAGCACGGAGCTTGGACGCATGGCTCTTACTTCCCAATCCGTCACGCTGGCTGGCCAGGACCATTCGACTCGGTTATGCAATTTAGTTTGCCAAATCCCGGCGCGCGGAAATCGCAACACTCTTGATCAAGAACGCGATAGAGCCTGTCCCTCCAACTGAGATGAAGAAGGGTTTCACCAGCCCTTATGTCATCGTACCCAAGAAAGGCGGCGGCTTACAACTGATCTTGGACTTGCGAGTTTTCAAACGGACTTTGCACAAACTCCCATTCAAAATGCTCTCGCAAAGACACATTCTATCTTGCGTCCGGTATCTACATTGGTTCACAGTGTAGACCTGAAGGACGCGGATTTCCACATCTCAATATTGCCTTAATATTGATCCTTTCTACAGTTTGTGTTCACCAGCCAGAAATATCAGTACAAGGTCCTCCCCTTCGGCATGTCCCTGTCCCCTCGCGTCTTCACGAAGGTCACTGAGGCAGCCCTTTCCCCACTTTGGGTAGCAGGCATCCGCATTCTCAATTACCTCAATGATTGGCTCATTCTGGCCCAGTCCCGAGAGTTACTATGCACCCACAGGGACCAGGTGCTCAAGTACCTCGGCACTTTAGGGCTTCAGGTCAACTGGGAAAAGAGCAAGCTCACCCCAGTTAAGAGCATCTCTTTTCTTGACATGGAGTTAGACACAGTATAAGTTAGCATGCCTCGCCAACGAGCGCACGCAGTCAGTGCTGAAATGCCTCACTACGTTCAGGCCGGGCACGGCGGTCCACTTAAAACATTTCCAGAGGCTCCTGGGGCATATGGCATCCTCTGCGGTGGTCGCACTGCTGGGGTTGATGCATATGAGACCGCTTCAGCACTGGCTCCAGACTCGAGTCCCGAGACAAGCATGGCGCCTGTGTGTTCATCACCGCCGCCTGCCGCCAAACTTTCAAACCCTGGACAGACCTCTGCTTTCTACAGACAGGAGTTCCCTTGCAGCAGACGCCTCCAAATTGGGTTGGGGCGCCGTGTGCAACAGGCATGCAGCCACGGGCCACTGGAAAGGGGCCCCTCTGCGCTGGCAAAGTTGTTGGCTGTACTTTTTGCCCTGTGGAGGTTTCTCGCGCTGGCGCACAGCTGGCCCATGGGTTTGCGCAAGTACACATTCCCTCCAGTGAGCCTACATGCACAGGTGCTGTGCAAGGTCAGGGAGGACAGGGAACAAGTCATTCTAGTGGCTCCCTATTGGCCAACTCGGACTTGGTTCTTGGATCTCGTACTCCTCGCGACAGCCCCTCCCTGGAAAATCCCCCTGAGGAAGGACCTTCTTTCTCAGGGATGTGGCACGCTCTGGCATCTGCACCCAGACCTCTGGAACCTCCACGTCTGGCCCCTGGACGGGATGCAGAAGATCTAGCTGATCTACCACCTGCTGTCGTAGACACGATCAACCAAGCCAGAGCCCCTTCTATCAGGCAACTTTACGGGGACAGGGAACGCTGAGTCCAAACAGAGGCTTTCTTTCTACCACTGTGTAGTGGACACCATTATGTTGGCCTATCGCACCCAAGCCATGCCCACCCCCATTGCGGGTCCGAGCACACTCAACAAGTGTTGTGTCCTCATGGGCACTGGCCAGGGGCACCTCCCTAGCAGACATATGCAGAGCAGTGGGTTGGGCAGCACCCAATACCTTTGCAAGATTTTGCAATCTCAGGGTTGAGTCGGTTTCGTCCCGTTTTCTCAGGTCCGAGCATGTAGAACCTGGTACACGTTGACAAACTGACCGGGTGGACCGCTTGCACATAGCGCCCTTTCCCTCCACTGAGGTAATACAGTGTGCCTTTACCTCAGGAGATCCCACAAACTCGGATCCCTGGATGACTGCTCCCTAGCATACTGGTCCGCAAATTCAGCGGAGGAAATCACCGACCAAGGCCAATGCTGGTACTCAATTTATCCTGTACTGGAATAGGTGCTCCACAGGACGGGCTCCCACGTGGACTTTTCCCCCTGTGTGTATTTTCCGTGGTATGGTCCCCTTGCAAGCGGACCCACGTCTCCCTTGGGCAGTCCTCACGGATCCCCGGTCGCCATGTTTGTAGCAACTCCTCCCTCCCACTGAGGTAGGATCTACCACCGCACCATTCTCCACATGTGACCTAAAAGCCCATGTGATGTATTTCACCACTCTTTACCTCCCCCAGTCTGGGCAGGTGTGGTCTCCGCAGGGTCTTTCCCCCCTGAAAGAATAGGGAAACTGGGAAAGATCACCTTCTCTGAGTATGTATGATAGCGTTAAGATGGCTCCAGCCATTTTAACTCTATGCGAGAAACATAGAGAGAGAAAAGGCGCATCCTGCTCCCATGCTTGGCACGTCGCCTTGTCGGGGGTAAAGAACCAGAAGGCTTTGACGATTTTATGGGGCATTGGGGAAGGGTACGTGTAGCCTGGCACAGCTGGTCACTTTTGCATGTAAAATACCTGCCCGCCCCTGTGTCAGCAGTACACGTACACAGCTCAGCGTATGATGTGATTTAAATTGGACCCCTAGTGTCGCTTCTTCGACACAACGTCGAAGTGAGTGACAGACGGGGAACGTCTAGGTTACGGATGTAACCTCCGTTCCCTGATGGAGGGAACGAGACATTGTGTCCTCCTGGCCACGTTGCTGAACCCTCCCTTTATATGTATGTCCGGGGGCGGGACATGCATATTCCTGCTGCCAATTTCTCATTGGCCTTTTCTCATAGATCAGAGATGCAAAAGGCTCTCAAGAGAGACCGCTAATGTCGCTTCTTCAACAAAACGACTCGTTCCCTCGGGACCTAGATGTTTATCACCATATGACAAGGGTGGGTCACCATCGAGCCTCTCTCTGCTAAAATCTTTTTTAAAAATACAGGCGAATCAGCTCTGGCAATTTCCATGAATGAGAAGTTGTAACATTACCTGAAAAGTTCAGTTTTGATGCTATGTGTGAACAGAGCAGAAGATTAATGGATTGAACACATTTAGAAACAACACTACATAAAATATTTAGGTTTTTCAGAGAATGTATTTTTAACATGTGTATTTTGTCTTACTGTACTGGCAGAGGATTTTATAGCCAAAACAAGTGAAAAAAATTACCATTGCTGAAGAAGTAATCCAAAGTATTTAGAATATGTCACTGACCTTGAGTAATCTAACAGAATATGTTAATTACATTTTACAGCATGCATTCTGTAATCTGTAGTGGAATACATTTCAAAAGTAACCCTCCCAACTTTGGCTGTGAGCCACATTAACAAAGAATAACTTCAGTTTTTTCGAAGGAATACTGTGTCCAAATTACCACAATTGTACTGCAATAATGAAAACAACAGGAATATTGTGTCCAAATTACCACACTTGTACTGCAGTACTGAAAACTGCAAGAATCCTGCGTCCAAATTACCACACTCGTACTGCAGTTCTGCTGTTGTTCTCTAGAACTGCACTCTGCAATCATACAATTAACACGTTTGCTATACTTCCCTAAATTCTTCAAAATTTGGCCAATGACTGCAAACACAATGCAGGCTATTAGTAACCTGCAATGTATTGACATTCAAATGTTTAAAAAGGTTCAAAAGCTTTTAAAAGTGTGCCTGGCCATTAAGACACCTGAGCATCAGCAACACAATATTTCAGATTAAACATTCACTAGCAAATTTAAAAGTATAAAATAAACAATGTATAAATGTATAAAACATTAATGCTGTCACACCTGAGACTTTTGCCCTAAAGGCCACCAGAGGCCGCTAGGTGTTTATGAGACTTTTAGTTTGAAGTATTGTTTACCTTCTTGTGTCTCTGTTCCTGGTTCCTGCCCTGATTGTTCCAAGATGTTTCTCGTTTATTTAATGTCCTTGTGTTTGCTTGTGTCTTTGTCTTTTGTTTCCTGTTATCCCCATGGATGTGATGTTTGTTCTGTTCCCCCAGTTTTAGTTTTGTTTTGTTAGTTTTTTCCAAGTTTTGTATGTGGACTCATTTTCTTATTAAATCAAAGCTGCACTTAGATCCTACTACTGCTTCTCAAACAGAGAGACCAGAACATAGAGCAGTATACAGAGCTTTTCTACAGTCTCACCCAGGATTTTGATTGGGGAGAGCTTTGTTTTAAGAACATCTATCGCCTTGGACTCAATGAGTTTGTGAAGTCCTGCATGCCTAGAGGCAGGTGTGAACTCAATTTAATAGAGTTCATTGACCTTCCTTTGAGGCTCACATCCTCTTCTTACACTGTGGGTTATGGTGGGAACCCCTTACCGCTACCGGCGCCCATGCCTGCCACGTCCAATGCCCATGCCTGGCCAACAAGCCTGTTCTTGAAGTCTCGTCCGTTCCAGAGGCAGCATTGCCAGCCTCGTTCGTCCCAGAGTCAGCGTTCATGCCCGTTTCAGCCCAAGTGGAATTTGCTCTGCCTTCCGAGTCTCTCACAGCTGTGCTCACGGCCGTCCGGAAGCGGAAGTGAAGAAGGGCTCCTATTACCCTGTCACCGCCCATGCCCATGGCCATGGAGGTCGCTCCCCTCTCAATGCCTGTGCTCACGACCACGGAGGTCATTCCCCTGTCTCTAGCCACGGCCACGGAGGTCGTTTCCCTGTCGCTGCCAGTGCTCCCAACCATGGAGGTTGTCTATGAGCCTGTCCAGTTCCCCCGGGGTTGTCGACGAGCCTGTCCATTCATGGGGATATAAGGTAAGTCAAACATTTATCGAGGCTATTCAATGTTTGTATTGCTATGACGCCATCCAAATCCAAAATGTATGTGTTTGTCTCCCACCATCCATGAGTTCAAATTCACAGTTGAATTACTTATTGTTTTTTGACAGACACCAAGGATGTGTGGTAATTTAATTTCAATCCGAATCCACATCTCTGATTTTAAAAGCAGGAATGTAAATTGTCAAGATGTATGGTAATGTGCATTTGTATATATATTGGAAATTGTTCACATTATTAAAGTTATGTACCCACTCCACCACACTGAGTGATAGCTCTTACGTAGAAGAAAAATAGAAAGAAAATGAGGTTGCTCCAACCAAATTTATCCCGACATTTTCAAAATGTTCTATACTGTACGTTGCATATGTGTGGCTTTTCCCTCTCTCCTTACGCACTTGTGTGTTTTTTGATTGTGTGCTGGAGAGGGAGAGATAAAGAATATAAAATTAAAAGAAAACTACTCAGACAGCTCTCCAACCAAAAACACAGAGAGCCACACAAAGCTGAAAGCAGACACAATTATTATGAAGCACTCCGGGATTATACAAATACAATACACCACAAAAAGCAACAACATCTAAACCACACTTAATTAATGTTAATCAGTTCTGAGAAAAAATAGAACAGTCTAGAACAACACAGCCAGGACATAAACTGAGAATTATGTAAAGCTTATTTAATCAACTTATTCAAAGGAATTTCTCAAGCAAATGTCACATCTGAACAAAAAAACAAGCAAAATAAGATAAATAAAAGAGTCAATTGGAATCTACAATAAAAAAAGAAACAAAACCCTTTAGACTGTCAGATTAGCAGAGAAGAACTGATAGATGCTCTTAAGACACTAAAACCCAGAAAGGCATGTTTTTAGACATCATTAGAACAGAAAAGCTAAAGCACAGCCCTGCAGTAATGCAGGAGGCCTTGTTTAAACTGTTCAATCTGGCCCTTATAGCAAAAGGGTTTAACACGCCCTTTATATAAGAGTGGATACAAATTTGACCCCAGAAACTGCCAAGGCATTTGTTTGAACACTAATCTGGGGAAGAATTTCAGTTGTATCCTGAACACGTGGATAGAGGCCTTCCCAACCAAGCACAATGTCTTGAGTAAGAGTCAGATAGGATTCCTACCAATCCACTGCGCTACTGACCACATTCATATGCTACACATGATAGCCAACCAGCACGTTCATCAAAAAAACAAGGGCAAACATTTTGCATGTTTTGTTGATTTCGGCAATATCTGGTTCTGCTGAAGCTTTATTCCTAACCAATTTAGCCACAGTACTGAATAAACACCTAAGATTGTTGTGGTTATTTTCTATGAGTTTACTAAAATATGCTGACCTGGCAGTTTTTAGTGCCTGTCTGTAGCTACAGACAATATCCTTCCATGCACCACAATATCATTCCATTACTAGTGAAGCTATCTTTAGTGGTCGAAAGAATAGTTCTACCTGAATGATAGCGTGGTGTAGATTGGGTAACATTAGCTGATTGCAGCATACAAGAGCCGAGGTAATGATCCGAGATGTCATCGCTCTGCTGCAGAATTTCTATATTATCAACATCAACTCCATATGACAGAATTAAATCTAGCATATGATTATGGCGATGAGTTGGTCCTGTTACATTTTGTCTGACTCCAAGAGAGTTGAGTATATCGTTAAATGCTAATCCCAATGTATCATTTTCATTATCTATGTGAATGTTGAAGTCACCAACAATTAAAGCTCTATCTTCAGTAACTACAAGATCTGATAAAAAATTTGCAAATTCACCAAGGAAATCAGAATAAGGCCCGAGTGATCTATACACTGTAGCAAGGGTAAAAGACAGCATCGTTTTTTTATTTATATCTGACGCTGTCACATTAAGCATTATTAGTTCAAAAGACTTACACTTATATCCTGTCCTGTGAGTAACACCAAAAACTTAATTGTAAATTGTAGCAACACCTCCTCCTCGACCCTTCAGACAAGGCTTATGTTTATAACAATAACCTGGGGGAGCAGATTCGTTTAAACTTATATATTCATCCGGTTTAATCCAGGTTTCAGTCAAACCGAGCGCATCCAAACTATGATCCGTAATCATTTAATTTACAATTAGTGCTTTGGTAGAAAGAGATCTAATGTTTAGTAGCCCTATTTTTATATTATTTTTATCTTTAATTTGTTTGTTTTGTTTATTTTGTTCAAGTTTGACCTTAATCAAATTTTTTCTAAATGATTTAGTGAGGGTTTTGTGGTTGGTAGTTCGGGGAGCAGACACAGTCTCTCTAATATTTCTAGGTGATACTGTCTTGTGTGTTGTAGTTTATGTGACCTGTGCGACTTCTCAAGGCATCTAGCAGATGTTCGGATTAACCCGTTTGTCTGCTTCCTGACCTAGGCCCCAGTTAGTCAAATACTATCATTATTAAGACTATGAGCCAAATTTCTATAGAGGAGTTTGGCACCTTCCCTAGAGGGATAGAGTCTGTCTCTCTTTAGCAGGTCAGGTCTACCCCAAAAACTCTTCCAATTGTTTATAAATCCTATTTTATTCTTTAGACACCACTAGGACATCCACCCATTCAGTGACACTGATCTACTATAAACCTTGTCACCACGATGAGCAGGGAGGGGACCAGAGCATATTCAATTATGCAGAATTCATGCTGAATTCAGTAGAAACATTTTAAGATTTCAGAGAAGAACACCTTCCTAATTATACATATCCCCTAAATATACAAATTGAAAAACGATCCCTCAAATTTTGACACACCTAAATTATTTTATGCTACATACGCCCTTAAAACCCAAGAGTTGAAGCCTAAAATCAGTCCCCTTTGTCAGCTGGCTCTGAAAATCACAAACCCACAAACAACTAACAAACAACAGTTTGTTACAAACAACAGCACTGCTGAACAAAACCAAGTCAGAATAAACTCATATTTGGACCATTGGGGAAATGAAAGTAAAAACCAAAGCAAATTGTTATCGGACCCTAAACAGAAAGTATAATCTGACAGAATATCTCTACACTGTAAGAGATACAAAACAGAGACAGATCCTCACCAAATACAGTCTGGCCATAGAAAAAGGCAGACACAGACAAACATGGCTTCCAAAGTAAGAAAGAGTCTGTGCTCACTGTGACACCGGTGAGGTCGAGACAGAGACACACTTTCTCCTTTGCTGTGAGAACTTTAAGGTGAGAGAGAAATACTTTGACAAACTCTCAAACCTCATGCCACAGTTTTCCAGTTCAACAGAAAATGATAAAATGCAGATGTTACTGGGGGAGAACAATCACGTATCAGTTGCAGTTATTACTGCCTTAATGTACTTCGGTCACAATATTTTATTATGTTCATAATGTCTTGTTAATTACTTATTTTATTTTATATTGTATAATGTATATTGTTATTATAGTTTTTATTTTATTCTTACCTGGCACCTTATTGTAATTCTATTTTTATTGTTTTTTGTTACCGGTTTATTATTATTTTTTGTATTGATATGATCTGTTTTGTGTATTAATGCTTTAGCAATATTGTATGTAAAATCATTGATGCTAATAAAGTACTTTAAATTGAAATTCAAAAGAGAGAGAGAGAGCGAGAGAGAGATTTTGATTTTTGAAAAAACTTTATTTAAAATTAAATCAGTATCGGTTCACCAACAGCTTAAACAATATCATACGTTCTACAAATTTCACAGAGAATAGAACGCTTTGAAATTACAAGGAAAAATCACCCTCACAAACTGCACACAAAGCCCCATGACTGCACCATATCAAATCAAAAGTAGAAAGATCTCCCATAGTTTTATAAAACTGAAAATCAATCAACACTCTAGATTTTATCAAAGTTAAAAAAAACAGACGTTAATATCACTAGACCTTTCTATTTAGTTTTTTTCTGCTGATATAAAATAGTAATTTTTGCTTGCCCTAAAATAAAATTCAACAGTTGACAGATAAACCGTTTAACATAAAAACCAAAATGAAAGTTTCAATACAAAAAGTTTCATTAAACCTACAACACAATTCTTTTAACTTCATAAAAAAGGTTCCAGTCTAAAACAATGCATGAAAGCATGAAAAACAGTCACCCTTTGAAAACAAAAAGGGCATGCAGACCTTACTTCTGGATTTAACACCGAAATAAAAGAATTGACAGCAATGGCACCATGTAGAATTCTCCATTGAATGTCACCTACCCGCTTAGATAATGGTGGCTTATATAAGGATCACCATTCAGGCTTTATATCATTACTCGGTTTCATGACAGAACACCATGGTGTATCAGTTTTTTGATCAAACACCTTCTTATTAAAAACCAAAACACAGGCTCTATACAGCTTTTTGCCTTCACTTGACAAAAAATCTAAAAACATAGATTCACGTGGTTTAAGCATGGAAAGGGATCTTCAATATCAGGATTACTATCCCCTGTAAAAAAAAGTCTTTCAGTAAGTGGTCCTCTTCAATTGTAAAGAATGATTTTAGTTTTGTCAAGAACTGAGTAAATACACGAGCAGATCTGATTCCCAGATGTTTGGATGCTGCCTCCATATTCTCAAAGTAAGGCCCAGTTAAAGTCAATAAATGTCCCAAATTGAAGACACTGGATTCCTGAAATAAGGCACTGAACTCTGGTAAATTACAGTGTGTAGTAATGTCCAGATGGGCCCCGAGTATCAAAGGTTCTTGTAATAGCCAGTGGAGAGAATATGAGTTCTCAGTCTTATAAACACAAAAAAAACTCCACACTTTTAAATGATTCCGATAAAAAACAGGCTTTCCTGATAAATCCAATTTTGTTGGATCCAATAATAAGAAGGGTTTGTCCAGTCCAAAACCTCCAATGGTGCACAAAATGGTGCAACTAACAGCACGACAGCTAAAATCTGTAGAACCATCAAGAAATCTTTGTAAAAACTTTAAACGAAAAGCAGCAACCCTGCTTTCTAAATGAATCAAACCTTGCCCACCTTCTTCTTTGGGGAGGTATAAAACACTCTGTGGGACCCAGTGTAGTTTAGCCCAAAAATGTTTACAAGGACAGATTGAACTTGAACAAGCACAGTGTACCTAAAAATAACATTCTTTCGACATGTGCATTTATAGCATACACACAAATAAAATTGAACACAGAACTTTCAAAAGTAGCTTTAACTTTTAAATGTCTACCTTTTACGGTTTCATCAACATCATACGAGATAGGACTACAATTCTTTGTAAATAAAATGGCAACTCCCTCACTTATTCAAGTATTGTGACTTAAAACAGGGACACCATTGTTAACAGGCATCATTGTTCAGGGCATTATTGTGATTTCTCACAATTTTCATTAATCGATACACTTCTTTATTCATGATGGAACCCTCTGCCATTAGGCTTCTTGCTTTTTCACTGAACTGTTTTAGATCAGGAAAAATATTCCTGCACGCGCACACCTCTTTTATTTTTAGTTGATCGAAGAAATAACTTGATATATTCAAGCTCATAACTCATAACTGTATCTTGATCCTTTTCCTCTTGCACATCACTTTTACTTACTTTGGCATCAAGTATTTTGTTACTCTTCTTTCTTTTCAGGGGCATTTTAAAAATAGTTGCCTCCATTCTAACACAATCCGTCTCGCATGTTTTTGCAATAACACTGAATTGTTCTCTGAAACATTTTGTCCATCTTTTGTGTCACGCTCGCTAAATCCTTTATTCCAATATCTGAAAAAGTTTTGGTATGTGCCGTACCTAAGTGCTCCTGGTGCGACGAGGTTGACACAGTCACAGTCTCACCGGGAACATCTGTAGCCGTCACCGCCACAGTCGAGCTCGGCCCCGTCAAATCCGCCTCAATTTTACCGGCAACACCAGTGGCACTGCCGCCTTAAATATTCTCATTCACTAAATTTGCCTAGTTTTCTGGAATTTTGTGTTAATTAAATGCCTAGATTTGCCACAGCCAAAGCATTTAGTCTTCGCAGTAGTAACAAAAAGGATATAATCAAAGTCATAAAATTGAAAATTGTATTATAAAATCAAGACAATATGTTTCAACAGAGGCAACCCGCAACTGATTGGGATCTTTTTGATCGGAGATACCAATTTCCCATACAGGGATAAACCCTGTGTTAGAACTGTATCACTTATAAAAGGTGCAAAGTTTGACAAATTGACTGGCTTAGCTGGCAAGGTAAGGGGCAGAACAGGGAAAAATTTGCCACTGATAACTATTCTGTGTTTGACTAATTCATTAGCTTTATCTACACTGTCAAGAAAAAACACCATGGCACTGTTCATTCTGGATGCAGATAACACGCTCTCATGCCCCACAACCTCTCCAATGGCCAGGCAGCATTCTTCCACCCCGACCGCAAATGCCACCTTAACAGCGTGGCGCCGCATGAGTGAACTCAACCTGGACCTGTGGGGCCAACATGCTTCCCCGATAAAGCGGATAGCACACAGCCCAAGAAAAGAGCAAGAGACCAAAAAAAAAAGAGAAAACCAGAAACCACACACACAGACACACAAAATAAAAACTATAATAAGCACTACTATTAATAACTATATTAAGTGAAAAATTGTTTCAAGTCAACCACTTGACTTGAAATAAATCACTCACAACACTCTACTGGCACTCACACCACTCCGTCCACTCGCACCCAGTCACTCTGGGAGAGAGAGAGAGAGAGAGAGATTGTACGCAACTGATGATGTACTCTCATCTCAGCACATGCATCATGTTCACTCTATTTACACTTTAGCGTAGTTCCAAATATATTTGCATAGCCTATATTTGAAAATGTATTTTCATTAAATACACAGAACTCTGTTTGTGGACTGGGGAATTTTCCTCTTGCTATCACCATACAGAACAAGCGCAACTGAATGCATGTGATCCTTGACTAGTAGGCACAAACCCAGTGCGTTGACTAGCGGCAGAACTAACCGACTAGTCAACTTAACTGTACAAGTTTTCTTTTACAGACATCACCCTTAGAAACTATGACAGTCTGAATAGGCTTTGCTTTTAGCTCTACTACTGCCCACATAATGAGACTTTATCTGAATAGTCCTGTAAGGCGGAAGCACAATGAGGTGCCAAGGAAATGCTGGCTGCTTCACTTTAATGAGTCATGTGAATGTGGCTTTATTTTGCTGAGTCTGTGTTTTGTTTTGTACAACAACAAAAAGAAAAACCCGTTCCCTGATGGAAGGAATGAACCGTTGTGTCGAATGAAGTGACACTTGGGGTCTTTCTTGAAGGCCTCGGTTACCTCTGAACTTGAGAAAAGGCCAATGAGAAATTGGCAGACAGAATTTGCATGTCCCTCCCTATAAAAGGAGTGAATCGTGCGTCTGTCCATACAGTTTTGCACTGAGGAGCCAAGAATGAGGTTCAGCCATTACAGTGGCTCGGTACAGCATCGTGGCCGGGGGGACACAACGTCTCGTTCCCTCCATCAGGGTACAGGGGTGTAACAAGACACTGGACTGGACTGGACAGGGGAAGCAGGACACGATAACTGGATAGTGAACTCAAGGTATGGATTTTAATTTCTCTAACGTAAAGGTACAGCACTGAACATAAACTATATAATAAACACAGGATCTCTCTATAAACAAACTCTTTTCTCTAAACATAAATTCTCTGGGGCTTCAGTTGCCAACACTAGACTGGCTTTTTTTCCTCCCTCCACTGGCGTTGTTGTGGCTCTTATATGCCGCTCTCCCCGTGCTCACTGAAATTAGAGACAGGTGTTAGACATATTTTAGCTCCGGTGCAAGCGCCCTTACCGCTCCCCCTCTCCGGACGGGCGCTTGACCACGCCCCCGCTGCCACATACCCCCACCGCCCGACTCAGGCCGGGGCGTCATCCGGCCTGCCTACCACTCCCCCCCCCATTTCTGGAAAGGAAGTCGGCGACAGCCATCCGCACCCCCGGTCTGTGGACCACCTCGAACTTAAAAGGCTGGAGAGCCAGATACCAACGGGTGATCCGGGCGTTAGCATCCTTCATGCGGTGGAGCCACTGCAGTGGGGCATGATCCGAGTAGAGGGTGAAGGCCCGCCCCAGCAGGTAGTAGCGGAGTGTGAGGACCGCCCACTTGATGGCTAGACACTCCTTCTCCACGGTGCTATACTTCGTTTCCCTCAGTGAGAGCTTCCTGCTGATGTATAGCACCGGGCGCTCCTCCTCCTCCACCACCTGCGAGAGCACGGCCCCCAGCCCCCTGTCTGAAGCGTCCGTCTGTAATAGAAAAGGGAGAGAGAAGTTAGGGGAATACAAGAGCGGCCCCCCACAGAGTGCGGCTTTAATTTGTGAGAACGCCTGCTGGCACTGTTCCGACCATTGGACCGGGTCTGGAGCCCCCTTTTTAGTGAGGTCAGTCAGCGGGCTGGTGACGTCCGAATAATTAGGTACGAACCTTCTGTAGTAGCCAGCCAGCCCCAGGAACTGCCTCACCCCCTTTTTGGTCTTGGGCCTAGGGCAAGTCGCAATCGCCGCGGTTTTATCAATTTGGGGCCGCACCTGGCCATGGCCCAAGTGGAACCCCAGATACCGTACCTCCACACGCCCAACCACGCACTTCTTAGGGTTTGCAGTGAGCCCCGCCCGCCGCAGCGACTTCAGGACCGCCCTCAGATGTTGTATATGCCGCTGCCAGTCATTACTATAGATAATAATATCGTCTATGTAGGCAGCGGCGTAAGCAGAGTGCGGCCGGAGGACACGGTCCATCAAATGCTGGAACGTGGCTGGGGCTCCGAACAAACCGAACGGAAGTGTCACAAATTGGTGTAATCCGAACGGCGTGGTGAAGGCTGTTTTTTCGCGGGATATTGGTGTCAAGGGGATCTGCCAATAACCCTTTGTTAAATCCAATGTCGAATAAAAGCGAGCAGTACCTAACCGATCGAGCAGTTCATCAACGCGGGGCATTGGATACGCGTCAAATTTAGACACCGCGTTGACTTTTCTATAATCCACACAGAACCGCACCGACCCGTCACTCTTGGGGACAAGAACGACTGGGCTGGACCAGTCGCTGTGGGATTCTTCTATTACTCCCATATCAAGCATGGCATCTAATTCGTCCCGGACAATTTTCTTTCTATGCTCGGGGAGGCGGTAAGGGCGGCAACGAACGACCGCCCCTGGCTCGGTCTCGATATGGTGCTGGATGAGGTTCGTGCGACCCGGCAGGGGAGAAAACACGTCCGCAAACTCCTTCTGCAACCTGGCAACCTCTGCTCGTTGGCACGGGGAGAGGTGGTCTCCACAAATGACCGGGGTATTGAAGTCTGGATTTGGATTTACCTCCGGTCCGAGCTCCGCCCTCTCCGGGACCACCGTAGCCAACGATACAGGGACCGCCTCCCTCCACAATTTAAGGAGGTTGAGGTGGTAGATTTGACGCGCATTCCCTCTGTCGGTTCGCCTAACTTCATAATCGAGATCCCCCACTCGTCGTGTGACCTCAAAGGGCCCTTGCCACTTGGCGAGTAATTTGGAGCTCGATGTGGGAAGCAATACAAGAACTTTATCTCCCGGTGCAAATTCCCTCAGCCGCGTTCCCCTGTCGTACAGCCGGCATTGACGTTCTTGGGCCCGGAGCAAATTCTCCTGTGTTAGTTTCCCCAAAGTGTGGAGTTTTGCTCGGAGGTCAAGAACGTATTGAATTTCATTTTTGCTATTTGTAGGTCCCTCCTCCCAACCTTCTCGTAAAACATCTAAGATGCTGCGCGGGCATCGCCCGTACAATAGCTCAAATGGGGAGAAGCCGGTTGAGGCTTGCGGGACCTCTCGCACTGCAAACAACAGGGGATCGATCCATCTGTCCCAGTTTTTAGCATCCTCGTGCACGAACTTACGAATCATGTTTTTGAGGGTTTTGTTAAAGCGTTCCACTAGGCCATCTGTCTGCGGATGATAGACGCTAGTGCGAATCGATTTAATGCCCAATAGATCGTAAAGTTCGCGAAGTGTGCGTGACATAAACGTTGTGCCTTGATCGGTGAGGATTTCTTTTGGAATCCCCACCCGGGAGATTATTTTGAAGAGTGCCCCAGCAACACTACATGCTGAAATGTTGCTTAGAGGCACTGCTTCCGGATATCGCGTTGCGTAATCCACTAGGACTAACACAAAACGATGTCCGCGTGCTGTCCGCTCTAATGGCCCGACGAGGTCCATTCCAATTCTCTCGAAGGGGACATCGATCAACGGAAGAGGGCGCAATGGCGCTTTTGGGGTGGCCGGTGGGTTTACCAGCTGGCATTCGCGGCACGCCGCACACCACCTGCGGACGTCGCCGCTAATGCCCGGCCAATAAAACCGGGCTATTAGGCAGAGAAGTGTCTTTCTTTCCCCTAGATGACCCGCCATGGGGTTATAATGAGCCGCTTGGAATAACATTTCCCGGCGGCTCTGTGGAATCAAAAGCTGTGTCCTATTTTCTTTAGTTTGAGTGTCCTGCGTCACTCTATACAGTCGGTCATTTATAATTGAGAAATAGGGGTATGCGAGTGCGATGTCTGGCTGAAGACGCTGACCATCGATCACTTTTACCTGACCAAAGGCATGTTTGAGGGTTTCGTCCCGCGACTGCTCCAAAGGGAAATCCTCGTCAGGGAATTCCCTGCGAAGAGGAGGGGCGGAAGCCTCGCCCCTCTCCTCGTCATCCCGATCTGGAGCAGCCGAGGACGGCCCCGGCTCCGCCTCCCCTGTCAGAGCATCGCACATCGCACATCTCCCTACTTTAGTGCAGGACCCATCCACACAAACTCCCCCTAACACATCTTTAAACGCTGGCCAATCGGTTCCCAAAATCAGAGGATGGGTGAGGCGGGGACTAACCGCTGCCTCTACTCTATGCTTTTTTCCCCGGAATTTCACTAACAAGGTCATCATCGGGTACTTGTGAATATCCCCATGCACACACCTCACCCTCACCCGTCTAGCTATGCCCAAAGCCCCGGGTTGAACCAAGCGTTGATGGATGGTGGTCTGATTACAACCGGTATCCAGCAATGCTTGGTGTGTACCCCCCTGGATTCTTACCGGAATCCGGTACGCTCCAGCCCGATCGGGGGCAGCATGCGGTGGATCGGAGACCCGAACCACCGTCCCCACTTCCATCATCGGACACTGATCGCGGAAGTGGCCCGGGTCCCCGCACTTCCAACAGGCTGGCCCAGGCGCCACACCCGCACCTGCGTCGGCGGACGCCCCCACCTGAGGGGGAGAGCGGCTGAATGTGGCGGGGGGAGGTGTGCGACGCCACCGTGGGTCTCTGCCAGGCTCCTCGCCTGCGGGGGGCAGGAACGGACCCTGGAAGGAAGACAGAGCGAGAGGGGGGAGGGGGATGGGGAAGAGCGGAAAAAAACACAGGGGAAGGGGAGGGAGAAAGAGAGGGCTCGTCCGCCCTCGGGATCGCCGCCATGTGGTCCTCCGCCAGCTGCACGGCTGCCTCCAGCGACGTCGGACGGTGGCACTGGACCCACTCCGCCGTTCTCCTGGGTAGCCGCTGGGTGAATTGCTCCAGCACCACCTGATCGATGAGACCCTCGACGCCACGGTCCCCCACTAGCAGCCACCTCCGGCAGGCATCACGGAGCCGCTGAGCAAACGCGAACGGGCGGTCGGCTTTGTCCAGCTTCATGGCCCGGAAGAGCTGGAGATTCTCCTCGGGGCTCCGACCAACCCGTTGCATGATGGCTCTCCTCAGATCGGGGTAGGCCAGGAGGTTCGCTGTCGGCAGTTGTTGAGCCGCGAGTTGGGCTTCCCCGGACAACAATGGTATGAGGCGGGCTGCCCATTGGTCGCGCGGCCAGGCCCAGATCTCCGCCGTGCGCTCAAACAAATCGAGGAACGCCTCTGGGTCGTCCGTCGCCCCCATTTTCTGTAACATGGGAGGGGACCACGGAGAATGATTGTCCGGGGTCGCGGCTGGGGCGGGAGCGACCTCCCGGCTGAGGAGGCTCCGGATGGCAAGTCGGTCCTCTGCTTGAGCCCGCATGATCTCAAAGAACCGTCGATCCTGGTCCTCTCGGAGCTCAAGCAGGGAGTGCTGGTGGCTTTGATGGAGGGTAGCGAGGGACTGGAGGACTTCGGTCAGCTGGGAGGACTCTACGGGGCGACCTTCCATGACTAAATCCCAGCTTTCGGCACCAATGTAACAAGACACTGGACTGGACTGGACAGGGGAAGCAGGACACGATAACTGGATAGTGAACTCAAAGTATGGATTTTAATTTCTCTAACGTAAAGGTACAGCACTGAACATAAACTATATAATAAACACAGGATCTCTCTATAAACATAAACTCTTTTCTCTAAACATAAATTCTCTGGGGCTTCAGTTGCCAACACTAGACTGGCTTTTTTTCCTCCCTCCACTGGTGTTGTTGTGGCTCTTATATGCCGCTCTCCCCGTGCTCACTGAAATTAGAGACAGGTGTTAGACATATTTTAGCTCAGGTGCAAGCGCCCTTACCGCTCCCCCTCTCCGGACGGGCGCTTGACCACGCCCCCGCTGCCACAAGGGGTTACAACAGTAACCTGTCTGTCGCTCACTCAATGTTGTGTCAAATGAAGCGACACTAGGTGTCCCTGTTCAATCAAGCCATGCGCAGAACCGTGTACGTGAACTGCTGATGCAGGTGCGGGCAGGCAGTTGCGTGCCAAAGCAGCAGGCTGCATCAGACTGCACGTACCCTTCCCCAATGCCCCATAAAAACGTCATAAACTATTTATGTTCCTGGCATCCCTGAAGGAGGGGAACAAGCAACGTGCCAAGCATGGGAGCAGGCCGCGCCAGCCGCGCCTTTTCTGTCTCTGTTTCTTGCAAAGAGTTAAAGTGGCTGGGGCCATTTAACACTATAACATGCATCGGGGAAGGCATTCTTTTTCAACTCCTATTCTTTCAGGGGGAAACGACCCCGCGGAGACCACATCCTGCCCAGGCTGGGGGGAGGTTAAATGTGGCGAATACGTCACATGAGTTTTCAGTTCACATGTGGAAGTGGTGTGGTGGTAGATCCTACCTAGCAAGGGAGGAGATGCTACAAACACAGCAACCAGGGGGCAGTGCCCACATGAACGCCACACTGCTCTCATAGAGTGTGCTTGAACCTGCAAGGGGGCGGACATGGCCTGGGTCATTGATGACCCAGTGAGCAACCTCTGTTGGAGACAGCGCCTCATTCCGCTGTCTGCCACAGCAAACAAAGAGCTGCTCAGAACATCTAAAGCTCTGTGTGCAGTCCACATAGGTAAGCAAAGCACGCACTGGACACTGCCTCCTCCTGGGGCAGCTTCGCTTGCAAGTTCACTACCTCTGAGGGAGTCGTAGGAACCTTGGCCACGTAGCCCGGTCGTGGTCTTAGGGTGACATGAGCATCTGCCGGACCGGACTCCAGGCAAGTGTCGCTGACAGAAAACACTCGCAGTTTCCCAACCCTCTTGTTGGAAGCGAGCACAATCAGGAGGGCCTTCTTCAAGGAGAGGGCTCTAAGCTTGCTGACTCTAGCAGCTCAAAGGGGGGTCTCTGAAGGCCCAAAAGGACCACAGAGAGATCCCATGAGGGGAACAGGCATGGCCTGGGAGGGTTCAGCCTTTAAAAAACCTGATGATTAGGTTGTGCTTTCCTAAGGACTTGTCGTACACTGCGTTGAGGTGAGCCAACATGGTGGCTACATAGACCTTCAAGGTGGAGGGGAAAAGCCTCCCCTACAGCCTCTCCAGCAGACATGAGACCACTGACCCGACTGCGCATCTCTGCGGGTCTTCAGATCTGGAAGAACACTAATTCGCGAACAAGTGCCCCTTCAGGGCATAAAGCTGCTTGGTAGAGGGAGCTCTGGCTTGGTTGATGATGTCTACGACAGCAGGTGGTTGGCCACTTGGATCTTCCGTAGCCCATCCAAGGGCCAGACATGGAGGTTCCAGATGTCTGGGCACAGATGCCAGAGAGTGCCCCATCCCTGAGAAAGAAGGTCCCTTCTCAGGGGAATCTGCCAGGGAGGTGCTGTCTCGAGGATCGTAAGATCCTAGAACCAAGTTCGAGGGGCCAATAGGGGGCCACTCAGGTGAATTGTTCCTCGTCCTCCCTGGCCTTTCACAGCACCTGCTCAAGTAGACTCACAGGGGGAAATGTGCTTTTGCGCAGCCCCTGGGCCAGATGTGTGACAGCGCATCTGTCCCGAGGGAAGCCTCCGTTAGGGAGTACCAGAGCTGGCAGTGGGAGGTCTCTTGGGAAGCAAACAGATCCACCTGTACTTTGCCGAACCGCTCCCAAATCTGAGTCGCTGCTGACTCCAAAGGAGGAGATGGTGGGCGAGTTGTGACATGTGACGAGAGCGTACTCCACCTTGGCGATTTATGTACGCCACCTTTGTGATGCTGTCTGAACGGATCAAGACGTGCTTGCCCTGGATCCGTGGGAGATTCCTCCGCAGGGCAAGAAGTACAGCCAACAACTCTAGGTAGTTGACGTGCCAACATAGGCGTGGGCCTGTCCATGGCGCCCCAACCGAGTTTGGAGGCGTCTGTGGTGACCAGGACTCGACTGGACACCTGCTGTAGGGTGACTCATGTCCGCAGAAAACAGAGGTCTGTCTAAGGAATGATGTGATGAAACGCGGTATGTGCCGCGGCACCATGCCAATCTTGGGACTTGAGTCTGAAGCCAGTGCTGAAGCAGTCTCTTATGCATCAACCCGAGCAGTGTGGCCTCCGCTGAGGATGTCATATGCCCCAGCAGCATCTGGAACTACCACAGTGGAACCGCTGTGCCTTGTCTGAAGGAACTTATGCAGTTCAGCAATGCCTGCGTGTGTTCTTTCTTTGCGTGTGTATGCGGATGCCAGCTTCCCTTATCGGGGCAAGACCTTCTTGAAGATGTGAGGGGACATGGACAAGCTGAAGGGGAGGACCTGGTACTAGTACATCGGGCCGTCGGACGCAAGCCATAGAAAGGGTCTGTGCCGAGGCAAAAGTGAGGCCCGGGCGGTAGCCACATTGCCGGGAAAAACAGAGTGGTTTCCTCACTCCTTCGGTCACCTAACCGATGCGCCCACATGCTATTCTCACAGCAGTGTGGCGCCAAACACCTACAGTCACGGCACCACGGATTCAGTCACCTCGCCTCCACGCCTTCTACGGTAGACTCTCGGTGAGCCGGTTCTGACGAGTCTAGAGGACGCCTCCATAGGACCTCCTCCTCAGTCACTTTCCGGCCCCCAGTCGGGTACGCAGAGCAAGGTAAGTGCTTTGAGGTTTTTTCTCAGCACAACTGTTTTGGGCTCTTATGAATGTCAGAAGCGGAGAGAAATCTGCCACATCCAGGAACTACACAAAGGTGGAAAGACATCTTTAAAAAGATGTGTTTACTCTTTTAGAGGAAATATACTCTTTTACAGGTCTATTTGCTCTTTAAGAAAAGCTGTCGAAGCGCTCTGGGGCGTGGACTGCACTGGCGTGCAGAGAAGGGAGAAAGTCGCTGGTAATGCGCCGTAGGATCCAACAGCAATGCTCTTAGAGGTGAGTGGAACAGTAGTGGAACATCAGCTTGCTGAACACACAACCGTTCGGCTCCGAAGAAAAAATCTGAATGAACAGATGCACGATTGCCTCCTTTTTTACTCGTATGTCCAGCGGGAGGGACATGCAAATTATGTCTGCCACTTTCTCATTGGCCTTTTCTTAAGTTCAGAGGTAACCGAGGCCTTCAAGAAAGACCTCTAGTGTCACTTCATTCGACACAAATTCGAGTGAGCGACAGACGGGGAACAAAAAAATATTAAGAGGTCCTTTCTCCATGACTTTGATCACAAAATTGCTACTCTGTGTTTGTTTGTAGTGTGTGTCTGTGTGTATGGTCCCCCTGGTACCATCCTACTGCAACTAGTGTTTAGATCTCACACAGAGCTGAATTGAATGCCAGAATTGAATGTCAAATTTGTAATAAAGTTAATCATGTGAATAATGAATCCGTTAAAAATTGTAAATGAATCCCATGTGTTCATGTCAACAACGCAAGTTTAGACACTTTAGAACTGGAATTTTGTTCAATGTGAAAACTGCATTTGCAATTGCAGCTCCATTTATACTGCAGTGCAGCTTTTTAACTGCACTGAACTGCAGGTGAACTACACAAACAACAGTTGATATGATATGAAATTGTATTACACTGAATTGCTATTAGTTTGCAATCTACTACAGTTATACCAGTGTGGAATGCAGATATACTTCACAAAACTAATAGTACTATTGTAACCTGCAATTGTACTACAGTGCACTATATCAGTACTGCAGTTAAAAGACATTTTAAGTGCAGTACAGTTTGTCATTGTGCTGTATAACATAATTGTACTACACAAACTGCACCTTTTATTACATAGATTGCATTAATACTACAATCAGACTGCAGTTTTACTGCAGTTCATTTTTGAAAGGGGAAACAAAGTTCTGATGGAGATATTTTAATTACTTGGCAGTCAAAAAATAAATGGGTAATTCTTTAGATTACAGCCCACAATTTACAGCGCATGTACACCAAATTTACAGTGTACCTTTTTGTAATAATAGTGTGCCTATAAATTACTTGTGTAGGTATAAGGATATACATATCCTTTTTTTACAGCTGCCATATTGGGCATTCCAAATTCTCCCATTCAACAAGTGATCCTTCTCAGGTTAAATTGTCTCTGCTTGGCATGTATTGGCTTTTAGCAGACCTACTAAAGGAATAAAATGCTTGTATTAATATAACTATCAAATTACATTATTTATTTGACTTTAAATCTTTATCAATTCAACACAATTTATCTGGCACAAAAACAAGGGAAATCTTCAATCAGGGTGACATTACATAGGGTGGCAACATGAAGTTTAACAAATAATATCATACTAATTTGAACCTAAATGAATAAAACTTAAAACAAAAAACATATTTGAACTGATTCACACTTAAATTAATTGGATTTCCAGACGCTACATACTGTATGCACCGATGAGCCAAAACATTGTGATCACCTGCCTAATATGCTATTGATCCTCCACGTGACACCAAAACAGCACAGACCCGCCAAGGCATTGACTCTATAAGACCCATGAATGTGGTATCTGGCACCAAGATATTAGAAGCAGATCCTTCAAGTCCTCTAAGTTGCAAAGTGGAGCCACCATGGATCGGACTTGTTGGACCAGCACATCCTAAAGATGCTTAATCGAATTGAGATCTGGAGAAATTGGAGGCCAGAGCAACACCTTGAACTCTTCATCATGTTCCACAAACCATTGCTGAACAATGTGTGCAGTGTGGCTGGGCACATTATCCTGCTGAAAGAGGCCACTGCCATCAGGAAATACCATTGCCACGAAGGGGTGCACCTGGTCTGCAGAGATGTTTAGGTAGGTGGCACTTATCAAATTGATGTCCAAATCAATGGCCGAACTAAGAGTTTTGCAGCAGAACATTGTCCATAACATCACACTCCCACCACCGGCTTGTTGTCTTCCCACAATGCATCCTGGTGCCATCACTTCACCAGGTGAACACACGGCCATCCACGTGAAGTAATAGAAAATGGGACTCATCGCACCTGGTGTCCTTCTTCTACTACTCAAAGGTCCAGTTCCGACACTTGCTTGCCCATTGGAGGCACTTTCGAAAATGGACAGGGGTCATGATAGACACTTTGACTGGTCTGCAGCTATGCACCCTCATATGCAGCAGAGTGCGACGCATTATGTGTTGTGACACATTCTTCACGTAACCATCATTAACATTTTCTGTGACTTGTGCCACAGTAAACCTTTTGTCAGTTCGGACCAGACAGGATAGCCTTTGTTGCCCTTGCGCATCGATGTGCCTTGGGCGCCCAACACCCTGTCGCCAGTTTGTGGTTTGTCCCTCCACGGACCACTGTTGGTAGGTACTCACCACTGCTGACCGGGAGCACCCCACAAGCCTTGCCGTTTCAGACATGCTCTGTCCCAGTCGTCTGGCCATAACAATTTGGCCCTTGTCAAAGTCGCTCAGGTCTGTACTCCTGCATTCAACATGTTTGTCAGGATCCTGCCTGTTTTCTGCACTGGTTGTTCAAAAGGGCAAAAAGTGGAGAAGGCCCTTTGATAATACAATGTTAAATGTCTACTAACTTCAAATTAACTCTCTTACTCCTCGTACTTTGAGAAGTGACACAATAAAAATGCTGGGGAGGCTCTGATGCTGCCTGACCAAGGGTGTTGCAACCTTGTATGGCTGAGCTGTCTACAGTCTTCAGGAGGTTGTTTAACAATCATCACAAGAAATGAACCATTGGCTATATCAAAGCTGAGCCTGTCGGGGACAGGTGAACATGTGAGCATGTTCTGTATTGGTTAATATCCCCTTTGCATCGTAATTTATACATAGACTAAGATTCAGCACAATGTTACTTGTAAAGTAAGACAATGAGTAAAATAACTTTACTGCTCTGTGTGGTTTGGCCACGTAACAATAAGAATAGTGGTAGCATTACGCATGCAAATAATCAAGAAAATTAATAATGTAAATAAGTGTCGCCAAATCTTTAATGTTTGCCTGGGTTGAAAATACTTTTTAAGACAACCTTTTCTTAACCTTTTCTTAAGCTTTATAGACAGCATCTGTGGATTTTATGGATTAGCACATCTGTGAGGGCTAAAATGCATTAGAGCACCACCTACATATCAGATTGGCATTTGTGACAGAGTCGGAATTACATGCTGACAAATGTAGGACAAAAAAATGCTGTATGTAAGATCAATACCACAATTATATTTTATTATTTGATAATTACATTTGAGTTTTTTGTTTAGAGTGCCTTTACAAAGAACACTACCAATCCAGTATACTGCATCTATGTAGTGCTTGACATCCCCATTTTTCAAAATGAGGTATGACAGCGTTGTAATCAGCGTTGTAATCATCTATTTTATGTCTATAACAGGCAAACATATTAAACTAAAATAGAACTTTGTTTGCTATTTTTTGACAACAGTGCTCTGAACTACACAACGCTGTTCTCTGATGTTGATGATTGATGTTATTTTTCCATACAGTATTATCTAACTTTTATCAGTACAGTGAAACAGAATAGAAAGTTGGCAGATGTACAAGTATATCAGCATCCTTGTAATTATTCATGGGGAATTAACTCGCTGATATCTTTGTGTATTTTTTGAGCTGCCTGTGTGTTTGAGCACCCGATTCACTTAAGAATGCAAATCTTGTAATTGCATGAAAAATCAGAGCTGAATGCAATATGCATGGCTTACTTCCTGTAGAGGTGAGCATTTTGCCACTTCAATATCTGCAACCCTCTTTTGTACAATAGTTGGAAACCCTAACCAGTGCAGACAGTGCCTGGCTAAAATGAAAACGGGTGGTGAGTGAACAAGACACCAGTTTTTGCACAACAATACTTAGCACAAAAGTGGTGCGACTGTTAAGATTAGAGTTACCTACACCACAGCTTCTGATCATCTTGTTTGTACTCTGCAGAGTTGAGATCTGTGCCAAAAACAAGCTATAAATCTATTCAGAATATTCAGAATCTGTAATGAAACTAAACCATTTTACTTCCATTTGACAACAGAGACAATTCTCTCATTAATTGTTTTGGAAAGCAAACCTGGAGGCATTCCATTCTGGGCACAAATATTTGAGGATGTGCAGGCCTTCATTATGTCCTGTGGAATTCAGCAATTCAAAATATAATTAGACCATACCCACTGTATATACAAACTGTTGTGTATTTGGCAAGCATTCTCTTAGCTTTTTCCAAAACTGCCATGAGCTCTGATAACTTGTTGGCTTTGTTACTCTGGACAGACAATCCCATCTGACAGGTGCTTGTTGAGAACTAATCAGATCACATCATGACTTTATTATCTTAGAGAGAGTGATAGCTTTGCACATGCCCTGCATTTAATCAGATTAGTTATTCTACATTGCAGTATGGCAGAGATTACTCAAGACCATCTCAACTCACTTTTATTATCCTGCAAATAAGTGGTTATCATTTTAGAACTACAGTATTGGTTGAAATTAAATGGCATGAGAAGAAATTGTACTTAAAACAATAGGGTAATTGTAACAGGGTTCAGGAAAATAGGAAGCAGGAACCAGATTAACAATCACAAGACTTTTAATAAGAAACTGACATAAACTTTGAACTTTAAACTCAACATGAATCACTGACGCACACACACACACAGGTTTGTGCGTCTCTTTCTCTCTCTCTCTCGTTCTCCTTTATCTCTCTCCTGCTGATTTGGCAACTCAGTGCCAGGCATGCATCTTCTCGGCCCGGCCCCGCCCTCCTCCTCATCACATACTCCCACGACAATTCAGGCCGGGGAAACCTCTGGAGGAACCGGTTGGTCTTCCTCGCCTCCTGGGTTGGACGAGGGGAGTGGGAGGGGAGAGTGAGATTGGGAGGGGAGAGTGGGAGGGGAGAGGAGAGTGGGAGGTGAGAGTGAGAGGGGGAGTGGGAGGGGATGGTGGACGTCAGTGGGCTCCTCCACCTTCTGCCGGCCAGCAGTGGCTCCTCCGTCCCCTGTCAGACGACAACGACTCCTCCAGCTCCCGGCAGCGGCAGCGGATCCTCAAGTGGCTCCTCCACTTTCCTGGCAGATAGCATTAAATGAAGTATGAATATGATTTGATGTAATTTATGAATTTTGCCCTTATTATACATGTTGCCATAACTGCATATAAATTATTTATATATATTTTTTTTAATTACTTATATGCCATTAATTAATCCTTTTATAAACCTTTAAAAAACTGAACATTAATTGAAAGTTTTACGAAGACTAGTTTACCCAACCATGAAAATTCTGTAGTTATTTACTCACTCACAAGAGAGTCATGACATTACAGTTACCATGTTTACATGCACTTCAGAAAGCAGGGTTTCTATTCCAGGGTTTTTGTCATGTAAATGCGAATTTACAATTTCGATTTCCTTACACCGTTTAAGGGATTAAGAGAAAGCGTTTTAACACACCTATGTTTCTCCCAGAGAAAGATGCTAATGTAGCCATGTAAACATATACGTGGTGTTCTAACAGGTTTTTGAGGAGTGTGCCTGTGCATGGAACAGACCAGATAACACGCATCATAGGATGGAGCACAACACCAAGTCAACAAAATATTTCTGGGTCAACAGTGGGAAAAGAACAAACCTTATAAACTATAGCCATTTATAAACACCACTGTAAAATATTGACGGTCGTATATGTGCTCCTACATTCAGGGAGGGGGAAATTCTCCTACAATTGGGAAATTCTAATATTGGAGCGCAATTCTTCTGCAGATTGTGATAGAAAGGTAAGTAAACAAACACAGCAACAACTCTGGAATATCTGTAAATAAAGTGAAGCAACAGAGAACAAAATAGTGAAGTCTTCCTCAGATATCATGTTTGTCATTTACACAAGCAATATAGACTGTATAGACCTTTTTCACACTCAGGGTTTTTAAAGCGGAAGTAAACGTTTGCAAGGTAAACTTAAACAGCGGTGAATGGGAGTGAATTGGAGATCACAGCAAATATTATTTTCACTTGCTCATTTGCGCCAAGACCAAAACAAAAAATCCAATATTACATTTGAATGATTTTCCAGAAGAGGAAAAAAAATAGAGAGTAGTGGATTAAAACAGTAAAATGGGAGAAGATGCTAAATTTGCCATCACTCTCTCAGCAGCTGTAATAGAAACCCTCTCGCAGCTGTGGTAATTAATTTATTAAAAATGAATTCCAGGGTAATATAACACAAAGCATAATGTTATAAATGCTCACCCAATATTTAAAAAAAATTATATAAATAAATTTAAATAAAATAATTGCGACATTTACGTTGTTACAGAAGGCAGAAAAGCATAATCACAGTATGTGGAAAAAGGTTTATTCACTTTATTCAGTCATGCCCCTTTTCCGCACTCCACTCTTCTGAATTTTGTCATCTAACTTCCTGTTTGTATTGAAGTTATATGAAGAGTCTATCAAAATGGATTACATGTGGGAAAGAAAGTATTTTTCCGCAATAGTTGTGTGGAGCGGAGGGGGGTGTGGCCGGGCTGGAATTTTGCACCCCAACCGCTGCCATATGCCGGGTGACGGAGTAGCCCAACCGCCCGGACGCGGGGAACGGCCGCCGTCCACGGGGCGAGTGGGGACTGGATTCCCCAACCGCCTGGAATGATGGAGCCGCTACCGGGGCCTCTTTAAATTTCAAGGCAAGTTGTTACATTTTGATTGGATTGTGGCAGGACCAACACAAACAAATGCCAAGGACAGCCATCAGATAAAGTGCTCGGACAACTGCCAGACATTTCTCACAAGGCAGGAAAGACTTTCTGACAAATTACTTCTCATTGGTCCATGAGTGGTTTCTTAGCAACCTCTCAAACCCCCCATCCAAAGGCCAGAGGTGAGAAGGACCACAAAATTCTTCAAGACCTTTCGAAGCTGCATGAAATTACCATGTGGCAAAAGCTGAAACAAAGAAGCCACAAAGACAAATCTTTACACACAAACTTTTACTCCTAATATGGACACCAACTGCAACACATCCACTCCATGATTGTTAACAGAACTGTTTATGTAAATTACAGTTGTTCAATTAGCACAATAATTCACACAAACTGAACTATGGTGGTATAAATTAGTGCATATGTAATATTTAATCTTTCAATATCATGTTTGGTCTCTATATCTTCAGAAAAATGCCAAGAGTATTTTGGAGAGGTTTGGAAAAGTAACAATGCATAGATGATACTTTAAAGACATTGTTCTAACTATGCACTTTTAAATATGCACATTTACCACACAGAGAAGGGAGGGGTGAGCAACACTGTGTGGGCCCCTTACAATCTCAGCAGTCAATCTTAACCCCGAAACAAGAAGCGCCAAACTGAAATCTCCTCCTCATCAGGAAGGTGTAAAGCACCCTTACTACAGCCACACCTTCGTTCTGGTCTCACTCTACAAGAGGGAGGCAATAACAGAATAATAATGAACATTCTGAATCTATGGCCTGAGTGGTAGGAGATATAACAGGATACAAACCATCCAACGTGCTAAGTCTCCGCTTCACAGAGAGAGAGAGAGAGAGGATAACAGATTACCCAACATTCTTAGTGCCCATCCGATCGACCAAGTACTGAGTTTCACAAAAAATGACTATTGCAATGCCAAGTTCGGAATCCCTATGTTGGGATCAATTTTCAAAGTATAGCAAATAAGGGTGTTGGAGTATTTATTAAGATGGCTGATCAAAACAGCAAACAGCTGGTCCAGACCTCAAAGTGAGTGCCACTTCTTTCTAATTTGGCACTAAATTGGCCTATTCAACTTACACAGACCATAGATAAAATGTCCCTTGCCCAAGAGCAGGAGAAAGATGGGGATCTTCAATTCCGTGAACTTAAAAATGAACTGGCTAATTTGCGTAGGGACAATACACAGCTGAGAGCTGAAAATTATAGATTGTCTGCAGAGATTCAAGATCTGCATTGTGTCATTCACAGCCAGAATTCAGAGAGAAGAGCTCTAAAGGGTTAAGACAAAGATAAATGGTCTGTACTGATATAGCGCCTTTTTAACATTAGTGGTTTTCAAAGCGCTTTACTCGCTTTTCATACACCCATTCACACACACCAATGACAGCAGAGCTGCCATGCAAGGTGCTAGCCTGCCATTGGGAGCAACTTGGGGTTCAGTGTATTGCCCACGGACACTTCAGCATGTGGAGACGTGTGGGCCGGGAATCGAACCACCAACCCTCCGATTAGTGGCCAACCCGCTCTACCAACTGAGCCACAGCCGCCCATGTCTTGCCCCAAGATAGGGATCTTCAATTACGAGAACTTAAAGGAGACCTATTATGACCCTTTTTACCCCAGAATGTGTCTGAGAAGTTTCAGCTCAAAATACCCCACGGATAATTTATTATATCATGTTGTAAATATCTCTTTTTGGGTGAAATCAAAAACACACGGTTTTTGTGTGTTTCTCTTTAAATGCAAATGAGCTGCTGCTCACTGCCTCCTTTCAGGAAGAGGGATGTGTCTTTACAGCTTGTGAACAGCGAAAAAAAAATTGGCGGACTGTGTGTAGATCACTCAGGAGAGGATCTCTATGATAATAGGGTCACCAGTGGTGGGCGAGGCCTGCTCTAATGTTATGTCACTTTAGAGCAGAAACGAAAACCATTCATTTTGACACACATTTTTTGATTTATAGAAATTTAAGAAAGAGGAGTGGGTGGACTTTTAACACTGTAAGGTGGTTGTGTACACACACTGCTGACATTTATGTGCAAACACCATGTAAAAGTGAATTTTGCATATTAGGTCCTCTTTAAAAAAATTAACTGGCTAATTTGCGTATGGACAATACACAATTGAGAGCAGATACTGGTAGATTGTCTGCAGAGCTTTAATATCTGCATTGTGTCATTCACTGCCAGAATTCAGAAATGGCCACTTTGTAATCAGAGTTGGTCCAAACCATAAAAATGACCTGTCAGTACAGACAGAGAAGCAAAGTATTCTTAGCACTAGAGAGATAAGGACCTAAGCTGTGATAAGATCAGCTTTGCTTGAAATGACTGAGCTGAAAAAGCATCTACACATAGAACATAAGACTTGTGAAATGTTGAAGCAACAATTTTCCAACTTGAATGCTGACCAAACCAATCTTAGTGAAGAATTGAGCAGAATGCATGTAGAATGTTAAAAAGTACAGCACAGTCATGGCAGGGCTGCAGATAGAGCTCATAATTGCACATCTAAAGATGGTGTAGCAGAGCAGAGACCTCTAGGAAAAAGAATACCATCCATCCATCCATCCATCCATCCATCCATCGTCAACCGCTTATCCTGTGTACAGGGTCGCGGGGAAAAAGAATACGGATGAGTGAATATGAGATAAGTGTGCACCCCTGCTCCTTTGGCACAGAAGTTAGGGACCTCATGCTGTACAGTGTTTCACAGAGACAGTGTTTCCAAAACAGTGATGATATCACAGCCTCTAGTGGCATAAAAGTGAGTGCTGGTACTAATCAAACTAATGGAACACAGATTGACTCCCCAACATTGGGAAAAATATGTCGCCCTCTCCTTAAGATTCCAAGCCTACTACCATCCAGAGAAAGCTGACTGCATGTGCTTAGAGAATTGGCGTGTTATATTGAAGTGTTCAATCCTGATACCCCTGAAAACAACAAAGAGTTGCATTTCAAATATGTAAATTTTGCTAACAATTATGACGAATTGTGTAAAACCCTTGTAGCCGAGTATACCCTGTATCAAAATCCAATTGCCTCTCATTTTTCTGCCTTCCATATTAAACAGGGTCACCATGAATCTCCTACAGAGTATTATGAGCACTCACAAAAAATGTATTTTGTTGGCAAAAATTTCCCCAGGGCAGAGGAGGATGTCATGTTTAAGAGTTTGTTTGTGAGCAACCTGTATCCCACAATTAGGAAGTCCATCTTACTCTTGGAATATATTGACCAGAAGTCTGTAGCATAATTGAAGCAGCTTGCTTTGTGAGCATAGGAAAGTGAGGGGGTACACACAGAGAGAAATTACAGAAAGCCAAGTCCTCCTGTGTCAGAAATTAAACATGACAGCAAGACTCCACTTGATATGGAAGTGACAGATTTTCTCCATGGGTTTGCCCATTACAGTAATTTTGGCCACTTCTCACAATTAAAGCCCTGTGATTTCCAGCAGAGAACCCAAAACCCTAAGTTCTCAGGTGACAGGAGATACAACAAAGGCAGGCATGTCCCCAGACAGAAAAACTGACAGGGCAAAAACATAAGGTAAGGATCTAGAAATAAGCGATCAAGGAAAAATTAAGGAATGGATCAAGATAATTTAGTACTGTAAAACAGATCAAGGTCACGGGCAAGGAAGAGGCGAGAAACCGGCTTGACATATAACTTAAAGGTTTAATGGAAAACTCAAAAGACAAACACATAAGACGACGGACATGTCCGTGAACGATCTCTCTCTCTCTCTCTGGCATTGCCGTCTTTCCACCATGCCACAAGTACAGATACGACTGCCATGCCTGCCATGGCCAACGAGCCAATGGCCATGCCTGCCATGGCCAATGAGCCAATGCCCACACCTCCTGTGGCCAACGAGCCAATGCCCACGCCTGCCACAGCCAACGAGTCAATGCCCATGCCTGCCATGGCCAATGAGCTGGAAATGACCAGCATTGCCAGCCACGTCCATCCCAGAACCAGTGTTGCCAGCCTCGTCTGTCCCAGAGCCACCATTGCCAGCCTCATCTGTCCCAGAGCCTGCACCAACAACCACTTCCGTTTCCAAGTCTTTGCTCATGTTCACAACTATAGAGGTCATCTCCGAGTCTCAGCCTATCTTCACAACCACAGAGGTCATCTCCAAGTCTCTGCCTATGTTCACGACCACAGAGGTCATTTCCAAATCTCTGCACATGATCACGATCACAGAGAACGTCTCATAGTCTCAGCCTATGCTCACGACCACAGAATTAATTTCATGTCTCTGCCCATGTTCACGACCACAGAGGACGACCCTGAGTTTCAGCCTATGTTCATGACCACAGAGGTTACCTCCGAGTCTCTGCCCATATACATGACCATGGAGGTCATTTACAAGTCTCTATCCATGTTCACGACCACAGAGTTTGTCTCCAAGTCTCTGACTATGCCCACATCCACAGAGGTCATTCCCAAGTCTCAGTCCACGACCACAGAGTTCGTTCCTGTGTCTCTGTCTACGCTCACAACCGCAGAGGTCGTTCCCGAGTCTCAGTCCATGCCCACGACCACAGAGGTCGTACCCGAATCTCTGTCTGCACATGACCACAGAGGTTGCTCTAGAGACTCTGCTCATGTTCAAGACCACTGAGGTAATTTCACAGTCATCCTGGACTCTATGGCTTCACCACTCGAGCCTGCCATGGCTCCGCCTTCTATGGCTTCACCCCTTGAGCCTCCCATGGCTACGCCTACCACGGCTTCACCCTACGAATCTGCCATGGCTCCGCCTTTCACGGCTTCACCCCTTGAGCCGGTCACGACTCTGCCTCCTATGGCTTCGCCCCTCGAGCCTGCCATGTCTCTGCTTTCTATGGCTTCGCCCCTCGAGCCTCCCATGGTTCTGCCTTCCACGGCTCCACCTCTCGAGCCTCCCTGCTTCCTGATCCAGTCCCTACCCTCAGGTGGGTTCTTGGCCATCTGCCTGATACTCTCTGGTCTCCTGGATCTTCTGGCCATCCGCCTGACCTGCTCTGGTATCACTGGTCTCATGGCTGTCCGACTGGTTTTCTCTAGTCCCCTTGGTCTCATGGCCATTCGCCTGATCCGCTCTGGTCTTCTGGGTCTCCTGGCCATCGGCCTGATCTGTTCTAGTCTTCTGGGTCTTCTGACTGTCTGCCTGACCTACTCTGCTATCCCTGGTCACATGGCCATCCACCTGGTCTGCTCTGGCTCCCTTGGTCTCCTGGCCGTCCACCTGACCTTCTCTGGTATCCCTGGACTCATGGTCATCCGCCTGGTCTGCTCTGGCTCCCTTGGTCTACTGGCCGTTTACCCGATCTGCTCTGGTTTCTTTGGACCCCGGCATCACCTGCCTCCTAGCTTCAGGAGCCACTCGCAGGGGGGGTTGGGGGTCTCTGCCATGAATCCCACCTTTGTAGTTCCTCCCACTCACCACCAGAGGGCTCCATCACCCAAGTATTGACGTTAACTCTCTGGACTCCATTTCCCATAATTCCCATACCTGGCACTGATTACCTGTTCTCCTGTTTCTCATTTACTCAGCTATTTATTCTGATCATTGAGAAGTCTTGTTTTGAAGTCTCTCTGTATTTCCTGCCTTTTCTGTGTATGATCCTGGACTCTTTACCCTATTTTGAACCATTGCTGCCTGCCTACTGTTACTACTCTATTTATCTGGATATTACCTGTGATTGCCTGCTGCCTGCCCTGAAATCTTGCCAGTTTAATGACTATCTCTCTGGTTTGCCTTGGATATTACTATTACTGGTGATTGATCTCTGCCTGTCTATATTACTACGTTTATTGTTAATAAAGCTGCACTTGGATCTCAACCCCGCTGACTCATCATTACAGAACCAAAGTAAGTGCATTTAGCTTACCGCTTGGACAGTGCTGTACCAAATCATGTCAATTGAGACATATAAGAAATAGTTTTCCTGCTAAATATGCTAATGCTTTTTTAAATGTTTATCATTTGTATTCTTTAGAAAATTTTGAGACTTAAGGCTATTTTTAGGAACTTTCATCTTCCTCTCCACAAAGGTTTCTCCAGAAACATTTTAGAAATAACTAATTTTATGTTTACTCTTAATGCCAATGGTCAAAGTATGATATGAGGTGTGTGTTTGTCCATGCTATTTCTCCTCAGGGACAGGTCAACAATTTCAGATCCTTGATCAGCCGAGCAGGGAGGATGTGGTGAATCAGACCAGATACCATTCCATGAGCCAATGGAGGCAAGTTTCTCCATTTTTATTGGATCATGGCAGGACCAACACAAACAAATGTCAAGCACAGCCCTCAGATAAGCTGATCGGACAACTGCCAGACATTTCTCACAAGGCAGAAAAGAAACAGGAAAGACCTTCCAACACATTGAAAAAGACTTCTCATTGATCCATGAGAAGTTTCTTAGCAACCTCTCAAACCCCCCATCCTAATGCCAGAGGTGAGAAGGACCACAAAATTCTTCAAGACCTTTCGAAGCTGCATTAAATTACCATGTGGCAAAAGCTGAAACAAAGAAGCCACAAAGACAAATCTTTACACACAAACTTTTACTCCTAAAATGGACACCAACTGCAACACATCCACTCCATGATTGTTAACAGAACTGTTTATGTAAATTACAGTTGTTCAATTAGCACAATAATTCACACAAACTGAACTATGGTGGTATAAATTAACGTATGCGTAATATTTAATCTTTAAATATTATGTTTGGTCTCTATATCTTCAGAAAAATGCCAAGAGTATTTTGAAGAAAAGTAATGAGTCTCACGACAAGAGACAATTTCAACACCAAGTTTGGAATCCCTATGCCAGGGAGATAACTACAGTGGGAAGGTTTAGCTCTGACCAGCAAACCCTCTCTTCAAGGTTCATGCATCTGCGTGTTCCAGATGATGAATCTTTCACCAACAAGGGCTGTATATCTGCATCTTCCAGATTCCTCTCGGTGCTACCAAGAGATCAACATTCCTCAGCTCCTTTATGTCCATGGCTGTTAAAACGGAATCCAGCTCCTTCTCCACTGTAATGTGGCCCTGAGCCCCCGGTGGAATAATCACCGAAATCATCAGTCAATCAAGGAAAATGCTAATATCATTACTAATCCTCATTCCAGAGACCTTGGCATTAGTGTATACAATCAGTTTATGATTTTCTAATGTTCTTTAGATTGCATAACCTGTGTGTGGCAGCGGGGGTGTGGTCAAGTGCCTGTCCTGAGAGAGGGAAGCGGTAAGGGCACTTACACCTAAGCTAAATTATGTCTAACACCTGTCTCTAATTTCAGTGAGCACAGGGAGAGCGGATAAAACACCCACGCCACCAGCAGTGAGAGGGAGAGTGAGTCACACATCAGTCCCGTGTTGGCGTGTTCCGTGAATTTAGTGATAACTACAGGACGTTAAGAAGTTTGAGTTTGCTGAGCGTTTCTGTTAATTGTGAAGCTGTGAGCACTGCTGAGTGGCCATTAAAATCCTTACCTGAGAATTCGTCTTCTTGTCCTCCTTAACATCTTTACCCTTTACACTGTGTATCAAATGTCTTACGAATAATCTTTGCGTTATTTGTTTAAATAGGAAAAAGGTACTTCATACTTTGCCATTGCCACATCCAATTCAACCACTTGCATCTTTCCATCCTATGCACATTATTTACCTATTAGTTTATTTTATCTTTTAGCATTTTAGTACTATTTTGCATTTTTTGTCAGTTATTCTTGTTTATATTTTTGTAAATAAAACTCATTTTATTACAACTGTGTATTCTTTGTGTTGATGATACAGAAGAGCTCTAAAGGGTTAGGCCAAAATTCAAGAAGCCTTCATATTAATCATATGACCAGCTCTTTACAATTTACATATTTCTCATTTATTGAATGGTCCATTTGGATAATTATTTTATTGGCATGTAAAGTAAGGTGAAACTCTTTAGCTGGTGCCCAGAGGATGGAGGGAGGGGCTGTCTGATATTAATGATCACACACACATACACCTTAAGTGTATCAAAAATCACTACATGCTTTGGTGTCATGTGTGAGGCCCAGTTGGTGACAGGGAAATTCTCACTACACACTGTTGCATAAGTTATGAATAATGGCATGTTATATTTTTGATTAAAATAAGAATTAAAAATTTGCATATTTAAGAAACATTTATAGCAAGTTAATTGCTCACTATTTGCCAAGTATTGGATGAAAATTGCCTTTTTTTTTATACATGCTGCAGTAAATGCATGTAAATGATTCAATATGTGTGTGTTAATGACTTAAAAGTCATTAATTAAACTCTTAACAAAGGGAACTTTAATGTGTTGAATAAGTGTTATCGAGAATAGTTTACCCAAACATGTACATTCTGTAGGTATTTACTCACCCCAACAAAAGAGTCAAGACATTACAGTGATGAATATTAGCACAAAAATGACATAATGCCTTATTTTAATATAACTATAATAGACTATTTGTACTGCATTGTGGCATAAATCATGAATAATGGCATTTTATGTTTTTGATTAATTGTTTTTCTTACCCCATAGGCAAATAGCTTTTTCTTGTTTTAAGCATAAACCCCACCAATTTTTGAAAAATAAATAAATAAATACTTGTCTTGTGCCATTCTGCTTCTCGAGAATGTTTTTCCTGTTTTAAGGATGCTTAGATTTTTTTCTCCAGAAAAGCTTACAAAGATACTTAATATGTACTTTATTATAACATGTGTTGTTAATATGTTGTTATTAAAACAGTTTATAGTGTGTTTATTAAAAAAAATGCATCATTATATTATCATAAAAGCTGTCCATATGACATATTCCATATCTTCTGAAATCATATAATAGCTTTGATGAATAGATTGAATTTAAGTCATTTTTCACTGCTGATTTGCACCGAAGCTTGCATCAAGCCCATGAACCAATTCCTTTAATGACGTCGACACATCAATCTTTTTGAAACTTGATGCAGACACAGACAAGTTGAAAGCTTCATCAGAGGTGAAGATTTCAGTCTATTTATGCAAGTTTAATAATGTTTTATACAACATTTGAAATTTTGAGCAGTTTCATCACAGTGTTGCCTTTCAAGCACTGCAAAAGCAGAGGTCCTGTTTTCAGCTTGTAGCTGGTTTACACTGGTAATTTAAAAGCTTTGGTATGAGGGCTAAGAGCAGATTAGATTAAAATGCTTTGCTCTAGGGCACAACAGCAGCCGTCAGAACAGATGCCCACTGTGGGATTTAAAGCTGTTTTTCCTGCTCATGCTGTGCTCTCTCGACTCATCTGTACCTACAAATTCTAGCATTGGAAATCCATGCCTTATCAATTAGAGTCGTACCCATGAATCAATTATTCACTGTTTCCATGCTACTCTGACGTCCTCATCTCCATGCACCATTAAACAAAACACACTTCCAATATACATACTTCATTGTATCCCACAGATTCTTCACTTGTACACAATTCTGCCATAGTCTGAGCTCAGCAGAAACGTCACGGCCTTGGCCATGGATAACTTAGCCATTTAGCCCTTCTGTTGTCAAGAGAAGCTTTGACACAGCTTGTTGGAGAAAAAGTTTGTGATGATGTGTGATGGCAATGTACTAAAGGTATTTGATTACGTGAAGCAGATCTGTCCCAAGGAGGTTTATAATACCTAATAAGAACTAAAGTAATCTATGTGGCCATGAGTATGTAGATAGTACATGTTTATATAAGGAGTTTGGTTACTCCATTATTTCCAGTTAAGACAAATCAAAATGCTACTTAATATAATGGTCTTCTAGTCATTGATACCAACTTTGTAGCAATAGTTTGGGGAGAACCCTTTTCTATTTCATAATTGTGTCCCTGCGTGCAAATGGTATGTCCATAAAGAAACATTTAAGGTCCAATTCAGGGCTGGCTCCTGGTGGTGTGGACTACAAAGTTTTCATCCGGCCCATGCCTCGGACAATCAAGAGGTGAGCGCGCAGGGCACTCTGTGGTGCCAGGCAAAAGGCTTGAGACATGCTGACGGAGAGTGCTGGAAGCGAACGGCGCTCCTGTTATAATGATCAGAGCTATTACGCTGAAATTGCTCACAAGCACTCAGTAGCGTCGATGATTTTCAAACAATAAATATTGAAATGGTTTATGTTCATTTCAATCTGTGTTTAGATTATCATAGTTTTAAACATGTAATAATTTGTTTTTTATAATGGATTTTCATAGTTTAATGCTGGGTCTGGGACAAGGCACAAACAGTAAAATCTGTAAAGGCAATTGATAAATACAAAAAATTAATTTTAAAGGCCTGGTTATAAGTCAGTCTCAATAAGTTAGTTTAATCAAAATTAGGTGGTGGTGGCTTAGTGGCTAGAGCACAGGGCTGCTAATCAGAAGGTCACTGGTTTGAACCCCACGGCCACCACCATTGTGCCCTTGAGCAAGGCACTTAACTCCAGGTTGCTCTGGGGGGATTGTCCCTGTAATAAGTGACTGTGGCAAGGAACACAAAACTCCAGAAGATGTTGGTTAATGGAGAAAAATAACCTTGGGAGAAACCAGACTCACTGTGGGGGCCAGTTCCACTCTGGCTAACATCATGAATATAATGACAATATTATTTATTTGTGTGCAGTGCAAGTCATGGTTTTACATTTTAAATTAAGTGTTACGGTCCAGTGTCTTAAAAAAGAAAAAGAAAATATATTTTTTATGAACTTTTAGATTAATGACTAATTACTTTAATAGATGCATTGTCCTTTGTTAGTTGGCTGATGAAGGCTTTTGTTGATAGTCTATGTATTTCATTTAAGAGTGTAGTCCATCAGTAGACAAAGTTGGTGCATGCAAAGATTAATGAGGTGCATCGCAGTTCAACATGCTGGTGATTTCGGTGAGGTTTGGTGGGGCCCATCCTATGTCCAATGTTCAGGCAGTGGCATATGATGTATCCAATGTCTTACAGTTGGCATTGGCATCAGATCATCCTCTGAAGCAAAAAAACTGAAGTGATGTCTGGCTAGCACCGGCTGTTGTTTGTCGTCATCACTCAGCGACACGTAGCAGTGGAGTCCGACAGCAAGCAGGAATGGATCTGGCTGGCTCTGGTACCCTCAGGAAATGAACAATATTAGCATAGATGCCATTCAATTTTATGCAGAGTTGTAGATCATGCTGTATGTTTCTGGTTCCGGCAGACACAACTAAAGCAGCCAAATTGTGAGTTGATAGATAAATGAGGTGTATGCCTGGCTAAATAAATGGGTCTTTAGTCTAGACTTAAACTATGGAATAGTCTCCCTGACAGACACACTCCCTCAGTTTAAGAGACAAATATGAAAATGATCTATCTCCTTTTGTGGATTTTGATATTCTAGGAACTATTAACAGGCCAGAATTTTGTAATCGTAATGAACGTGATGGAATATAGCATGTCAGAATGACACTTAAGTGCTGTGGAGGTAGACCATTCAAAGCTGTGTATGTAGTTAACAGAATTGTAAAATGAATATGTAATTTAACAGGTAGCCAATGTAACGATGATAAAATGGGGCTAATATGATCACATTTCTTGGTTCTAGTCAGCACTCTGGCAGCTACTTTTGAATCAATTGAAGTTTATTTATTGATCTTGCTGGACATCCTCCCAGTAATGCATTACAATAATCTAGTCTTGAGGTCATGAACACAAGAATGAATTTTTCAGCATTAGCAACAGAGAGCATGTGTCGTAATTTAGCAATATTTCTCAGGTGGAAGAATGCTGTTCTACAAACATTAGAGATTTGATTTTCAAAGGACAGATTGGTATCAAATTTAACACCATCATATAATAAGTTCTTTGCTGTAGAAGACGACGTAACAGTTCATCCATCGAGAGTCAAATTATATTTTAGTGGTTTTTGGTCCAATCATTAGTACCTCTGTTTTGTTGAATTGAGTTGAAGGACATTTCTGGCCATCCAATCTTTGATTTCATTGATACACTGCATTTTTGTGAAATATTAATTTTCATTGGGTTCAGAAGAAATATAAAGTTGGGTATCATCGGCATAACATTGGAAACTTATTCCATAATTACTGATAATATCTCCCAGAGGAAGCACGTATTAGGAGAAAAGCAAGGCTTCTTTTGAGAATTATTATGATTCAGACATGGCAAAGAAACTTATATTGAAAGAGGGAGCAGTGGCAACTATATCAACATGACAATAATGCTGGTAAGCAACACATTTAATACTATTGATTCTGTATATGTTTGTTTAATATGTAAGGGACTGTATAGTCAGCCATTTTTAATTAGCAAAATAAATCATTATCAGGATCTTTCTCTTCCTCCTCCTCTTTCCCCTTCCTCCAATCGATGTTTCAAATGGGCTTGCCCTAGTTTTTTTCCAAGGCAGTAACAAATTGCATGATTCATAAAGGCAGTAAGGCTTCAAGTATACAGTGCCTTGAACTCTAACCAGATGATCTATTAATATTTAGATAGGTCTATGAGTAGTTCAGTACTGGTGCCGTGTGCATTTATTCAGTTTTCAGCAAAAAAAAGGTTAGGCTACATTATGATTCACACTGCAAACATTCACGTTACATGCATTTATTGCATCGATACACCTGAAACTCCCTCTTACTAAAGCCATAATTATTTATTTAATTACATTCTGTAACAGTGACTACATTTTGGCACCTCAACGAGGTTACAAACAACTTCCATGTTTGTCAGTATTTCCACATCATTTTCATGTTGAGAAGGCAAACACCTGGACATATGTTAACCAAAATGATCAGCACATTTGGACTGGACATCTCCCGTAATTAAACACCTCAGTTCACCTTTATAACAAGCAATCTATGTGCTGGTTTGGGAAACAGGTGTTACTCCATTGTAAAATAATGAATGACGTTCGTTAAGATGATCATAAAACCTTAAGTTGCCATGTTATCGGGAAACCCAGCCCCAATCATAGGCTCTTAAGTATCTGCTTATTTAAATCCAAATGGCAACAAGAAATTCCCATGGCAATACTAAGGCAGTTTTGTTCTCTAATGATTCTGAGAGTATGTCATACTCTTTCTATAGGAGGAGGAAGACAGAGCGTGGGAGAAACACAGAAGTTGGTCTTGAGGGCGAGTAGAAGACCCATTTAAAATCCTGCTTACTCAAGCTGTGCTTTCAGTGATATTGAATCTCTGTGGGAGATTTCCAAGTAAATGTTATTCCCCTTTTCTCTATTAATTTCCTTTTTTCTCTCCTCACCTCTTCTCCTCCTCTCCCAATCATTTAAATTTCACTCTGATCTCCTTAAGAACATATTTGTTTAGCTGTAGATATTAATGCAGAAAGCATTCAGTACTATCTGCAATTTACACTTCGCTATTACCACCCTTCATTTTCCCTTTATTGAAATTTGTTCAGTTTCTCTACTATTTTTAGCTTGTTAGAGTACATAATGGTATACAATGGGTCACTGAATCAGCCCAGTAGCAGATTTTAAAGGGGTCATGAAGTGCTTTTTTCCCCCCATTTTATTATGTTCCCCAAGGTACAATGAAAATGCTATAAAGGTTTTACACCAAAAACAGTCACAATTTAGTACTACATGATAATTTTCCACCCTGTTTGGCCCTCTGTCTGAAACGCTCGGTTTTGGCATAGCACCTTCTTAAAACTTCAACGTTAATGCACACTGTTATGATTGGCTAACATCTTTCAACCTTCAAATTCAACAAACTCAATCGGAAGAGAATGAACAAGCCCTTCAATGTTATAAAACAATGTCAGGGTTTACACATAACACACATCTAACACATCGCATCTGAATATAATAAACTGTTCATCTCAAGCACAACTGTTATCACTCAGCACCTTAAACTATCAAACAGTCATGATATTTGAAATATTCATGAATTAAATGGTTTTCTTACTTTTTTTAAGTGTTTTGATCTCCCCCCTCCTTCAATAACGGATCCTTTGCAAAGCTAAATTGTATTATCACTGTTCACAAGCAATCCATGCTGACATGAGCCGAACATATCATAGTCGAAAGAACTGTGAAATAATGCACACACATACTGAAGGTGCACTGAGGACCACATCTCAAATGGTCAAGGATATCATTGTCAATGACGTCCTATGTTTATATACACCAACAATTAAAAATAGCACAGATGCGCAAAAGAATGTGTCCATGATGCATTTTTGCTAAAAAAAAAAAAAAAAAAAAAAAAAAACATGAGGCAGCAGCTGAATGAGAGAATTGCTTCTCCCATTCAGAGTTGTAACTTGACAACGTGTCTTTTAAAAGTGTCGAGATACATGGCAGCATCATAGTGTGTGTAGTTCATGTTTATATACAAAATAATTTAAAATAGTCCAGATAGTTCCCCTTAGGTGTTATGTTAGGAATAGTTAACCACACCAGGCCTGCTCTCTTGACTTGAACTGTGCGCCAGTGGTTGGGGTCAATGGTGCGATGACGCATTTTGAGGGATGTGTAAATACAAATGAGCATTGTGTCATGACCTCACGAACAGACAGAGACATTTCAGCAGGGTTGTAACGATAAATGCTTTTTTTAGACTGGGGAGGAAGTTCTGAGTTCTGAAATTCACAGTATGTATTGTATATCGAAAATGAATTATGTCGAAATATGAAGGAAAATTTGATTCTCCATTTCATGACCCCTTTAATGTATCTGAAATTATTTTTCTTTTTTTTGTACAACTTTACAACTAAACTGCTGATAGCACTATGAGGTGGTTTGGGCTAACTTTCTGTGTTTTGTGCCAGGGCTCAATGAATTGCAACACAGTCTTTTTGAAATAATTTATCTCAGAGAGGCTGTCCCTCTTTATTTGGGTCTAAGAGTTGGCAGTCTGGAAGTAAAAAAAGGCATGCTGTGGTTTTTTGTCACCACAAATGTTTGCACTGACTTCAGTTCCTTATATTTCAATGAATCCCTAGTTAGCTGATCTTTAGCTCAGACAGTGTGCTTCAGCGAAACTAGTGTGACAGATTGCATACGGTTCCTACAACATCTCCCAGATAGACAGCAGATGTTCAACCAGGTCTCAGAGATTCAAGGTCATCATAGACCTAAAGCACTCAAAATAAGGATTTTTGTTGCTTTTTCAATGTACGTAATTTAAAACTATAAGCAACAGAATTTTAGAACATTTTTGTCACAAATTGATTTCAATCCATTTAAATGTAAGTGTACTTAATTTGAATTGGGACTAATTTTTGTGGTGTTAATGTAGCATTGATGAAACTGGACTGGGGATTTCCATTTCCCAGCTCGATAGGGAGGGTACCTATTAAAATGATGTGTTATTTCATGTGTTTTAGTGCAAGATGAATATAAAGGTGATACATGTTTGTGTTTAATGTTTTGCTTTGTTGGAGTTTTTTGGGGTTGCCACTATGGTGAAGAGTGAAGCTTGAGCTAACAATGAGGACAGGTAGATGATGCAGATGAAATTGATTACTTGCTAGTCGCTTTGTTGAGTAAATACTGTGCTAACCATATAGGAGAGTTACTAAACTACACTCTGTAGTGCTTCTAACTAGCATGTTATCTTTCACTTTCACTGGTTAGTTCACTGGTTAGTACATAAAGAAAAAAATAAAAGAGATTTATTTAAGTTACATTGGCACGTCTAATTTTGCTGGGTTTACCCAATTCAACTAGGTCCTATCTACACAAAGTTGTTGTGTCGAGATTACGTAGTAATTTTATGAAAACTTATTTCAAGCACATGGAACCACTGTCCACGATTGAATAAAGTTCAGCCAAAGAGTTTTTTTGTGTGTGTATTCAGACAGGATTAATGTTCTAAGTAGTTCCTGTAGTTCAGCTGGTACAGCATGATACTAGCAATGACAAGATCAAGGATCTGATTCACAAACTGATAAAATGTATAGAATGAATGCACTGTAAGTCGCTATGTATAAAAGCGTCTGCCAAATGCATAAATGTAAAATGCAAATGGAATTTGAGTTACAATAATAATATTCACCTTATGCGCCAGTGAAACTAGCACAAAACTCAGCTGAATATGGTGAGTAGGATTTCTGTGATTTCATGTAATGATTCGGACAGGGTTTAGGATCTCATCACATTTTACAAAGATGAGAGTGTCTATTTCGTGAATGTGGGTGTTTTGGAAGGTCATGTGATCTTGATATGTGTGCATCACAAAACAAACTGAAATAAACTAGACTTGCAAATGGGATATATTCATATCATTATGTATATAAAAAATGTAAAAAGGTAAGGTAGTACCTGATGTTGCTACTATACTGGCCGTTTTGGGCAGTTCATGATCAGACACTGCTCACTGATTGATTTATTACATTTTTTAATCAGATGGGATGCCAGCAGAATTTAAACCCAGAAAGTTGGGGAAAAGGTCTAAATCCATTATAAATGTGCAGCAGGCAGCACAACAACAAATGAAGCTTTAGTTCCAGTATTCAACAGAGATCAATATCAATGAGCATTGTGAAAAGTGTTTCTCAGAGGAATTAGACAAAACACAGTACGTCATTTTAGTGTAATAAAACACAATAGTGTTCAATTTGTAAAGTGTGTCTGCCAATTTTTCTGACCTCAAGCAAAAACTATACAACTAGGACTTAAGATGTTGTAGACAAGAATTAGACAGATCTGTCTCTCTCGAGCTGCCATTCGCTATCACAATATCTCAATATACTGCCACATGCAGTGACATAAAACTTTCAAAAAATCTTCAAATATTACTGGAACTAAAACTAAAAGGTCCCACATTGGTCGCAGCCTAAAATACGCCCAAAGAGCAGAAGTTGTGTATTTAAAAAAAATGAAACCTACATTTTTGTCCCTTTCAGCTTTCTGTTACGGCTCTGGTGAGTTTGTTGGTTTGTTCTGTTTGCTTTGTTATTTCTTTACCTCATGTTTTGCAGGCACTGCTGGCATGCATGATCAGTGTTTCCATGGGAACACTGATCATGCCACTAATTAGCATGTTGTGAGTATCTTTGCTAGATTGTTGTTTGGTGTGAAGTAACTTACCTCGCTCTCTCTGCCTAGTTGGTCCTGTCTCGTGTATCTGTTTGTTGCCTGTCTCTGCCCGCATGTCAGGAGAGTGGTTGCCTTCCAGTTTGCTGTACACTTGTTCTCTGCGCTCAGGAATGTTCAACAGAGGATTCCTAGTCTCTGTCCACGTGTCGGGAGAGTGATTGCCTTCCAGTCTGCTGTACGCTTGTTCCCTGCACCTCACTACGCTTCAGCTGAGGATTCCTCACAACTTTGCTCCTGACTACCATGACACACACACACACACACACACACACACACTCGCCTACAAACCCACTATTCACAGATTTGCCCATTACGCACGCATCCACGAAATTCTCCCTGTTACTGCAGGGATCTTCATTCTTCGCCAGCACTGTTGAAGAAGATATTTATTGTTAATAAATAATTTGAACTCTTCCTCTGCACTTGAGTCTCTTTGTCTCGCTCTCGCTTTCCTGACATTCTGAAGTTCAGCTCAAATTGTGTACTGCCGTGGCCAAAAGTATTGACAGTGACATACATTTTGTGTTTCGCAAAGTTTTCTGCTTCAGTTGTTGTGGTGTTGATTCACATTGGTTCTAGATTATTGTGTAGAGTGATCTAATGCATCTTAAATAATAGCAAAAAGATTAATTGTCCAAAAAAATTAACTTTATCACAAAAACCCAAATGTTACTGTTTTTTTTTTTTTGTCCCTGGCACAAAATGACCAGCTAACTTCATATCAGCAGCACCTGGGAAAGTGTGAATGAGTACTAGTCAGGTGAAATCACTTTATTATTCTGATTGGTTTATAAGAGCAGACTGATTGTTACAAAAGGAGGGAAAAAGTGCTTCCAATCATTGTGTTCTTTTTCACAGATGGTTACATCTAAAGAAAGATGCGCAGCCATCATCGTTTTGCATCAAAATGGCCTCACATGCAAGGAAATTGCTGCAAAGAATATTGCACCTGAAAGAACCATTCATCAAGAACTCAAGAAGGGGAGAGGTTCAACTGCAGTAAAGAAGGCATCTGGACGTCCCAGATTGTCCAGCAAGCGCTTGGACCGTCTGCTCCTCAGATACGGAATCGTGTCACGACCAGTGCAGAGCTTGCTCAATATAGGCAGCAGGTTGGTGTGAGTGCATCTGCATGCACAGTGAGGCGAATACTTTTGGGCAATGGCCTGGTGTCAAAAAGGGCAGCAAAAAAGCCACTTCTCTTCAATAAAAACATCAAGGACTGACTGAAATTATGCAGAAAGTACACGGATTGGACAGCAGAAGACTGGTGCAAAGTTATTTTCTCTGATGAAGCCCCCTTCCGTTTGGGAAATCTGGAAAATAGATAGTCCGGAGAAGAAAAGGTGAACGCTACCATGAGTCCTGTGTTGTGCCAACAGTGAAGCATCGTGAGACCATCCATGTGTGGGGTTGCTTTTCATCCAAGGGAGTGGGCTCTCTCACAATTCTGCCCAAAAACATTGCCATAAATAAAGAATCAAAAAATCCTGCAAGAGCAACTTCTCCAGGAGCAATTTGGTGATGATCCGTGCATTTTCCGGCATGATGGAGCACCATGTCTCAAGGCAAGAGTGATAATAAAGTGGCTCGAAGATCATTAAATTGAAATTTTTAATCCGTGGCCAGGCAACTCCTTGGATCTTAATCCCAAAGAGAAAAGGTGAGTAGACAAGCAGAAGCCCACAAATTGTGATCAACTCCGAGCACTTATAAGGCAAGAATGGATCGCGATCAGTCAGTATTTGGCCGAGAAGCTCATATCCAACATGCCAGAGGGAATTGCAGAGATTATGAAGAACAAGGGTCAACACTGTAAATATTGATTCTTTGCATATATTGAATGTTTTTGCAAATAAAAGCCTTTAAAACTCCCCCAAATGCGTATCATTGTTTCCAGTATACCATAGAAGCATATAAAAAAATATTCTACAAATACTGAAGCATCAAACGTTGCAAAACACAAAATTTATGTCACTGCCAATACTTTTGGCCATGGCTGTACAATAGAGTGCAGTCTGGTTCTGGAAGAAAATATCCGTTTAATTTTCTCCATCAGTCCAATTTTTTTTATCTTAATTTAAAAGAAAAAGTTTAATAGCAAAATGTCTGGTGAAGAACTACATTACCCATGATCCAGTAGAGAGATCAAACCATGCCAATAGAGCTCTGCAGCGAACACCCTGTTGTGAATGATGCAATCGAGTTGATCTCTGTACACTCTCAAACTATTTATGTATTGTACATATCTGAGTGGAACAAGTTTGTGGAATGAGGAAGCGGGAGACTGTGAATCCAACTCAATGGTAATTTTTTTCTTCACACATTAAACACGTTTGCTTGACTGCGTAATGGTAAAGCTTCACACAACAAGCTAAATACAGTGGGACTGGCAACATACTTGTAGCTCTATCTCCCTCACACTGTGGTCTGGCCCCTTTTTATTAACCCCATCTCTCACTGTGAATAAAGAAACATCAATTACCAACAATTTATCTCAGGTGAAAACCCTTACCGCTTTCTCTCTCCCCAGATGAACGCTCAACCATGCCCTCACCTCCACATACTCCTACTGCCTCCTACAGATAGGGGAACATCCCAGCCTGACCAACACCCCCCCCCCTTTCTTGAGAGGAAGTCCGCGGCAGCCATCTGCTCCCGCCGCCTGTGGACCACCTTGATTTTAAATGGCTGGAGTGCCAAATACCAACAAGTGATCTGGGTGTAGGCATCCTTCATGCGGTGGAGCCATTGGAGCAGGGCATTGTCCAAACAGAGGGTGAACACTCATCCCAACAAATAACAGCAGTGAGTGAGGACTGCCCACTTGATGGCCAATCACTCCTTTTCTATGGTCCTGTACTTCGTCTCTCTCATAGAGAACTTCCGACTAATGTGTAGCAGTGGTGGAGGGGCTCCTCCCCCTCCACCACTTGAGACAGTACCACACCCTGTCCGATGCGTCCATCTACAAAACAAAAGGGAGAGAGAAGTCAGGGGAATGCAGAAGCAGCCTGCCATAAAGTTCAGCTTTTACCTGCGTGAATGCTTGTAGCACGGCTCCAACCACTGGACAGGGTCTAGAGCTCCCTTTTTAGTGAGATCAGTCAGTGGGCTGGTGACATACAAATAATTAGGTACAAGAGAGGCGAGAACACAGAAATTATTTTGCAACCTGGCAACCTCTGTACATTGTGATGGTGAGAGGAGGTCTCCACAATGGACCGGGGTGAACTGATTGGCTTTTAGATTCACCTCTGGTCCGAGTTCCTCCTTCTCCAGAACTACCATCACCAAGGATACGGGGACCACCTCTCTCAATGGTTTTAGTAGGTTGGTAGGTGTTAAATCTGACATGCCCCAACCCAATTCATACACACTACCTCATAGTGGACTTCCTCAAATCGCTGTGTGACCTCAAAGGGCCCTTACAACTTAGCAAGTAGTTTCGAGCTTGATGTGGGCAGCAATACAAGTACTTTATTTCCCTTTGCAAACTCCCATAGCCAAGCTCTCCTGTTATACACCCAGGATTGACATTCATGCGCCTGTAGCAAATTCTCCTGTGATAGTTGCACCAGTGTGTGGAGTTTTGCTCTCAGGTCAAGAACATATTGAATTTCATTTTTGCTCTGTGAAGTTCACTCCTCCCAATTTTCTTTCATGGCATCTAACATGCTACTGGGCTTATGCCCATATACTGTAACAGTTAAAATGAGGAAAACTCTGTGGAGGCTTGAAGGACCTCTCGCACTGCAAATAACAGGGGTTCGAGCCACTTATCCCAGTTCCGCTCATCTTCATGCACAAACTTACAAATCATATTCTTTAAGGTGTTATTAAATCGTTAAACCAAGACATCAGTTTGGGGATGGTACATACTTGTCTGAATCAATTTAATACCCAATAATATGTGCAGCTCAAGTAGTTTGCGTGACATAAAAGTTGTGCCCTTATCAGATTTTCTTTTGAAATCCTAATGAAGATAATGTTGAAGAGTGCCTCCACAACACTACATGCTGAGATGTTGTGCAGCGACACTGCTTCCAGATATCGTGTTGCATAATCCACCAGGACTATCGCAAAGTGATGTACACCTGCTGTCCGTTCTAATGGCTTGGCGAGGTCCATGCCAATTCGAAGGGCATCCTCCTGTGGCTTCCAAGCATCAGGCAGCTCTGCATCAACCTGGGCCCAGCTCTCAGCCCCAGCATCGAGCGCCCCGCAGGAAGTGCTCGCCCCATGTCTACCGAATGTCCTCGAGGACCCGGAAGGCTCCCAAGCATTCCTGAGACAGACGACCCAGGGAACGAGACGTTTGCTCCGGAGCTGGTAAGCAGACCACTGGTGAAGAGAATACTTATTTAAAGTTATTTCCTTTGCTGCACCCCCTTCAGGATGCGTTACCCACATTCTCAATAAAAGGTTATTTTTTGGGTCCTCTGGCCCGTAAATGCCGTTCACACGGCAACCCGGTGCCACACTTCAGCACTTCAGCAGTCCCAGCACACCGGACGCGGACCTTACCTCGTCAGGTATGTCAAAAACGTTTCCCAACCCGTCAAGCTAGTTGGCCAGAATCAACCGACACAACTATGCAATTCATTTTACCAGGCCCCCACCCCTTTCAGCGGAGTCCGCTTTACCTGCATGGCGAAGTCGCCAACACCCAACGTGTGGATATCGCGACCCTCTTACTCAAAGACATGATAGAGCCTGTCCCTCCAGCCAAGATGAAGAAGGGTTTCTACAGCCATTACTTCATCGTATCCAAGAAAGGCGGCGGCTTACAACCGATCTTGGACTTGCAAGCCTTACACAAACTCTCGTTCAAAATGCTCACGCAAAGACACATTCTAACTTGCGTCTGGCATCCAGATTGGTTCACAGCAGTAGACCTGTCTTGCCTTGACATCGACCCTTGTACAAGGTCCTCCCCTTTGGCATGTCCCTGTCCCCTCACGTCTTCACAAAGATCACAGAGGGAGCCCTTGCCCCGCTAAGGGAAGTGGGCATCCGCATACTCAAATACCTCAATAACTTGCTCATCTTAGCCCACTCTCGAGAGTCACTGTGCACCCTCAGGGACCAGGTGCTCATGTCTAGGGCTTCAGGTCAACACCAACGTCATGGAGTAAGACTCAGTCTCAGTAACAGCGCGCCTCACCAACGAGGTGCACGCAGTCAGTGCTGAAACACCTCGTTTTGTTCAAGCCAGGAACAGTGGTTCCTCTAAAAAATTTCCAGAGGCTGGGTTGACACATCATTTGCCTAGAGTTGCTGGCTATAATTCTTGCCCTGTGGAGGTTTATCCTGCTAATACGAGGCAAGCACATCTTGATTCACTCAGACAGCACCGCAACGATAGCATACATAAATCGCCAAGGCGCTGTGCGCTCTCGTTATATGTCACAACTCGCCCACCATCTCCTCCTTTGGAACCAGCAGCGACTTTTGCGCGCCACCCATATCCCGGGCAATCTCAACACGGTAGTGGACAAAGTACTCTGTACTGGAATAGGTGCTCCACAGGATGGGCCTTTGTGGACTAATCCCCCTGCATGTATTTTCTGCGGTATGGTCCCCCTACTGTCGGACCTTGGGCAGTCCCCGCTGCCAACCAGTCGACATGTTTGTAGCAACTCCTCCCTTGCAGCAGGTAGGATCTACCACCGCGCCATTTCCATATGTGGCCTGAAAACCATGTGATGTATTTCGCCACACTTTACCTCCCCCCAACCGGGGCAGGTGGTGGTATCCGTGGGGTCTTTTCCCCCTGAAAGAATAGGAGTTGGAAAATAACTCCTTCCCCGATGCATGTGATAGCATTAAAATGGCCTCAGCTGCTTTAAGTCTATGTGAGAAACATAGAGAGAGAAAAGGCATGGCTGGAGTGGCCTGCTCCCATGCTTGGCACATCGCTTTGTTCCCCCCCTCCGGGATGCCAGGAACCTAAAAAGTTTATGATGATTGTCATGGGCCGTTGGGGAAGGGAACGTGCAGTCTGATGCAGCCTGTTGCTTTGGCACGCAACTGCCTGCCCGCACCTGCATCAGCAGCTCACGTACATGATTCAGCGCATGACGTGATTGAATAGGGACCCCTTGTATCGCTCCATTCAACACAACATCGGAGTGTACAACAGACGGGGAACATCTATGTTACTATTGTAACTTCTGTTCCCTAATGGAGGGAATGAGAAGTTGTGCCCCCCCGGGCCACAATGCTGAACCGAGCCACTGCAATGGCCGAACCTTATACTCGGCTCCTCAGTGCAAAACCAGAATGAACAGATGCATGATTCCCTCCCTTTATACCCGTATATCCAGGGGAGGGCCATGCAAATTCTGTCTGCCAAATTCTCATTGGCCTTTTCTCAAGTTCAGATGTAACCAAGGCCTTCAAGATAGTCCCCTTGTGTCGCTTCATTCGACACAACACCTTGTTCCCTCCATCAGGGAATGGAGGGTACAACAGTAACCTAGAGATTTCTCCCCCACATCTATCATTTCGCTTTTGATATATGGATTTAACAACTGGAGTCGTATGGATTATTTTCATGCTCTCCTTTTTTCAGAGCTACAAAGTTCTGGCCACAATTCACTTGCATAGAATGGACCGAACAGAGCTGCAATATTATGAACAAAAACAAATAATGTTTAATTAATATATATATATATTAGGGCTGTTGATTTAACGTGTTAATTCAGTGCGATTAATTTGACAAAAAAATAACGGCAGTAAGTGAAATTTCAGCTGCATGAGCAACGCACAGTTTATACAGTGAAGAAAACACTTCAGTAGGAAGAACAACACAAACATACGTTACATTCTTGCATTCAAAACACTTGAAGGAGCGCAAATGCGATCTAAGGGATCTCAAGATGTGTTTAAAGATTGAGTATTAAACTATATTTAACTTGAAACAGTGAACTAAACATTTTATGTTTATGATGCAATGCACCCCAGATGGGACACAAGCATGTCTGACGCAGGTGTAGATTGACAGGCTCTTAAACAAGCCCACATAATAATTCTCGAACTGATTGACAAATTCACTTGTGAAATGGATTGCTGTGAACTGTATTCCAATGATTGACTTATGATCAATAATATGGTAGTAAACAACACATTGTATACTAAAGCCGCCTTTTGTATTGTCTTATCAATTATTAACTCTTCTGCTACATGATACCTGTATGGCTCTGTAGATGGACACACTTGTGTCTCCTTTGGAAGGCTGTGTCTTCCGGAGGTGCATTTGTCGGCCACATGCATCATCTCGTTGCACTATTTATTTTTTAGTTTTTTTATTTAGAATGCTAAAAAGGTTAACAATTGTATAAATGTAAGTGCATATGCATAAAAGGTATTGAAAATAGATTAAAAAAAAATAAGAAAAGGAAAGACAAAACCGAGAACCGTTAAACTCTTATTGGACATCATGTTTATCAGGGTGCTTACATGGAAAAAAATTAACAGAATTAACAGAGTAAATGATTGCATGATTGCTCTGCAACTATAGGTGCAACATGTCATTTATTTTTTCCAACTGCCACAACGTTACCTCTTCCTTTTTGGGAAAATGTATTTTTACATTTTTATTATATTTTTACTGCCCATTGTAATGCAGTAAAAGTACATTTTGAGTCAGAGTAAAAGTACCCACTTTTAAACATACTCTGAAAGTATTTTTTTTCTTCAAAATGTTACTCAAGGAAATGTAATGGAGTAAATGTAGTTACTACCTACCTCTGATAGTAAATAGCAAATAATGTGATATGCAAATAAATAAATATGTCTTGCTATGTTTTTCACAAATGCCAAGTTCCTGAGCCATCACTGTACTGTATGAGATGGTGGGGTGGCCTCCTTGATCAATGTGTATACAGCTGCACTGGTATGTCTTTATTTACAAGGCAATCCTGGGTAAATTGCTTCCCTATCTCATGATCTTCTTTTTATTGTTGCCAGCAGCTACGAGACTAGGCCTTTGAGCTAATACTGTGCTCAAAGAATTCACAGAACTGGGTGGCTTTTTCACATAGTGCCCTTATAAATTGGAATGCTCTCCAGCATGTCTCCCAACCCTGATCCTGGAAATAAACTGGTGGGCTCAAGGATATACATTACATTTATTTGTTGCTAAAGCTATATCACTATATTTATTTTTGCTTGACTCTCAATTTCATGCTTTTCTCATCACAAAAAGTGTTTTACAGTGAGTGAAAATTGTTAGTAGACAAATTATCATTAGCTAGATTGCAGAAGACACAACACTGTGCAAACACAACATGCTTCCCAAATCCCTTTAGCAAGGATAATTATCATTTCATCAAAATCTTCTAGCTTAATTCATGGTTGCAAAGAGATTCATTTATAATAGGGGGTTATCTTACTTTCTAGACTAGAGCTGAAGGATTATCCAGAACTGCTTTTGAAGCTTGTGTCCTGGAGGTTTTTAAAGGGTAATTGAAAATAATTGCTAATATGCTATAAAATTCTTTGTCGAAAAACTCACTTGGTGAAAACTTGGGGAACAGTTCCTTGGAGGTGCTAAATTTTAGATTATATTTTAGACTTTGCTTTAAGAAAACATTTCAAGTTAATTGACAAAAATGTATTAATTTCTCTGAAACATCATCCTAAACTATTACTTTTTACATTTGAAGCCTAGATGTTCCTATAATTATGCAAATATTACAACGATTCCATTTAAATTATAAAAATTAATTTAGCAAACGCTACTGAATTTGTCACTAATACAATATATAAACAACGTTTTATGCATAAATATTACACCTGGAACAATAAGGCCCCTTGAACCAAAAGGGGGGTGTATATTTCAAAATAAGTTTACGCTGAAAACGTTAAAGTCCCCGGATACAGAAGTCAGGCATATGTGGAATCATTTGAAAACTTAGAAAGTGAGTGTTTCAGAGAAAACCTTCAGTTTTGCATTTATGTTATGGAAAATAACTAAATAAAGCCTTTAAAACTTTACGTTGCAAATGAGCACCACCTGGAGGTGACATTGTTTTTCACATTGCACTTAAATGGACAAGTCATATATCAAATGAAAGATCTAATTTTCAGGAATGTGACTGTAAAGTTTAGTTTGTTGCCCTTACACCAAAGTTCAAATAATTATCAAAACAAAGTGAAATATGATCTCTGAAAGACAAAAAAGACAAACGTATCATGTCTGCTCCGATCATTGCTTCTGTAAGTCCTAAAATAGACAAAACTCCTAAGCTTTTACCTTAGATTGTCTTCTTTAAAATTTGCCAATTTGGGGGCCTGGGTATCTCAGTGAGTATTGACGCTGAGCAACCAAATTTACACATTTGTAAGCTTGCTTGGTAAAATAACCCAGTTTTAAACCTCAGATGTCCAAAAAACAATTGCTGTCCAGAAAAAAATAAAATAAAATATAGACAAATCATTGACAAAATATGTTATTAACTATTGATAATGAAATGTTATATATCATCCCAAAGCTGAGGATCTCAGCTTTACAACAACCCCTAGATTGGGCTTCTAATCCTTTCAGAGGTCAATATATATGACGAAACAATGAGAAACATGCATGCATGTCTATGGTGTAAGTGCTCAGCTGTGTTAGAGCACCACCTACACTTCAGATCCGTATATTGTGATAGATGAATAATTTCTTTTTCTTAGTACTTGCTGCCTTCTAGTGGAAGGAAATAAGACCTTTTGCAGGGAGATAGAGCAAACAGAACCAGAATTACATGCATGTGAATTTAGGGGAAGAAATATGTTCGTCAAAAGATTGTAAACATATACAATGTAATTTATGAATGATTGCATTCTTTTCTTAAATTGTGGGGAGTTCTCTATTAAAAAAGAGACCAATTTTTTGCAAATAGTCCACAGTATGTGTGCGTGTATGTATGGTGAGCTTTTAAATTTGGGTGTGAAAAATTGCAGGTGGCAGCCCAAAAATGCACCAGAGTTGAAGAGGTTAAGAACTTAGGGTAGACGGCATATTAAAACTGATGCAAAGGAGTACAATCTAATTTTCACAACCCATATTTTCACTATACCCACTTTTACTGTATTATAAGTGAAATTTTTGGAAACACATTTTTAATGTTTTGTCGACTGAATTATCAGTGTGCATAATGCAAAACCTTAAGAAGCCTCGAGATGTGGTTTACTATCAGAGGTAGGTAGTAACTACGTTTCCTTGAGTAACGTTTTGAAAAAAAAAATTACTTTCAGAGTATGTTTAAAAGTGGGTACTTTTACTCTCACTCAAAATGTACTTTTACTGTGTTACAATGGGCAGCATTCCTGTCATTACATTAATCTTTTAATTTTAGTTAATGTGTTATTTATTAGCAGTGGCACAGTGCTGCAGCGGTTAGCACTGTCGCCTCACAGCAAGAAGGTCATGGGTTCAAACCCTGGTTGCCCCGGCCTTTCTGTGTGGAGTTTGCATGTTGTCTGCGTGGGTTCTCTCCAGCTGCCTCCCACCGGCTGCCTCCCGTGTCTGCGTGGGTGCTCCGGCTTCCTCCCACCATCCAAAGACATGCAGGCTAGGTTAATTGATGTCTCCAAAAAATTGCCCTAGGTGTGGATGTGAGTGTGAGTGGTTGTTTGTCTATGTGTGGCCCTGCGATGGACTGGCGACCTGTCCAGGGTGTACCCCGCCTTTGCCCAATGTTAGCTGGGATAGGCTCCAGCACCCCCCGCGACCCTGTACACAGGATAAGCGGTTATGGATGGTGTTATTTATTGAGAGATTATTGAATGGGACTTTTACAGCAGAAGTTCACACAGATGTGTGCTCACAGACTGTCACTCAAGCTGAGTCCATCACATCACACACAAAGGAAACATCTTTTCTTTTTGTCAAATTCATCCAGATCAGGAACTCTGGCTCGACGGCGGCGGCCATGTCGTGGAACACTGGTTCAGTGTCCGCCTCCCCCACAGTGAATGTGGAACCAATGATCTGCTGGGCAAGGTCGATATATTGGGCCAGACTGAGGGGACTGCGACTGCCAGGCTTCAAGGAGGAGTTTGGCTCATTAAGTCTGACCCGAAAAATATCCTTGAGGGCAAGCTCACTAAAAGCCACCTGACAGGCTAGGGCACAGAAGTCCTCAATGTAATCCTCCAGGGAATGACTCCCCTGACAGAGGCTCAGAAGCTGAACTGCTGGGTCAATTGTTGTCGGTCTAGTATTCTGTAATGTACTATAGCTGGCAATGGCAATGACGAAGACGATGATGATGAAATTAAGAACCCAATTGTAATTTAATAATAAATGTGAAAACTGTAAACCCTAACTATAAACATGAATACAACATGCTATAAACTTGAAACATAAACATGAACTTTGTTAGGCTAGGTTTAAACTTGACTTGACATGGCATGAACTTGAAATAAACTACGAACTCACATCAATACTAGACAATGGTAAACATGAGGGCTTAAATATATGACATCACATGACTAGGGAAGCACATGACATGAAACAGGAAATAGACTTATCAAAACAAAAGACATGAAATTAAAACATGAACAAAAACACATCTAAACATGACAATATATAATATAAAACAATGTTTGACTTGACTGACTGCATAAATATAAATTAGATTTTAAATCAAAATAAGAATATTTACTGGTCAAATTTATGCCTTTATTGTATGTCTATAAACTTTAAAGTTATTTTGTTTCTAAGTCAAAATAAATGCAATTGTTAATCCATTCACAAACCATACTGATGGATCAGTGTAATATGTAAAACAAATTTTGACTTGACTGACTATATAAATAATACGAAAAATTAATTAAAATTAGAAAAATATTTATTGATCAAACAGTTTGACCATCTGTCTCAGCAGCTATTTAGACTTTATTGATGTTTATAAATTGCTCTGATGAGTCTTTAAAGGTTGTTTTCTGGGTATGCATGCATTTTTAATGTGATTTTAGTCCTAATTGTCTATGATCGCTGCAGGTGTTGGCACATAAAAGAGATGAGAAGTGTCAGTAAACACAAGATGCACACGAGAGTGGATAATGCCATCACAGAAAGCAGAGTGAGCAACAATCTGCATACGGAACATGACACATGGGTTCATGACAGATAAAGCAGTGTAATTCAAGACCATCTTTACATCCAGCTTGATTACCAGTCAAATTTTTACATATACTTTTCAAAACAAGAGGCCATCACCCTCATATCATCCCAAATGTGTGTGACTTTCTTCTGGTGAACACAAATTAAGAGTTTTAGAGTTTCAGAACACTTGCATGGTATGGATCTACAGAGCTGAGATGTTCTTCTAAAATTCTTCATTTGTGTTCAGCAGAAGAAAGAAAGTCATACACATCTGGGATGGCATGAGGCATGAGTAAACGATGAGAGAATTTGCATTTTGGTTGAACTATCCATTTAATGCCTAATAAGTCTTTTTAAGTCTAATTTATAAATGCATAATAAATCACTAATATGCAGTAATAACAACTTGTGAAATATGGTGAATTTCATGCAATACCTGCCAAATAGTGAGCCATTTACCTCATATGTTAATCTAATTAAACATTAATAACATTAATAACCCCTCCTGTTATTGTTAGATTTAAATCCCTCCTTTTAATCTCACTACAATAATACATTTTTGCTGCATTGCGACATAAATCTTAAATCATCATCATGATTTTTGATAAAAATAAGAATGAATAAATGTTATTAAGCATCTATAACATGCACTTTAAATGTACACTATTTGGCAAGTACTTAATTTAACTTTTTATTTATGTTGTTATAACTGCTTATTAATGATTTATAGTGCATTTGTAATTGCCTTATTACTCATTAATGACCCCCTTAATAAACCCTTAACAAAGGCAAAAGTGATACCAAAACTCTCTTTTATCTATGTTATCTCTAGGTTTTAGGTTTAAAGTCAACATGACTGACAGATGTACTTTAACTTGTGGCAGAGCAGAACTGCACACGGCCCCTTTAAGGATCCACCACCAACTAAAATGTCTGTTTGTTAGATTACTAGGTGACAACAATAAAGGCAACAATAAAAGAACTGGAGAACAGACGGTCGTTCACGAAAAGAGATTTGAGACTGGTTTGAGGTGAAGTTGATATGTGCCAAGCTGTGTAAGGAGAGTTTGCTGCTTTGTACTGTGATGTGGATAAGAAACGTAATTGGAGGAGAGAGGAAGAAACAACAAAGGGACTAATTTGACAGTGCTCATCACCAGAGAGCGAGGCCTGGATATCATAGCCGTTCGTTGCACTTCTTGAGTAATAGTGGGGTGGCATGAGTTCGTAGGATCTGCAACTACTGAAGAGCTCCATGGTCAAGGTGTGACAGAAAATTAAAGGTTCCAGGTGATTCCTTGATTCTTTTGACCTACCTTTTATTCCCTGTTGTTGGATTCTCACTAAATTAATGTGGATATCATAGCTCAGATCATTTGGTCTTGGATGAATTAGATGAGAAATATCTGAATTCATATTGAAATCTCTCTTGATCAAAAGCACAGTTTGAAATATTGTTGAGATCTCTGAAAGCAGAGATGCAACTGAGATTACTGGGATCTTTTAAAATCTTTAAAACAGTAGACAAAATGTCCATGGGCTCTTTACTTATTCATATTTTTTTTAACAAAGTTGAAGAAAAAAGAAAAGACATTAGATATTAAAGACATGACATTTGTTATTTTTCTTTTCTATGTGTGCTAGCTAACGTACAGGACTTTCTCATAGCTGTGAAAATGGAGTCAATTGTAACAAAGTTTTGAAAGAAATACCGTATTAATTTTAAATCTTTAAACTTTTTTATGTTTTTGACTTATCAGCTGATCAAAATATTTCAGTAAAAAGGATTTAACCTATTTTAATAATTAATAACTGTGTCCCACTTTGACTTTTGCTTTAAAGCTAAAGGAACTGGATGTTATTTTAGCTTTGAAACATTTGAAAAATGAAATATACCTTTTTCAAGTATCTTTTTGTTTAATCATTAAAGGAAATTGTTAAAGATGCTAACCAGTCAAGCTAAATTACTTGGAAAATTCCTGTCCATCCGATCAAATGGTCAGGGTTAGGGTGAACAATAACAGTGTGTACATTCAGTGGCTAAAATCAGCCACTACATGATCTGTGAATGATATCTATAGCTAACATATTTGTAAATGTATATTGATGATTTCATATCTGTTACATAAATAATATCAAAATATATATTGATATTTTAAAATGACATTATTTTCATGCTTTTAGTTCAGATAGAGTGCTATCATTTTTTTTTAATTTAATTTAAAGTTGCCCCTCAACTTCTGACTAATTCCATATAATATGTCCTTGTATATATATGTTTAGTATACTAAAAGATGGCATGTAAATTTGTTAGTTTGTGAGTGAAGCAGCCAAATGTAAAAATGTTACAATTACCTCTGGTCTCCCAGAATTTTCAAAGTCACGACACATGACGTCTCTGGTTGTTAGTCTCTTCTAGCACATCAAATCTCTGAAAGTTTCCAGGAGCTATGGCAACCATAAGATCTAATCCAATATGTTTTTTTTTCTTTCATAACACCATCCTATCCACTCCAGTAAATTCAGAACCTCAGTGCTGTTGTGCAGTGCCACATCCCTGCAAGCAGTAAGACACATGTAACTTCACTACAGACACATTAAAGCAGTGATAAATGTTGCCATGTCCATGGGCAATCGAGGCCATGCACAGCTTTACACATCATCTCTCCTACGCTAGCTGTGGACTTTTAAAAGTCTGGTTTTCTAAAGAGAGATGTCTATTTATTACAGAGTGAGCCAGTGACAATAACTAACCTTCCATTTAGACCTTGTTTTTGTCCTTACTCTCAGTGTTTTGTACAGTGTGTGTAGAATAGAGTACAATAGCAGACTGCATGTTATAGTCTTTCATGCATGAATCTTTGGAATATTTTTTTTCACGATTCAAACCTATCATGTCTTTCAAATCTCTCTACCTCTACATATACAGTGGTGGCCGAAAATAGTGGCATCCTTGGGAAATATGAGCAAAGAAAGCTGTGAAAAAAAATCTGCATTGTTTATCCTGATACACTGATATTTCATTAAAAAATTAACTTTAATTGAAGAAAACTATTGAAAGAGAGGAAATGTCTCATTATTAAATACATATTTTTTTTCCAAAACAAATTGGCCACATGTAATGCACCAATAAGATGTCACTTACATAACAACAAGTTGTTTAGGAGGGTTTCAAGAAAAAAGCCTCTGCTCTCATCCAACAACAAACTCAAGCGTCTTCAGTTTACCAGACACTACTGGAACTTCAAATGGGACAGGGTTCTGTGGTCAGATAAAAAAAAAAAAGAGCTTTTTGGCAGCAAACACCAGAGATGTGTTTGGCTCACACAGAGATGAAGAAGTGCCCAATGTCCAAGGTGAAATGTGATGCTGGATCTTTAATATCGTGGGGATGTTTTTCTGACAGAGGTCCTGGACATATTGGATACATGGCATCAAGGATTCACTGGCAACAAAATCAAGGTTCTGACATGACCATCCCAGTCTCCTGACCAGAACCACATAGAGAATTTGTGAATTTGAAGGATCTGGAGAGATTCTGTATGGAGGAATGCTCTCAGATCCCTTGCCATGTGTTCTCCAAGCTCATTATGCATTATAGGAGAAGACTCAGAGCTGTTATCTTGGCAAAGGGAGGTTGCACAAAGTATTGAATAAAAGAGTGCCAATAATTATGGCCAATGCGTTTTGGAGAGAAACATTTATTTAATAATGAGGATGTATTAAAATATCAATATATTGATTATTGATCAGCACATTATTTTATTGATATATTTTTTAAACATTAAAATAAATACAATTAGCCGACATTTAAATTAGAAGCCTAATTTGCATGCTTACCAATACACTCAATTGGTCTTCTGTAATAGCATTACACACTCCGTATTTTAGGCTTTGTTCACACTGCATGAAAAATCTGATTCATTCTCAAATCAGATTTTTTTTTAGACTGGCTGTTCGTATATGTGGACAGATCAGATTTTTTTTCTGTTCAGGCAGCTGTCTCTTTTTCAAGCACTTCCACGTTAGTTGTCATAGAAATGATGCGTATGTTCACCATGCGTGAGTGTTTAGCTATGGATTTTTTCATGAGGGCAGTATCAAATATATAATTTGTCACAGACAATTGATTAAAAAACGAGAGAAACATATGGAAATATTTATAGCTACTAAGGTTTATAATGATCCCGTATTCGCATGAGTCATTCTTCTATAACTTATTGAGCTGTGGTGGCTTGTAGCCGGTGTGTTACCGAACCTTAGCGCATCTCTTTGGGTTAGTAAAGTCAATATCTGTATTATTTCAGTTTGCACTGCTTTGGATCAGGCTTGTAAAAATCTGATTTTATGTGTTTTTGTCCTGTTCAGACTACAAAAGCTAAACAGATTTGAGTCAGATAGGACAAAAAAATCCGATTTTTTTTCTGCCTGTGTGAACAAAGCCTAGGAGCTCCTTGACACACACAGGATGAGCTGTTGTGGCGCAGCAGAAGGTAGTCCAAAGTTACAAAGGTTTTTGTACTTTTGCTGTTTAGTGTGTGAAACTGGTGTGATGCAAACTGCGAACTGTGCAAACTGAATGATTAGAAATGGCGATGTTTATTATGCAACTTCTCTGTATGTAGCATTGAATAGGTCTTCCATTCATGCTGTCAAACAACAAAACTTGTCATTATTTGAAAGATGCATTGACAAAATATATCATCCAGTGATGGCTAGATTAAATAATCTTTGTCCTTCGATAATGATTTGGATCGTATTTAATGGAAAACTATACAAATTGCGCTCCGTGGTGCTGCAGAATTTTGACACTGAGTGTTGGCAGTGTGTGCATGTGCATGTGCCATGTTGTCCACCAGACACTTCGGGTGTGACACCCCCTATAATTTACCCTGCCGCTCACACTGTACCAATGTTGTGTTGAGAAATATGTTTGAAAAAACAAAAACTATTGTGCAATGAGCAGATATTTGAGTGAAAAATGTATCGATCCCAAGTCTAATATATATATATAGGCATATTTAGGGGGCGGCTGTGGCTCAGGTGGTAGAGCGGGTCGGCTGCTTGATTGGCGGTTCGATTTCCGCACGACTCCACATGACGAAGTGTCCTTGGGCAAGACACTGAATCCCAAGTTGCTCCCAATTGCAGGCTAGCGCCTTGCATGGCAGCTCTGCCATCATTGATGTATGAGTGTGTGTGTGTGAATGGGTGATTGGGACACAGTGTAAAGCCCTTTGGTAACCTCTAAGGTTAAAAAAGCGCTATATAAGTGCAGACCATTTATATGCATTTCTTTCCTCTGAGGAACACAAAATGCTCTTTTCCATGCAGTGACAATGAATGGGGACTAAAGCTTTCAACCTTCAAAAAGGATGCATATAAAAAAAATAAAAAAGTACCAGCACTGTTCATCTGTTTTAGTCACCTGAGATTTTCCTCGCAGCCACTATATTCAGGACCATCCATGGGGGGTAAGCAGTGACGATGAATGTAAAAACACCAGAGAAACCACGTCTAGAAAAACTTAAATAATTGCTTTCGATCCATCCATGTCTCAGGAAAAAAAAAATTCAACAGTTCTGAGGTCAGCATAAACATTGCCAAATTGCGGAAATGTACATTCAGTATATTTTAACCACAATTCATCTCTGTATGCCAGTGAGTCTGATGTGTGATCCCATGAAGACAACACACAGAAAGCAACTGGCCTGGGCACATTTATGGATAAAGGGTAGAGTTTAAAATACTGTTATTTTTCACATGTGTTTTCACATGTTTAAAAACTAATAGGCTAATTTCAATAGTTAATTGAAATGTTCATTAAAAAATACCATATCAACCTGCTCTGTAAATACGACTAATTTGTTTACATTTTAGTCTGGTGGTGTGAATAATATCTGTGCTTCATAATCTTAAAATGTGTTGTTTATTGACCAACATTAATATATACACATTAAATACAGTATATACTGTATATTGACATTATAGTGTTTTTATTTATTTATTATTATATTATTACAATTATAAAGTCTTGTTGTTATGAATTTAACATCGTATGTGCATTACCAGTTTAATTGTATCCGACTCGTTGATTATGTTATAAATTTAAGTGACACATTTAATGACGTCAAAAACGTTTGAGGGTAAAATGTTTCATCTTTATGCTTTAACCTTTTCTGAATAAATAATCACCAAATGTTTTATGCCTGCTCTCACCCTTCGCTTAGACGTTATGTCAAAGAAGCGACACTAGGGGTCTTTCTTGAGCGCCGAACATGCCTCTGATCTATGAAAAAAGGCCAATGAGAAGTTTGCAGACAGTATTTGCATACCCCGCCCCCGGACATACGGGTATAAAAGCGGGGAAATGCACATGAGACTGTTTCAGTTGTGGCTCAAAGCCAGGGTATTTCATCCAAGGGCCAGTCCCCTAGGGCAGATAAGGGTTACGTGCTACACGCTTCTTAACCTTTCTATGTGGTTCAGAGCCCGGTTCCTCACTTTGGGTCCCACTCTAGGTGTGTTTTGCCGTCGCAAGTTGCTAACGACAGATGCCTCCCTGACAGTCTGGGGAGCAGTCTTAAGTGGTCGTCCAGTTCAAGGGGAATGGGAGGGTCATCAGATCGATTGGCAAATCAACTGCCTCGATCAGAGCAGTTTATATCCCTGGATGCCTGAATGTGGGAGCAGATTTACCATCCAGACAGAAAATACTGACGGGGGAGTGGAAACTCCACACCGAGGTAGTGGAACAAATCAGGTTGAGATTTTACAGAGCAGAAGTGGACCTCGTCGCTTCCCAACAGACAGCACAATGTCCCATCTGCTTCTCTTTGAGTCACCCAGCCCCCCTGGGACTGGACGGGAGTCTTGGCCAGAGTTCGCCAGCAAGGGTCCTGCCTCTTACTTATAGCACCGCATTGGCAAAGCAGAGTATGGTTCTCGGAGATAATGTCTCTCCTCGATGGCTCGCCTTGGGCGATTCCGGACAGGAGGGACCTTCTGTCTCAGGCGCAGGGGACAATATTTAATCTCCGGCCCGAGCTGTGGAACCTTCATCTTTGGCCCCTGAAGGGTACCAACTGAGGGACACTGGTCTTTCAACTGAAGTTATCGAGACCATTCTAAGTGCTAGGGCTCCCTCTACTAGAAGAAATTATGCCAATAAATAGGGTGTCTTTGAAAGATGGTGCAGTGCACATAATGCAGATCCAGTTAACTGCCAGATTACTTCAGTTCTGGACTTTCTGCAGGAAAAATTATCAGCAGGCACATGCCCTGCCACTCTCAGGGTTTATGTGGCCGCTCTATCGGCTTGCCATGCCACGCCCTGCTCGCTCGCTTTGTTCGTGGAGCCATGCATTTGAAACCTCCTGCTAGGACCAGGATCCCTTCATGGGACTTAGCAATAGTCATTGAGGGTCTGGTTCAGACCCCCTTTGAACCTCTAGATTCAGCGTCTGATAAACTTCTGACTCTCAAGATGATTTTCTCATGGCAATTACTTCTCTAAAAAGAATTGGGGATATGCAGGCTCTGTCCGTCATGCCATTCTGCTTAGATTTTGCCCCAGGAATGGCTAAAGCAATATAGCACCCTCACCCTGACTACCTGCCTAAGGTTCCTTTCTCGACCGTACATCCGGTCACTCTCGAAGTCTTCTGCGGCGTGATGATGTCACACGCGGAGGCTATATATTTTGTCATTTTATTGAAGTGTTGCACACATATTCACAGCTGGTCACTCCTAAAGACATTCCCAAAGCGCTATATCAGTGCAGCATCTTGTTCCGCTTTTATCAGGGAAGAGGGTTTACAGTTAAATAACCCAAGACGTTCTGCTAAGACAAAAATGTTGGTGTTTTCTTCTCACAATTGCTATCATATGGTTCCAGAAGACTGGGAATATAGTGCACGTCTATTTTTTTCTTCACATTTTTGGAATTAGCAACAGCACCAGTTCTTATTCACTTTCATTAGCCGCATTTCCACTATCCAGCCAAATGAGGGCGTGTTAGTGTGTGCCAGGGCCAGTTGCGTTCCCACCTGGGTTTCTCACCCAAAGGTATTGAATGACTTTACAAAACTTGGAATAGTCATCGTTTGTGATGTCACTGTATGACTGGACAGCCATCTTTGTGACCAAAACCCCATATTGGCCTATCTTTAGTGTGCCATGCTGTGGGATGAAACAAAAGTTTACCCTTGGGCCAAACAAGGCTAACTAGGGGGCAAACTTGCCATGATTATTTTACCAGGAAGTCCCATTGAGATTACCCTTGGGCCAAACAAGGCTAACTGGGGAGCAAACTTGCCGTGTTTATTGTACCAAGTCCCATTGAGATCAAAAATCTCTTTTACCTGGCCAAGGTAGCTGCCATACAAGCTCACAACATATTAAAATGTAACATATATAAATATGAACATTAACAGCTATTTAAAAACAGTGGTCTCTCACAAAAAAAAACAATCATATGTCTCCTTCACCATATTCTTTATGATGCCCTTAAATTCATCAATGGATATAAATAAGTTTAAATCTTTTTTACAGATTATTCCATGTCCAAGGAGCATAGTAGGAAAATGCAGTTTTCCCCAGATCTGTCACAATCCGTGGTACATTAAAAAGCAACTACTTTGAAGAGTGCAGCTGGTAACTACCAAATTTGAGACAGATAAGGGTACAGAGGTAGGCTGGAAGTTTACCTAGTACAGCTTTATAGATAAAAAAAATACCAAAGCTGTTGTCTGCGAGTGGTCAATGAAGTCCAACCCAATAAATCATAAAATATAAAATGGTGAGCAAGAGACTTTGCATTTGAAATTAAACGTAGAGATGCATGGAACATTGAATCAATGCTCCATAAAATCAGGGAGGCTGCATGCATATACAGTATATCACCGTAGTCGATCACAGGCAGAAACTTAGCTTCCACAAGTTTTTTCTTGGCATTAAAAGTAAAGCAAGATTTATTTTTTAAATAAATGCCAATCTTTACTTTGAGTTTCCTAAATAGATTAGCAATGTATATTATAAGCTTCTCATCTATCCATATACCCAAATACATGTACGTGCACACTCTTTCAATGGATTTACCATCGGATGTGAGAATGCTAACTTCATTAAGCAGCTGTAAACAAGCTTTTGAGAGTACCATAACCTTTGTTTTCTGAGCATTCAAAACCAATTTTAAACTCCACAGAGAAGTGAACTGAACTGCAGCCTGAAGCGCTTGCAATGGAGGAAGCAAATGTGTAAATGACAATGTCATCAGCATACAGGTGTAATTTTGCTTGAATGACATTACCCAATTCATTTATAAAAATGGAAAACAAAATAGGTCCCAAAATGGAACTCTGGGGCACACCTTTAGTTAACTTAAGAAAAACATTTGTGGGATTGTTTTGTGGGAACATTTGCCGAGAATTATGGCTCTCTGTATAGACATGCTGAGTTCGATCTACCAAATTATTTCTAAACCATTTAACAGCTTTAGGACCAAGACCAGCATTCTTAAGTTTGTTCAGCAGCAATTCATGGTCCACTGAATCAAACAACTTAGATAGTAGGAATGTGCATCTCCATAACTGAGGCAGATGCGATACGCATCTCGATGCATAGCCAATGATACGATACATTAAAGATACATATGAAGCAGCTACCTAGATTCACCCCTATTACGATGCAGTGCAACCCGATTCGATTTGATTCAACATAATGCGATTCGATGCAATGGGAACAAATATGATGCTATGGAATTCAATATGGTACAGATAGTTTGCTTTTATTTCTTTGGTTCAGACAGACAGCAAATCATAAATTAACTTAAGTGCCTTCTGACTTCTAACGCATGGCCCTTTCACAAACAGGCCTTTGTAGTGCAAAAAAAAAAGAAAAAAAAAAAGTTTAAATAAAAACAGACGTTCTTTTCCTGTTTTGTCTCCAGTTACACATTTAACAGTGAAACAATTAAGGATGCTCAGGTATAAACAATGAAGAAAAGTTCTGTAACTTGCCAGGCGTGGAGGAGGTATTAGAAGCCCTCGTTCTCTGTAACGCTGAACATCTTTACAAATAAAAAAGGCGATCGTGTCAGTTATTGCGTTGGAATGAGCAGAGCTGTTAGCCAGCGGGGAGTGAAAAAAGTGTCATTGTTTGCTCACCTGGCGTCCTGCTAGCAGTACCGCAGCGACTAGTAGCGACAGCTGAATCCAAGGGTGAGCTGTGGGAGGCAGACGTCTATGCATTCACATCGTGTCGGCGCTTTAAGTGTGTTGTTAAATTAGTCGTACTGCCTGTATATTTTATAGCGGCATGACATATTTGACAAATTGCATCGGTTTTATGAGCATTTTCATATATCTTATAAAACCTAAAGTGTTTCCAAACAATGGATTTTTAATTATTTGGTGGAAGATGCAGCTCTACCTCTGCCATGTTGACTCTCAGGACACGCCTAGTGTTGTGATACGTCATATTCATGTAGCAGCAGTGGTGATGAGAGAACTTGAGAAACAGTTTAGAGAGTTGAAATCAATCTACATATAAAATATTGGTCACAAATTTTTGGTCACTTTCTAAATAATAAAAGTATAGCACACCTACTAATAATTATATATATATATATATATATATATATATATATATATATATATATAAATAAATAGTTTTTTACCGATGCAAATATGTTAGAAATGATGCATGGCAATACCAATGCCAACTTGTATCAGATGAACACTTTTTTTAAATCAATGCATCACATCGTTTACTTTTATGCCGATGCACCAATGCGAATTGGTGAATCTTACCATCCCTATTAGATAGATCCACAAATAAGGCAGCACAATGCTGTTTATTGTCCAAGGTACCAATATGATTATTTGTCACTGATAGTAGCAGTAATGGTACTGTGACCAAATCTAAAGCAAGATTGAAAATCACTTAAAATATTATTATCAAATGAAAACTGTTTTAACTGCAAATTTGACTCTGATTCAAAGATCTTAGTCAGAACTGAAAGTTTGGAAATCGGACGGTAGTTGTTCAACTCTGAGGGGTCTGCACCTTTAAGTAAGGGGCAAACATAAGCAGCTTTCCACATTTTAGGTATCTAATTTGTCAAAAGACTCAAATTAAAAATATATGTAAAGGTCTCAGCAATAATATTTAAAAGATATAGATCCAGATTGTCTGGACCTGCAGACTTTTTGTGGTCAATGTCTTTCAGAGCTTTACAAACTTGAGCAAATGGATTTAAAATCAAACAAATCCCGATTTCCATCAATTTCTGTTGTGATAGAACAAGGGACTGAGGTACAGTATTTGCATTTGTGCTAGCAAATACAGACCCAGCACTGATAAAGTCTTTGTTAAACTGACTGACCATAGTGTTCTTGTGCTTTATTTCCTCTGAACCAACCAGAACACGTTCAGGGAGGCTTGAAGCAACATGTGTACCTGACAAAGTTTTAATTCATTTACAGAATTTTTAGGGGTTATTTAGGTTCTCTGTATTGACTTAAGATAAAACTCCGATTTGGAATTTCTGATCATTGTGGTATGCTTGTTTCTTAGGGTTCTAAACATAGTCCAATCAGCAGAGGAATTTGTAAATCTAGCTTGGTCCCATGATTTATTTCTTAAACGAATTAGCTCTGAAAGACTGTCAGAGAATCAGGGATTGTCCCTACCACTGATTCTAAACTTCTTAATGGGAACATGTTTATTAGAGATAGACAAAACGATTGAATTAATCATATCATATCGGAATCAGAGTAATTCTGCTAAGATCACTGTAGCACAAATCATGCAGAAAAGCCTGCTCTTCAAAACTTTTAAAATATCTCTTAAAAATGAAACAGGGTTTTACCTTTGAAATGTTGTATTCCTAAAAAAGCAATTGCACAATGATTGTAAATCATGCAAGTTGGTGTGTATTTATAAGATGTATTTGTTATAATTAAATCAAGCAAGGTAGATTTATTTTGTACTCTGGGATTTGGCCTAGTTGGTGCATTAATACGTTGCTCAAGGTTTAAGGGGTCACACAGTTCTTTAAAATCATCTGAGGCCCATGAAAGTCAATCCCAATTTTAATGACCCATAAGGATGAATTCAGAGTCATTAAATTCATGTACAATATCCAAAATATATTTAAGACCATCCTTTGAAGTAGATGGGGATCTATAACAGCCAACAACAGTGACATGAGAACCCTTTGATACACCCACTTTGATGGCCAAGACCTCAAACTGTTTATCTTTAGTGATTGTCAGAGTTTCAGAGCTAATAAACTTGGATTAACAAACATGCCAACCCCGCCTCCTTCACCAACCCAATCAGTTCTATATACTTTGCAACCATTAATAGAAATGAATTAATCAGTTACCGATTTCTTATGCAAAGTTTCTGGTAAAACCATTATGTCAGCATTAGTCGTATTTACCCAAATGTTAATCATATCCATTTTAGGAAGAAGACTTTTAGAAAGAACATTTAAATGTATAAAAGTCCTATTCTACTTTTAAAATCTGAGGGAGTAGGTAAGAATTGCACAGAGGTAGTGGGCCCAGGATTGGGCTGAACATTTCCAGACAGCATCAATAAAAGCATAACCATACATAGCAATTTGGATTTGACAGAAAATGGTTCAGAAATGCCGTCATCTACAAACTGCGAGATGAAGTCCTCTGAGATGATAAAATAGTCCTTTAACAGCATTAGATTCTGAGGATACAAGATCTCATTGAAATTTTCAATTGATGTTGTGGGCTGGTTTACTGGTGATATGACTCACTAACTTTCGTCTAAGAGATTGGGAATTTTCTGTAACATAACATGGTGAATTCACTCTCCCTGTAATGCCCATTAAGTTCATTTAATCCAGGGTTGCAAAAATATAAAAAAAGTACATGATGTCAGCTAAAATGCCGTTTTGTTAAGGACAGACCAGGTAGCGGTGTAGGAATCTTAAACTGAGCAGTGGAGGTGGAATAAATCCACAGACCAGGAGAAATACAGTCATTCCAGCTCATCCAGGGTCCACATCTAATTCACAGTTTATGTGCTACAAGGCCACAATCAAAAATTCAGTAGCGTAAGAAAGTCACCCAGAGGATCCGTAGAATGCTCCTTTGGTTCCTATAGGAAAATCCAGTAGCATCTAATAAAAGAGTATTATCCAGAGAACCTGAACTGAAGAAAAGATGTTGTCATTGGAAAATGACACTCATTTAGGCCCAAATAACATATCAAAAACATAAAAAACTCACACAAACAATGGACTGACTTGGCTGCCCATCATGGATTGTTGAATGTTTGGTGCCAGTTTGTGAAAAAATAAAAAAGTACAGTACAAATCCGTTAAAACAATCAATGGACAAAAAGGAGCTATTGTAACCAACGGTCAAGCGCCTATGGCCCACTGATTACCCTTGGATTTCCCTTGGGCCAAAGAAGGCCAACTGGGGATTAAGGCAGTGTCAATGTCAAAGCCAGAGTTTTGCTGAGTCAGGTCTCACTTTCAATAAAGGAAATACCAAAATAAGAAAACAAACAGCAGCTCCAGTCTCCGCCATGTTCATTTGGAGTGCTAGCTATTCTCCAGAGTCTGATCCCTCAGCTTGAGTTTCCCTCTTGCTTGTAAAAAGGGCGAGGTGTGCGACGTTGGCTCCATCGCAGCATATTAAGTGTGGGTTTTAGGGCAACACTGGGGCTATTGGCCCGATGGTGGGAATGCAGATCGATTTTGGTCTCGCTGCTCAAGGTCAGAGGCTACTGGCCCCAGCTGACCAGCTGATAGCCCTGGCTTGCACTGGCCCAATAGTGGAAATGCAAAAAGCTCTTTATGCAATACTTTTGTGTTCCATTGGGGAAATAAAGCCAAACTGGTTTCAAACACCATGAGCGTAAGTGACAAATTATAATTTTTTGTTTAACTATTCCTTCAACTTGGGTACAGCATACCTTAAACACTATATAACCAAACATCTCAAAGTATATTGTTGCTTTATTACATTTAGATAGGAAACATTCAACCCACACAAATAATCTTGACATTGCAGCAGTGGTGTGTGATCAGCAGGGTCACATGCTTCAGGCTGCTATCACTTCATATTTAAGGTCATTGGAGAGCTTTCAAATGGTGCTTTGTGGTCCTCCTTATGCCCTGAAACATGAATGTTCATCTCAAGTGATGATGGTTTGACCACAGCAAGAAACATCAAAGAAGAAGTCCACAGGGAAAAGACACTCACACAGAGAGCTATTGGTACTGGTGGTGTTTGCTCTTTTGATTACATTGACATCCGGTAAATCACATTAATGTCTTCTAAGGAGATCATTAATCTGAAGGCCAACGTGAAATTTAATCACCTTTTATTATTAAGTGGTCAAAGATATCTAGATGTGTTATATAGAGAAAGTTGAATATTATTTATAAGATGTCCAGAATCGATTGTAATACAGTGTGGTGTAGTGGTCTAGAGGGCACACCAAAAGACAGACATATTAACTGCAATACACAATTTAAGTAGTGTTAAAAAATGAGATTTCAGGGTTCTATTAACAGAGGAATCAGTAGATTGCAGTTGCCAGTTCAGTTGGTAAGTGAGAACCTCTCTGAACCACAACAGAAAACTGTTGCAGATTGGCAGAAGCCGGACTGCACCAAGCACAACATCTAATTATTTTTTTTTCACTCTATTTTTACTATTGTCAAATTTCTTTGGCTGTGCTTTACACTGGCTCTTTCATGGTGAAAGTTTTTTTTTTTCTTCCTGTTATCACATAATCTGCCAAATTGAAAATTATTTTTTAAAATAATTTCATGAATACATTACTATGCCAACACAAGTCTCACCCCTTCACCCCTTCATTGAATAACCAAGAGCGAACATTTTGTAAAATGCGAAGCCCTTATCCTTCACAAATAATGAACAGACAGTAAATTATGCACTTCTGTCATATCACAATGATGACAATCTGTTCTTTAAAACTCATATTCCTGCCCTGAAGTTATAATTAGCCAAGCACTAACCCCATTATGCTTAAAAAGTTTCATGTTTCATGTTTGACACTTATGAGTGTGTTCTTTCCAAAGTTTACTGTGATTTATATCACTTTTATACTTCACAGACAAGAACATTTATCTGAAATTAATACTTCATAAAGAGATATGATACAAACATTCATCTGTCCCAGCTAGTAGAGCACTTCATTGCCATTTCTAAAGCAGTACACTATTGATACATCAGATTAAACATTTTATATAAATAAAATATAGTGGAGACCAGGGGCAATTCTAACTTTTTTTAAAGTTACTATTACAAAAAATCCTGCCATAATTTGGTATAAAAAACATATAGTTTGTGTAACAATAAAATAAAATGACGGAATTGTGTGCTGCGTTTCAAAATCTTTATTTTGAGTGGCTGTGACTCAGGTGGTAGAGCAGGTCGGCCACTAATCACAGGGTTGGCGGTTCAATTCCCAGCCCACATGACTCTACATGCAGAAGTGTCCTTGGGCAAGACACTGAACTCCAAGTTGTTCCCAATGGCAGACTAGCACCTTACATGGCAGCTCTGCCTTCATTGGTGTATGAGTGTGAGAGTGTGTGTGTGTGTGTGTGTGTGTGTGTGTGTGTGTGTGTGTGTGAATCAGTGAATGAGTCAAAGTGTAAACTGCTTTGGTAAACGCTAAGGTTAAAAAAGGCGCTATGTAAGTGCAGACCATTTACCATTTATTTGGTCAGAGGTGCAAAATATGCAAATGTATTCAAATGGAATAGTCAACAAAAGTGAAGGGCGTTTTCAGAACCAAGTGTATCTCTCTGCATCCTGCAAGATGTCAAGGAACACCCACTACACTACATGCCCACTCTATGTAAAATATATTGATCAGTTGAGTCACGAACAGTGCTGGGGAGAAGCTTGTACCTTGGAATGCTAGTTTCAAAGTAGCTTCCCCAACACTGGTCAATTTCTTTAAACACATTAAAGATAAAAAATAAATGCATGCAATTTTTGTTTCATAACTAGTTTTGCAATTGCCTCTAACCTCACAGTAAAATTTACTAAAATAAAGTTTAAATTAAAAAACATCATGACTTTGACGGCAAAAGAAAAATACATTTTAATTTCTTTTGTGAATTTAAGCACTAAAACAGCACAGATCATGCAAATAAACAGTGCTTTCAGCATGTGCAGTTCATTCTTAGTAAGTTCACTTTACTCAAATATATCTTGTTACAATTGCATATGTTATGCAAATGTATGCTGTTTTTAATACCTTTGAACCAACTTAACAATGACAAACAGAACAAGAATTAACATTTATTCATTTATCTTTAATTATATATGCAATCAAATATAACAACACTTGAAAACAAGATATTACACAGCATAACACATATGCACAGACTGTTATACGCAGTGCATGGGTTGACATTGTACTTCCATTGACTCCAAATGGATGAAAACAAGCCTACGAGACATTAGTATTTTTTAATGAATGACACTAGGATTTGGCATTTACTCTACATAGAAAGTACAAGCATATTTTTTGCATGCAGAGATGTTATGATCGTAATACTTGTCTAATAATTATCTGTGTCTGTGAAACCACTCCAGAGCAAATTATCTTTCAAGAAATGAAGCTTTCAAACAGAACAGCGAGGGATTTATAGATAGATTGTCATTGATTCCTGACTGAGAGCAGACAGACCTGAGCACCTGTGCAGTTAACATCCCACAGAGTGAATGAGAGGAGAGATCACACAGCCTCCAGGTCATTCACAACACATGTGGAAGGCACAGATTACCATCATGAATTCATGAAGGGAAGGTTATCATTGTGTACTTGAGCATTTGGATAATTATTTAAACTGAACTGAACCAGTGCTTACTGCAAATCTCAACTCAACTGAAGTATATTTACAAAGTCTAGCTCTTACAACAGACTAAACAATTGCATTTTTAAAATCTACCTTTATCTGGAGTGCATATGAGACAATTATTAACTAGTCTACTACAGGAATACTACTGTAAATATTGGTACATGTAAATCTTTTTAAGAATACTAATTTACACAGAATGAACAGTATCACACATGAAAGCTAATGCACTTATTTTAAGTTGATCTAGATAAGAACATCTGCTATAGGGGAGACAGGGGGCAAGTTGTCACAGTGCTATATCTTTAGTGCTATAGCAGAATTGAGAGTTGATCCAAGATTTCGGTGCGGTAGCACGCAGCGGCCGCTCTGGATCCAAAATGGTGCTATTTTTGTCACTTAGCCAGACTTTACAGCACATGGACATCGGAGCAACCGGTGTTCGTGTCTACCATCGCCAGACACTGTTAAAATATAAGATTCATGCAACAACCAAGCTGCATGATGACCTGCAGGAGTTGCTACGCAAACTCGGCTTGCTGCGGAGACCAGGCCTCCAGTCCCTAGCGTCGCCTGATGCCGGTGCCCGGGGGAGGGGACGTCGTAATCGGTGTGTGAGGAAGCGAAAGTACGGCAAGAGGGCAGGGGTCCATGCTAGGCTAAAAACAAACCCTAGCCGGCCGGCTCTCCCATCTATCCTGCTCTCAAATGTTTGCTCCCTGGACAATAAACTGGACTATATCCGACTCTAGCAGACTACGCAGCGTGAGCTTAGAGACTGCTGCATCTTTGTTTTCACGGAGAGTTCCAGACGACGCCATTCAGCTAGATGGGCTCGCCTCGTTTCGTGCCGACAGAAATGCAGCTCTGTGTGGTAAGACTCGCGGTGGTGGCTTGTGTGTTTACATCAACACGGAATGGTGCAATAACTCTATTCTAGTCTCTAGTTACTGCTCATCGCTGGTGGAGCTTGTGATTATTAGATGCTGACCTTTTAATTTACCACGGGAATTCACCACTGTTATTATAACCGGAGTTTACATTCCCCCCAGCGCTAACGCTAAGGAAGTGCTCTGTGAACTGTATGGGGATATGAGCAAACTGCAGAATGCTCACCCTGTTTATTGTCGCCGGAGATTTTAACCATATGAATCTCAAGACAGTGCGCCCTAAATTCCATCAGTATGTGGACTTTGCAACAAGAGAGGCGAACACGCTTGATCTTGTTTACACAAACTTCCCAGGAGCTTACTGGGCGGAGCCCCGCCCCCACCTCGGCTACTCAGACACATCTTTGTTATGCTAATTCCTGCATACAGACCGCTCCTCAGACGCACAATACTGCTCCAGAAGCAGGTGAAAACCTGGCCAGCAGGAGCCATCTCTACTCTTCAGGACTGTTTTGAGGAGGCTGCAACATATGGTGACTCTACCAACTTGGAGGAATACACAGTATCAGTGACCAGCTACATCAGCAAGTGCATTGATGATGTCACCTTCTCCAAGACCATCACCACACGCTCCAACCAGAAGCCGTGGATGACTGCGGAGGTGCGTGCACTGCACCCGCGTGGGTATTCTCTTTCCCAAAGCGCTAAATCAGCGCTGCATCAAAGTGTAGCTTTTTGATAGGGAACGTCTCGGGTTACTTAACTGTAACACCTGTTCCCTGATAAAAGCGGAACGAGATGCAGCGCTTCATTGCCGCACTGAGGATGCCCCAGGACTGCTCTTCAGACAAAATACCTGACGATGCACCTGTGACACATCTATTTATAGCCCTGCTAGAGGTGCATCCTGATGATGTCACCAGCAGAGGCTATAAATTCCAGTCAATTTCATTGACATGTTGCACACATATTCACAGCTGTTCACTCCTAATGACATTCCCAAAGCGCTAAATCAGTGCAGCATTTCGTTCCGCTTTTATCAGGGAACAGGGGTTACCCGAGACGTTTCTTTGTCCACTCTAACCTTTTCTTTTTGTTTTTCTGTTTCAAAAGTGGCTTTTTCTTTGCAATTCTTCCCATAAGGCCTGCACCCCTGACTCTTCTCTTTACTGTTGTACATGAAACTGGTGTTGAGCGGGTAGAATTCAATGAAGCTGTCAGCGTAGGACATGTGAGACGTCTATTTCTCAAACTAGAGACTCTGATGTACTTATCCTCTTGTTTAGTTGTACATCTGGCCTTACACATCTCTTTCTGTCCTTGTTAGAGCCAGTTGTCCTTTGTCTTTGAAGACTGTTGTGTACACCTTTGTATGAAATCCTGTTTTTTGGCAATTTTAAGCATTGTATATCCTTCATTCCTCAAAACAATGACTGACTGATGAGATTCTTTCTTTTTTTGCCATTTTGACCTAGTATTGTCCTTAAGACATGCCAGTCTATCTCAAAAACAAACACAAACACAATGTTAATCCTCATTTAATGAACCAAATATCTTACAGCAGTGTTTGAAATAATGGCAAGTGGTTTTCTAGTACCAAATTAGCAATTTTGCATGATTACTCAAGGATAAGGTGTTGGAGTGATGGCTAAATTTGATCAAAAATTACTTTCTTCAAACAGTGATGGTGCTGTTTTTTACATCAGTAATGTCCTGACTATACTTTGTGATCAGTCAAATGCTACTTTGGTGAATGAAAGTACCAATTTCCTTCTGAAACAGCTAAATCTGTATATTATTCCAAAATTTTGGCCTCCAGTGTACGTCTTATAGACGTATTGCAAATGAGCAAAAAAACACTAATAATATGTCTTCCACATGTAAACGCTGGGCCGCAATCAGGATTTATGGACAGGGGGACAACATTTTCCAAATTGCCCCAAATTGAGGGGGTGCGACAGACTTTGACTGTGCGGAGTGCTTGTACTCTATTTGTACATGCTCATTGCCAACCTGAATATGAAAAACTAATATTCTAATAAACAGCGGTTTCTTACTTTCTTAATGATTTTTGTTTTATTTATTTATTTTAAAAAAACAACAAAAAAAATAGCAACCCCTACTTACGCCACTGCCCTCATCCACATTCACTCCAGCACCGTCCACCACCACCCACCCATCCTTGTGTTACTCACTCACTCGCTGTTTAGGGATGCTAGTCTCTCCCTCAGTGGACCTGCTCTGCATGGAGGGATGCTCGTCTCTCCCTCACATTCTGATAAAGGATGATATCATAGGAAGAGTTTGATTACTTTTTTGCTGACTTCAGGCCTAAGAATGAGCTAATTGCAAGCTTTAATTATTCCAGCAGATTGCAATATAATTGCCTTATAAGTAGGGATGGGTATCGTTAGGATTTTATCAATACTATTACTCTGATTGATACAAATTATTAAATAATTGATAAAAGTATATTATTTTTTTAAAAGAATGTTGTTTCTAGAGTAGCAACAGTAATGTTTACAACAGCAATGTCACTACATAAACTCAATATCTCACTGGAAACAAGTCTAAATTGGCAATAAATTAATTGTATCCAATGGCAGTGAAGAAAGCAGGGAAGGCTGTCATCAAGGGGCTGTCAATCAAACTGCGCACATGTGGGTCAAGTGCAGGTGGACCTGTCATTTGCTGCCTACATAGCGGTGGGGAAATTGCAATGTTTATTTTTTAATTTAGACTTCTCAGCATTGGTAACGTGTCCCACAAGTAAGTGTGTGTGTGTGTGTGTGTGTGTGTGTGTGTGGTCTTTAATAATCTAGCACTAGGACCCGTTTAATACCGGGTTTTGATACCCATCCCTACTTATAAGGGCATTTATATCTATCTATTATATTGATATCTTATCTAGTTAAGTGAACGTGCTGAAGTTATTTAAAGGTTAAGCTAGCTAGCTGCACTTTTATTTGCTAGTCTACACTAGCTCTTTTACCACAGCTTTTTAACTAGGCTTTTGCCACGTTCAGTTTCGCCTGTCATACCTAGTGCTTCATGCTTGGCAAGAAATTTGGCCATTGCCTCTCTGCTACTTTCGTTCACTTTTGCACTCTGTTTGCACACATATCTTTATTGTGCCCCTGATTTTAGCCTTTGGTGAGGCATTTTGACTCTCTAGTCAGTCCCCGCTTTGCACAATGCACATTGTGTGTGTTCCACACTTCTGATTGGCCAGGTGTTTCGACCGAACCATTTTCACAATAACAGCAGGGGGGTGGGGGATCAGAATCCGATGACAAGTAGAAATGTGTTTTAATGATAAAATTAATGTATTTATCATGTAAATACCTATGCATTCTATTTTTGGTGATATAAGTCTGTAAGTAATTTTTGTACTTGATCCCATTAAGGGTCAACTATATACCTTTGCATGGGCCCCACTGGGCCTTAGGCCCGGGGTCATCTGTACCCTTTGACCCCCCCGATGGCGGGCCTGTGTAACTGCAAACATCAAATAGATGTCTGGGTGATGTACATGTGCTATCAGGGAGGTTGACAGCCCCAACATTGTAGTGACAGTAAAGAATAACTTGCGATGCAAGTGCTAAATGCATCGCAATGCCAGGACAGACAACTCGTTGACAAGTGTGGATCCATTTGAACAGCACAAATCAACCCATCTTGCTCTGAAAATTTGGTTGTGAGTCCTGAAAATTTAAGGGATACACTTTGGTTAAAGAATGTGGTGATCTGTCTCAAAACGAATAAAATTGTGTAGGAACATTACCACATTTATCACTCCAAACTGGAATGACAACAGTATTCTGCTGCTATGTGAATGCAGCCTAAGTACTTTTGCGTCATTTCAGACACTCAACAAAGGACATGGCAATGTTGAGCTGCTCGTATGCTTTCGGCTTAGTGTGGGATGGGCTCTCTGTGGCATTGTGGGGGTAGGAGACAGGGCTGGAGTTGACATGGAAGGCCCAAAGTGTGAGGGGAAGAGCTGTGGTCTGTGAGGTGTTCATCATGGAGATTGCAAATGTTGTTTTGCATGATTAATTTGATTAATGATTAGCACTTGTTTTTTTTCCATTCTCTTTTCAACAGTTGTTCTGTGTCCCTGGAGAGTGTGATGTGATTCATACTGTCAGTCAATTTTTATATTGTTCCATAGTCCATTAAGGCCTCCTTGAATCACTAACAAAATTGTAATGTCTAAATATAATCTTAATATCTACTATTGCCTCATTAGAACTGACTTACATCCTTTTTCATTAGATTTGTTATTTTGATTGCCTTTCCTGTCTGTCCTACTTTTCCATTGACAAGTTTCTGTGTTTCAATGTCTTAGATGTCTTTGTACAGTCATTTCGTGAGAAATCCACCAGAGCATTTAGGAGTATAAGGAGAGCATAGATTACATAAATCATCACAAGGTCATATTTTCCATCTACGTCAAGAATAACGGGAGGCATTCAGCTCTTAAGACATTATAAAATGAAAGATTCTCTCAGTTCATCTTGTCTCATGTTTCTCGCTTCGGTTTGATGTTACCTAGACATTCCAAAGATGTTCCTCAGGCTGTAGCAGCAGATGATCTCCTTGAGGGTCTTCCGCATCTCCTGACTTCTGAAAGCATAGATGAGTGGGTCGATGACAGAGTTGCACATGATCAGGATGAGGTACATGTTGAAGTGAGACATGAAGCACATGCAGTAGAGATTTCTGGGACACGAGATCATGAGTATGAGGTGTAGGAAGAACGGAGCCCAGCAGACAATGAAGATGCCCAGGAGAATGGTTAAAGTGACGGCCGCCTTCATACTCGCCCTCTGGTGGATGGAGTTGTAGCCAGACAGGGCGGCGATGCGCTTGACATGAGATCTGGCCAGCATGAACATGTGGCTGTAGAGCGAAGCCATGAGCACAAGCATGATGAAGAACATGGAGACCAAACACACAATGACGGAAGTGCTGTCGGAATAGATTATGAAAACAATTCCGCAGCCTGTGCAGAAGGTCCAGATGCCTCCGATGATGAAGGCGGCCCTTCGCACCGTCATGATGTTGTGGTATCGTAGAGCATAGAAAATCGTAACATAGCGATCTACAGCAATAGCTAGAAGGCTACACATGGAGGCCACCACCGAGATGCAGATCATGGAGTCAAACACATTATCCATCTGCCTGATAAAATGGTCCTCCACCACCAGCTGTCGGTTGGTGAGCAAGTAGATGACGATGGTCTCCCAGGCATTGGAGACGCTCACCAGCATGTCAGCCACAGCTAAGCTGCAGACAAAGAAGTACATGGGTGAATGCAGGTTCTTGTTTTTCACAATGGCGCAGATGACCAGGATGTTCTCCAGCAGGCTTACAATGCCAAGGATGAGGAAGACCTCCGTGGCAATGTTGAGCTGCTCGCATGCTTTTGGCTTAGCGTGGGATGGGCTCTCCGTGTCATTGAGGGGGTAGGAGACAGGGCTGGAGTTGACATGGAAGGCCCAAAGAGTGAGGGGAAGAGCTGTGGTCTGTGAGGTGTTCATCGTGCGGATTGCAAATGTTGTAGACTTTTCTTGGAGTCACTGGGCTGGTGGGCAGGGCATCTTTAGCCTGTGTGATATGAAATGGATAATGTTAAAACTAGGGAAACAACTATTTACATTCTCTGAAGAAAAATTGTGCTTGCTAGGCATGTAATAAAATACTGATATATCCATTATTGATTGGCACATTATTTTATCAATATACAGTATTTTTCAGGCATTGATATATTCACATTAGCTGACATTTTAATTAGAAGCCTAATTTGATAGCTTTCCAATTTACTCAGTTGTGCTTCTGTTGAATGTCTGACATAATAGCATTGGAGACCATAAGAGATATATCATTTATTGAAGCAGGTTGCAAGGCACAGGCATCATAATATATGACAGGTATTTTAGAGATCCTTGCACAGGATGCATACACACAAAAGTTACGAAGGTTTTCTACTTCTTCAAGAATGAAAGTGACGTTCATTAGTTTGTAGGTTATTTATGAAACTGTAATAGTTTAATTGTGCAAACTGACCGATTAAAAATTATAATGTAACTTCTCAGTGTGTAGCCTTGAAGAGGTTTTATTCAAGCTGTAAAACCACAAAAAGACACACTTGTAACTGAAAATACATAGTGTAGGCTCTATGAAAGATATGCAATATATATATATATATATATATATATATATATATATCCACTTATATGCAATATATCATACAGTGATGATTAGAGTAAATAATCTATGTCCTTTAATAATGATCTGGGTCGAATTTAATGGAAAACAATAGAGTTTCAATCCGTGTCCAGACGATTTTTGAGCAGCCTCAAGAGACGGCGAGATCATGCTGTTTATGTCCCTTCATAGAAAATTATTATTTCAAATAATTAATAGAACACGCCATGTCATCCACCAGAAATGTCTCCCTTTAATTTACCCTGCTGCTTACACTTTACCAAAGTCATGTTTAAAAATACGTTTGAAAAGACAAAGACTATTGTGCAATGTGAAGCCCTATTTATATCTGAAAACATTCCATTAAATATATAGATAATCAATGGGAAAATGTTTAGATTATCAATGCATCAAAAAAGTATCAATCACAAGCCTAGTGCTTGCCCTTGCCCATGCAGAGCTCTTCGCCATAAGGGTGTTTTGGGTGGTTGCGAGGAGATTACCGCTGGATTCCAGGTGGTTGATTGGAACCCAACACCAAGTGTCTTTAATATTCTTGTTCCTAGAAATGACCAAGCTAAATCAATTTGAGATTTTTTTTTAAGTATAGCTCTGCAGAAAAATAATGGGTGTTTTCCAATCTGCGGGCGTTTCCAAACCGGGATGGGTTTAGTTCTAAACTAACCACTGATTGGGAAAAGCCCATTATTGCTCTATAGCGACATAAGTCTAAATAATTTTTTGTGGTTATCAAATGCTGTAAATTGAACTTCGCTTGTATTGAACCTGGAATATTCCATTAAGTTAGTAGCTACCATTACTTCGAAACTCTAAAGCGGGGTGCGGCCTGTAAGTGTGCCTCAGATAATGCTGGGGCACAATATTGCCAATGCCAAGATCCAACACTGCATAGTAAAAACAGTGTAGGACAAGTTACATGACAGTTTAATAGGATTCAAAGTTTGTTCATATCACTAAGAATAATAATAGTGTAATATTAATAGTGATGCTTGCCTTTACTAACACACCTGCAGAACGTACTATACAGTAGATTGTAATCGGAACAGGGTTATATTTATGATTCCAATCAATTTGTATTCATGTGTTTATATAATACTTTTTCAAGGATATTAACCAGGTAACGCATTCTAACATTTTTATTTTCTAGCTTTTCTGGATGTTGCCTGCAGCAGCAAGGCATACCTTTGATCGCAAGCAGACCCCAGATGACACCTACATAGTTATGAATTCTTGTCTGCCATTAATTCATCATCTCTCTCTTTAATCTTTAAGACAGCATCTTAAAAGGCAGAAATAACATGATCCGCACCAAGGTCTTTATCTACTGTACGACTTGAAATCTGAGCACTTCCTCTAAAGCATTTCATATGATCATCTGTTTCGTGACAGATGGCCAGTACGTTTTTAAAACAAGCCCATTGTTCACAAAAACGCCTCTGCTAGTTTTTTTTTTTGTTGTTGTTTTGTTTGTTTTTTTTACCATTGAATTAGTTTTCTTGTAAAAGAGCCATATTTATTGTGACTACTGTTAAGCATTGCTCAGATCGTAAGATAAAGGACCTACTATTTGAACATGTGCATCAGTGGGGGTTTTTTCTATCTGTATATGATGTGTGGGTAGTCTGCTAATTTCTGATCAATTAACAGTTATGAGTCACCGTAGGTCAGCCCATATACTGAGGTTTTGTAAGTGTCCCTTCATGAAAAACTACAAAAAATCATAAACTGCAGTTTTAGCCAGCTAAATCACATGATTGTAAAAGAAAGTTGGGCTGACTGTGAGAACAGCAAATAACAGTTTTTGTATTTTTTTAAGAAAATGTAAGTGATGCATCTACATAGTATGCTGCTATATGGTTGCTAGGGTGTTACTAAGTGATGCTAGGGTCTTCTAGGTGTTTGCCAGGGCATGGATAAGTGGCTGTTATGGTGTTCTGGGTGATTACTTACTGACCATTTCAACAGAGCCCATTCCAAAGCCTGTGATATTCTGGTTTCTAGATATGGCTCAGGTCCTCAATGTAAAACTAGGGGATCTTTCCACCTGAAATATTATTTGCTATGAGAAAATTGTAAATCTGATCGCATAGAAAATTATTAACACATCTTACCTCAACAAGCTACATAATTTGAGGTGTCATTCTGTAGCACAAAATGTGACGAAATTAGCCACCAAAATGAATTGTATATTTGCTGCGCTGAAGTTGAATGTTAGGTGTTTGTTGAAATCCTTAAGCCTAAGTAAGAGCAAACGTAATAGTGATACTTGCCTTAGCAAACACCACTAATGAGTACCAGGGTTGCACAAGTCCAAACACATAAAAGACAAAAACAACTTTTTTTATGGAGGTCTCTGTTTCTTACTAATGACTTCCTACAGAATCCGTGTAGTAATGAATCCGTAATGTCAGCATGAAACATAGACGTTTGTGAGCTCACAGTGAATTACCATTGAATATTTTTAATGCAAAAACAATTGTCTTTTGGCAAGCTAAATGATAAATGTATAGTGAAGGAGGTGAGAGTTGCAAGTAGTGTTTAAGGTCCATTTTTAACTTTTAATTGAATTAGTGGTGCTTCATATTGCTCATAAACAAGGCTCATAAGAACCCCTCACCTTAATTGTTTAACATCCTGCACTGTGTTCTATACAGGCATGAATGATTCTTCAAAATTCAACTTCCATTTTGATGATTTGATTCTCTTAAACACAAGAGATATGGACGTTGCTTTATTTGCAATATGTTTTTGCAATGTTTTCATAAAAAAGAAATTCATAATTTGTATGGAAACATAGCTGTAGTGACTTTTGGCTTAGGCTACACAGCCACATAGCACTACCCCAACAACCACTTCTAGCCACCACTTAGCAATTTATTCAGCAATGGCAAAAAGCAAGTTGAATGTTTTTATCAAGATTAAATGAAAACAAACACACATTCATTTTTGTAATTTAAGATGGGGAAAAACTTCCGTTAGTGCACTTTTAACTGATTAAATTCAAAAGTTCTGTTTTTAGACAAATGACATCATTATGTACATATTAATCAAGTAACACAATTCAAATAAGTGTGCTATAGAGAATTAATGTTGACTGCTGTGGAGCCAAGGTTCAGGACTTCGCATTCACATGAGATGAAGACTCCAGTCATTTCAGTAATCTTTTAAAAGCTGATTTAATCTACATGAAGAGGGTCCGCACATGGGGGCTGCCATGTTAGAATCACATGACCAGTCGAATACTACTCGCTTAATCTCAGTTACTGTCCTGTTATTTGACACGTTCACTAATTGAATAAAATAATCACGGCTGACTGTTAATACTAAATTTCTACAGTGGCATCTGAAACTGAAACTGTTGATTTTGAAAGATGCTGCATCCAAGACGCTAGGTGTCAGTGTAAGCCCAAGATGACACAAAGACAAAAGTTACTGCACCTTTAAAGATAAATCATGTATTTCTATGCAACTAGCACCACTAAAGAATTGCTAAAATAAACATTGTTTTCAAAAGACTCCACATGTCTGCCATTAATAAAGCAAACAGGCAGGATCACCCTGATTCACTTGGTTGAATTATTGTTGTTGTGAATCATTAAACAGGTCACTCAAAATATAGTGCTACAGAAAAAGTTAACCTATGAATGTCTTACTAATTGTTGTCTCTGCATATTAAGCAGTGATAGGAGAAACAAATTGAACACCGAAAAAGTTACACACTTCAGCTTTAAAACTGGTGTTAGCACATTTACAGTTATCCCTTTTACTTTATCCAGGAAGCTTTGTTTAAACATGTTCATTGTTCAGGTAGTTTTTTTTTTAAATACATTTGAATAAGTGGTATTATATCTAACATTGAATGAAATGTACTTACAATCTGTTTATTTGTTGTTTAATTGGCTTCGTCTCTGGTAGCTTAAAACTAGTGATGCCAAGATCATCTGATTCCAAGGAGTTCAAATCCCAGGGAACATACTAAAACAATGCACACCCTAAATTGCTAGGTGTTCATTACTATTTGTTCAGAAGCCCATACTACCTTACTAGACTTAGTTTGTATGGGTTGGTTTTTTTACAACCAGAGCAATGCATTAAATACTCTATATCATATTGCATTGCACTTGACTTGACCTTTCATTGACAGTGTGATGGATAAACCAGAAGTGATATCTGCCACCATCTTTTTCTTGGCTCATATTTTAACTGCCATATGTTAAAGGATTAGTTCTCACAAAAATTTAAATTATCTCATCATTTACTCACCCTCATGCCATCCCAGATGTGTATGACTTTTCACTTGCATTGTAAGTACCTACAAAGCTGAAATATTCTTCTAAAAATCTTAAAGTGTATTCTGCAGAAGAAGGAAAGTCATACACATCTGGGATGGCATGAGGGTAAATTATGAGAGAATTTACAGTTCTCACTGTAAAATAAAGATAAATGCTGTTTAATGCTTTCTCATTTTTAATTAAAGTTTTATTTCTTACAAAAATATTGCCCTCACAAATAATTATGGTGTCTATTACGGCAACTGTAACAACTAAGTCAGCTAAGAAATTGTTTTTTTTAAATGTCTTTATTGAGGTCCCAGGTGACAGATATCAAGAAGCGCTGGGAGAGAGGGATGCATATTGCAAACACTGCTGACACAGGAGCGGGCAGGTATTTTACGTGCCAAAGCGACCAGCTGTGTCAGACTGCACTGTGGAGACCACACCTGTCCAGACTGGGGGAGGTAAAGAGTGGTGAAATACATCACATGGGCTTTTAGGTCACATGTGGAAAATGGCGCAGTGGTAGATCCTACCTCATTGGAGGGAGGAGTTGCTACAAACACGGCGACCGGGGGTCCGTGAGGACTGCCCAAGGGAGATGCGGGTCCGCTCGCAAGGGGACCGTACCGCGGAAAATACACACAGGGGGATAAGTCCACATAGGGGCCCATCCTGTGGAGCACCTATTCCAGTACAGGGTAGATTGAGTACCTGCAATGGATTCAGTCAGAGAATTCCTCCGCTGGATTCGCGGACCAGAGGGCTAGGGAGGAGTCGTCCAGGGAGCCGAGTTACTGGGATCTCCTGGGATAAGAGCGCACGGTTTTACCTCAATGGAGGGAAAGTGCGCTAGGTGCAAGCGATCCACCCGGTCAGTTGTCAGCGTGTTACTGAGTTCTACCGGCTCGGACCTAAGAAAACACGGGACGGTATTGGGTGTCGCCCAACCCGCTGCTCTGCATATGTCTGCTAAGGAGGTGCCTCTGGCCAGTGCCCACGAGGATGCAACACTTCTTGTTGAGTGTGCTCAAACCCGCAAGGGGAGGGCACGGCCTGGCTGTGATAGGTCAATGTAATGGCGTCAACTACCCAGTGGGAAAGCCTCTGTTTTTAGACAGCGTTCCCTTTCCGCTGTCCACCAAAGCAGACAAAGCGCTGCTCAGAACATCTAAAGCTCTGTGTAAGGTCCAAGTAGGTACGCAAAGCACGTACCGGACACAGCAACGAAGGGTCTGGGCCTACCTCCTCCCGGGGCAGCACTTGCAGGTTCACTACCAAGTCCCCCATTCCAACAGCAATCGCTCAGAGATGAGAGGAACAATGTGTGACTTGCAGCTCGCTGCATACACAACCATCGGCTCAGAAGAAAATTTCTGAATGAAACAGATGCAATTCCCCTCCTTTATACCCATATGTCCAGGGGCAGGACATGCAAATTCTGTCTGCCAATTTCTCATTGGCCTTTTCTCATAGATCAGAGATGCAAAAGGCGCTCAAGAGAGATCCCTAGTGTCGCTTCTTTGACACAACGTCGAAGTGAGCGACAGACGGGGAACAGTACTATAAGAATTCAGTATCTTAAGTTCTCAAGTATTATCTCACAATTTTATTTTCTAGATGAGGAAAAACTGTAGGTGTGTGCAGCAAAAAAGTTTACCATCTGGGAATCTATAACAAGCTATTTTCAATGTACACCAATTCTAATCCCACAACTGTTTATGAATGTGATTTGGGTAGCAGAGCTGGTTTTGCTATGTCTGTAGTCAAAATGGTATAGCATAGCACTAGCTTAGGGTTGTGGGATTGATTCCCAAGGAACACATGTACTGATAAAATGTACAGCTTCAATGTACTGTAATTGCCTTGGAAAAAATAATCTGCCAATTGTGTAAATGTATTGGCTCTGGTAGATCACAGGTAACTTGACTAAAGTTACAATCTTCTGCTAAACAGAACAGCACCAGTGGGGGAACACAAGTTTACTAAGAAAAACAAGCTTACCTCATAATTCCAATTATTAATAAAGATGCCTTTGTTTGGCTCTGCTTAGTCATACATATTAATAGTAATGTTGTCTTTTTCACATAAATTGTTTCTTTTGGGAGAGGGACCCTGAACACATTACTGTTGTGGACATCCTGTTGGCTGGATTATACAGCTCTACCCCACGATTTTCAACACACTAGATATTGTTAGCACAAATGTCAATAACAATTTTAGAAAAATACAGTAACAAATAGCAAGCACTTTTAGTTGTGAGTGTTTTTTTCCATAAGAAAAGCAGTCAAATTCTTTCTTATTTTTCACATTTTATTGCATTATTTATTTAAAAAGATGTTAACTCAAAAAGAGGTTAATGAAATTGTTTTTGAGTTCTACACACTACGAAAAATCCTGCAAAATATTATTGTTTAAAAAGATTCCCTACACAGCTATATACACTGACAAGAATAAGTATGTGAACCCTTTGGAATTAGCTGTTTTTTTGCATTAATTGGTCATAATATTAGATTAGAATAGATTCAAATTTAATGTGATCTCATCTTCATCAAAATCACAAGTATAGACAAACACACTGTGCTTAAGCTAACAACACACACGCAATTATAATATTTCATGTCTTTATTGAACACATCCCATTAAACTCTCACAGAGCTGTGGAAAAAGTAAGTGAACCCACGGATTTAATAACTTTAACCAAGCGTTCAGATAGATTTTTCTAACATTCTTCCTTACAGAACTGCTTCAGCTCAGCCATATTCTTAAGATGTCTGGTGAGAATGGCTCTCTTGAGGTCATTCCACAGCATCTCTATTGGGTTAAGGTCTGGGCTCTGACTGGACCACTCCAAAAGGTGGATTGTCTTTTTTTCTTCTCTTTTTTTTTATTAATGTTTTCCCGTATAGAAAAGAGTCATGAACAGAGTTGTTAACAAGTTCCAATGTTTCCTTCTAGTCTTTAGCTGTACCTCTAGGTTTCTTTTTACCTCAATGAATATTCTGCAGTGTGCCCTTTGAGTCATCTTGGCTGGACGGCCACTTCTAGGGAGAGTAGCCATAGTACTAAATTGTCTCCATTTGTAGAAAATGTGTCTAAATATGGACAGATGAATATTTAAGCTCTTTGAGATAACTTTGTAACACATTCCAGCTTTATGCAAAGAAACAATTATTGATCGTAGGTCTTCTGAGATATATATTAGCAAGGTATTGTTTATGTCAGTGGATGCTTCGTGTGAATAGCAACCTAAAAATGTTTGAATGCTTTTTATAAGTCATAGTAGCACTAACCCACTCCTGCAATCTCGTTTCATTAATTGGATGCCAGATTTGCAACTCCTGGCTCTAATTAGCTTTTGTTGATGTCATTAGCTTAGGGGTTCACATACTTTTTCCAACCTACGCTGTGAACGTTTGAATTATGTATTCAATATCTGCAAGAACAATACAAAAATGTGTGTTATTACAAAAAAAAAAAAAAAAACAGATTGAGTTGGTTCACTATTTTAACATAGATAATGATCAAACTAGATTTAAAGACAAAATTATACATAAATTCCATTAATTCCAGAGAGTTTTCATACGTTTTCTTGCCACTGTATTTCTCACATATAGTAGTGTGTCATCCTTTAAACAATAAAAAAAATAATAATTAATGCTCATACAAATTCAAAGACTGCCCAGAGTGATTCAAATTTGTTGACAACAAAAGCCGTGCTCCTCATGAAAAGAATTAATTCGACAGAGAATGTGCACATGTAGCATCTATGCAACTATATACATTTTTATGTGAATAAAACATTTTATTATATTTTTTTTATCCTGCACCCTGGTGAAGTGTTAAAATTCTCATTACAAAGTAGCCTTTTGACAGTAAACCCTAAACAATCTGTCTTTTTCCCTGTGAGTCTGACCTGTTGTATGTTCAGCTTTTACATATAACTGCAGAGGGACCATCACCTGCATTTTAACTCGGCTGCATTAATTCAGCTCCTCAAGAGTTCCTGTGAAATGAAGGGATTTCATTCATGTACATACAGACACATGTACATCCATAAACACATTGTTATGCACAGGGCTCTAATTGGTCCGTTGTGCTCTGTGTACCAGAGCTACAGAGGCTTCCAACCTCTGGGACCCCACATAAAGCCTGCGATTGATCTGTCACTGCTGCACATTTTCAATGCAATGACTAAAACCAACTCCAAGATTGCTTCATTTGGGAGGGCTACATTTGAAATGTATTCCACTACAGATTACAGAATACATGCTGTAATAATTTTTCTCTGAAAAACCTAAATATCTTATGCAGTGTTGTTTCTAAAACTGTTATGAAGAGGGCAGACGAGGGAGTAAGGATCCAAACGCAGCTTTTATTGGAATTTTCAAAGGTGAAGGCAAAACAAAAGCAGGAACAAATAAAACGTCCACGAGGGGAAAATAAAGAAATGAATACAAGAAAATAACATGGGGGTCTTGCAAGGAGGGCGTAAGCAGGAACACGGGCCAAGGCAGGATTCTGGGACAGCATGAACAAAACAACTTCATCAAACATAGAACAACGACCAACAAAGGACAAGGTGAACATCAGGGCTTAAATACAAAACAAGGGGAAACAAAGACCAATAGAAAACCAAAACTCAAAACAAGATAACAAGACAATAAACTAAAACCAATGATAAATTAGAACTGATAACAAGATAATCAAACAATAAACCAATGAAAACCAGACGTGTGGACAAGGAGGGAAAACAGGACATGACAAGACTTCAAAATAAGAGTGCATAAACAAAAGGCAATACGGAACATAAAAGGTGCCAAAACAAGGAACAATGTGGAACATAAAGTGCCAAAAACTTAAATAAAAAGGTAAACAAACCAAAGACGGTGAGGATTGTAACAGAGCCCCCCCTTTAAGGAGCGGATCCCAGACGCTCCTAACCAAAGGAGGGGCAAAACGACAACGGAAAACGAGGACGAACAGGTAGATCTAGGGAACACGAGGGGCACAGAGGGACAAGACTTGGACAGAGGGACCGTGACAGAACAGGTGGGTGGCCAGGAGGTCAAGGAGGCCAGGTAGGTGCCCAGGGGACGACTTGAAGGAGGGGACCGGGTCGGGAAGACTGGGAAGTTGCGGGGTCGAAACTAGGTCAGGGGGCAATCCATAGGGCAGGGACTGGGTCAGGAGGCCGGGGAGGTGGTCGTAGGGCAGGGATTGGGTCAGGTGGCCAGGGAGGCAGCCCTATGGCAGGGACTGGGTCTGGAGGCCGGGGAGGTGGCTGTAGGGCAGGGATCAGGTCAAGGGGTCTAGGAGATGGCCACAGGGCTAGGCCAGGGTCAGGAGGTCTAGGGGGTGGCCACAGGGCTAGGGCAGGGTCAGGAGGCTTAGGAGATGGCCTCAGGGCTAGGGAAGGGTCGGGAGGCTTAGGAGATGGCCTCAGGGCTAGGGAAGGGTCAGGAGGCTTAGGAGATGGCCTCAGGGCCGGGACAGGGTCAGGAGGCCAAGGAGAGGGCCACGTGACAGGGACAGGGTCAGGAGGCCAAGGAGAGGGCCACAGGACAGGGTCAGAAGGCCTGAGAGGAGGCCACGAGAGAGGGTCGGAAGGCCAGGGAGGAGGCCACGAGAGAGGGTCAGAAGGCCAGGGAGGAGGCCACAGGATAGGGTCAGAAGGCCAGGGAGGAGGCCACAGGACAGGGTCAGAAGGCCCGAGAGGAGTCGAGGAGGCCCCCAGAGACGGTGCCATGGTAGGGGGTGACCAAGGGGGCTTGGAAGGTCCTGGGGGCTGAGCTGGCACAGGCAGAACCGTGGAAGGTGGGACCCTGAAGCCCCTCTGGGGCAGAGCCGTAGGAGGCGGAGCAGTGAAAGGGTCAGGGGGCGGAGCAGGCGCAGGCAGAGCCGTGGGAGGCGGAGCAGGCAAAGCCGTGGAAGGCGGAACTGAGGAAGGGTTTGGAGGCTGAGCAGGTGCACGCAGAGCCGAGGCATTCTTCAGAGGCGGAGCGCTGGGTGGCTCGAGAGGCGGAGCGCTGGGTGGCTCTGGAGGCGGAGCGCTGGGTGGCTCTGGAGGCGGAGCTGTGGAAAGCTCGGGAGGCGGAGCTGTGGAAAGCTCGGGAGGCGGAGCTGTGGAAAGCTCAAGGAGGGCTGGTTCTTGGACGGTCGAGGCTACAGGCGCCGGCTCTGGCTCTTGGACGGTCGAGGCTACAGGCGCCGGCTCTGGCTCTTGGACGGTCGAGGCTACAGGCGCCGGCTCTGGCTCTTGGACGGTCGAGGCTACAGGCGCCGGCTCTGGCTCTTGGACGGTCGAGGCTACAGGCGCCGGCTCTGGCTCTTGGACGGTCGAGGCTACAGGCGCCGGCTCTGGCTCTTGGACGGTCGAGGCTACAGGCGCCGGCTCTGGCTCTTGGACGGTCGAGGCTACAGGCGCCGGCTCTGGCTCTTGGACGGTCGAGGCTACAGGCGCCGGCTCTGGCTCTTGGACGGTCGAGGCTACAGGCGCCGGCTCTGGCTCTTGGACGGTCGAGGCTACAGGCGCCGGCTCTGGCTCTTGGACGGTCGAGGCTACAGGCGCCGGCTCTGGCTCTTGGACGGTCGAGGCTACAGGCGCCGGCTCTGGCTCTTGGACGGTCGAGGCTACAGGCGCCGGCTCTGGCTCTTGGACGGTCGAGGCTACAGGCGCCGGCTCTGGCTCTTGGACGGTCGAGGCTACAGGCGCCGGCTCTGGCTCTTGGACGGTCGAGGCTACAGGCGCCGGCTCTGGCTCTTGGACGGTCGAGGCTACAGGCGCCGGCTCTGGCTCTTGGACGGTCGAGGCTACAGGCGCCGGCTCTGGCTCTTGGACGGTCGAGGCTACAGGCGCCGGCTCTGGCTCTTGGACGGTCGAGGCTACAGGCGCCGGCTCTGGCTCTTGGACGGTCGAGGCTACAGGCGCCGGCTCTGGCTCTTGGACGGTCGAGGCTACAGGCGCCGGCTCTGGCTCTTGGACGGTCGAGGCTACAGGCGCCGGCTCTGGCTCTTGGACGGTCGAGGCTACAGGCGCCGGCTCTGGCTCTTGGACGGTCGAGGCTACAGGCGCTGGCTCAGAGGACGGGGCCGTGGAGGGCGGAGATTGGTGAGCGGAAGCCCCTCCTCTTCTCCTCCTCTTCCTGGCAGACGAGGCTGGCAACGTCGGCTCTGGGACGGACGAGGCTACAGGCGCTGGCTCTGGCTCTTGGATGGTCGAGGCTACAGGCGCTGGCTCTGGCTCTTGGACGGTCGAGGCTACAGGCGCTGGCTCAGAGGACGGGGCCGTGAAGGGCGGAGATTGGTGAGCGGAAGCCCCTCCTCTTCTCCTCCTCTTCCTGGCAGACGAGGCTGGCAACATCGGCTCTGGGACGGACGAGGCTACAGGCGCTGGCTCTGGCTCTTGGACGGTCGAGGCTACAGGCGCTGGCTCTGAATCTTGGACGGACGAGGCTTCCAGCTCGTTGGCCGTGGCAGGCGTGGGCGTTGGCTCATTGGCCGTGGCAGGCGTGGGCGTTGGCTCATTGGCCGTGGCAGGCGTGGGCGTTGGCTCATTGGCCGTGGCAGGCGGAGTCCGGGAAGCAGAAGCCTTTCCTCTTCTCCTCCTTCTCCTGGCGGTCGGAGTTGTCAACGCTGGCCCTGGGACGGACGAGACTGGGGGTGCGTTGACCGTGGCAGGCGTGGAGGAACGAGTCATGGAAGGCTGTGAGGTGACCACTGTGGGGGGAGAGATAGCATCCTCCTCTGCAATACCCACAGTGAAAGGAGAACCGCAGGTCCATAGGGTCTCCTCCACGAAGTCGTGGAGCGTCCAGCAGGGGGTCGCTGGTGGCAACTGCTTCCAAAGCGAGGGGTTTAGATTGGCCCTGAAAATTTCAACCAAAAAGGTTTCTGGGAAGTCAGAAAAATAGGCCAGTTCCAGAAACTCACTGACGTGGGGCTCTATTGGACGATCCCTCTGTATGAGGCTGAGAAGCCGGAGATTAGCCTGCATGGGTGTCATGGCTGCTGGGTCCATGTTTGGTTGGTCGTTCTGTTATGAAGAGGGCAGACGAGGGAGTAAGGATCCAAACGCAGCTTTTATTGGAATTTTCAAAGGTGAAGGCAAAACAAAAGCAGGAACAAATAAAACGTCCACGAGGGGAAAATAAAGAAATGAATACAAGAAAATAACACGGGGGTCTTGCAAGGAGGGCGTAAGCAGGAACACGGGCCAAGGCAGGATTCTGGGACAGCATGAACAAAACAACTTCATCAAACATAGAACAACGACCAACAAAGGACAAGGTGAACATCAGGGCTTAAATACAAAACAAGGGGAAACAAAGACCAATAGAAAACCAAAACTCAAAACAAGATAACAAGACAATAAACTAAAACCAATGATAAATTAGAACTGATAACAAGATAATCAAACAATAAACCAATGAAAACCAGACGTGTGGACAAGGAGGGAAAACAGGACATGACAAGACTTCAAAATAAGAGTGCATAAACAAAAGGCAATACGGAACATAAAAGGTGCCAAAACAAGGAACAATGTGGAACATAAAAAGTGCCAAAAACTTAAATAAAAAGGTAAACAAACCAAAGACGGTGAGGATTGTAACAAAAACAAGATAAATCAAATTGAATATGATTTTTACCCTAAAATCAAAGCTCTTACAAGAAAAAAAAAATGTCTTGATAAAAAATATGATCGTGTCTGGTAACATGTTCATGTAAAATGGCTAGAGATAGCATTTTAGCTTAGCATAAAGCTGGCAATTTACACAAGGTTTATTTCCATTCCTTGTGCTCCAAACTTACTTCAAACGTACTTCTCTGTCTACTCGTATGAATGTAACACATCATAAGAAAGTGTTTCGCCACTGTTCAAATGCACTTTGGATCGCATCATTTATTTGTATAAATGTTTTCCATCTGAAATAACTAAATGTTAAATGAAACAAATGACAATACAATGCAAAGTTATTATTTAAATTGTAACTGTAGTGGAATACAGTTACTTATATTTTGTATTTTAAATATAGAATCCCGTTACATGAATTCTATTACTCCCCAAAACTGATTACAGATAAATGATATCACCACTGCTGGGTAGTAACGGATTAAATGCAACCTGGATTAGATAATCAGATAACGAAAATCAAGTTCTTGTTATGGCATTACATTACATTTAAATATTTGGGGGTGGGTTGGATGGGGATGGTGGTTGTTGGTGTAGAAAGACTAACTAATTCGTGCCCAAGACAAAAAATTACCAAAATGTCAATTGCAAGTGGGGTGGCCAGGCTTCGGTCAATGGTGGCCATGGCCACCCGCTAGCTCTGCCCCTGTGTGTGAAATAATGTTGATCACCTCAAAAATATATTTCAACTTGTTCCTCCTTTTCTTTAAAAAAAAAAAAAAAGGCACAAATCTGGGTTCCAGTGAGGCACTTACAAAAGAAGTGAATGGGGTCAATCTGTAAATGTTAAAATACCCATAAAATAAGTTTTATGTTTACTAATATTAAATAAAAGATTGTTCATTTGTACTTAATACGTTTAAAATTAACTATTAAATTTAGCAAAACGTGCAAGTAATCCAAAAGCAATCACATTACATGACTTTAAAATGTAATCTACAATATTATGTTACTGATTACAATGTTAGTCATGTAATTTGTAATCAGTAATGGATTACATTATCTACCCAACACTGGAGGTCACACATTGCACAACACCTTGACTTTTCATTTTAGAGTTTGAACAGGATTTAAATGAGATTTTGTAGCTATGGTACAGGAGGAAAATTTCCAAATAATGAGGAGTTAAATTTCAGTCTGTTCCTCACACAAATCTAATACAGTATATGGTTTCAGAAGATATAGCGCACAAGCCTTAAATGGTGCTTTTATGTTTTGTGGACAGGCTTATAATGAACTGCAGTCTTGTTTACTTTTCTCCATCATTAATGCCTCTTTTCTATGGTGTTAAAACCAGAAGGACTTGGGTATACATATCCATATAAGCAAATCAAGCTAGATGACAGGAGTGGACAAATATCAAACATGTACAGAAAGGCAATAAGAGAAAGAATTTAAAACAAGTACAAAAATGGGAACCGTGTACATTTCTTTTCGGAAATAATAGGGAGGCGTGAAGTCACACTGTTTTTGAAAGTCAAATTCACCTTCAAATATTGGCTACAAAAAAAGATACTGTGTATGAAAATGTCCACCATTATTGCCGAGGAAAAAAAGATACAGTTTATTGAACAAACATTGACAATTTGTGACTATATGTTCTGCTGCGGGTTAAGTTGTCATAATTGAAGAACTGCATGTTATGGGCTTCTCAGCTAAATTAAAAAAGGAAAATTAAATATGAAACACAAAACAAATCATTGCACAAAAAATGTCAAATGTCCCATATACATTGTTATTCATAAACTGAATTAAAATGCAACATTTATGTTTAACATTTACAGTATGTTACCTAGTAACAATGTCATAATAACTTATCCTGACCTGATATTATTGGGGGGGAAACCCCTGTCCTGATAACAGGTTTTGTTTAAAATCTACCTTCGTTTTATAGTTGGATCTTGCCTGTATGTATGTCAGTGTGATTTTATTGGGTTCATTTGTTTAAACAAAAACATGATGATATTGGAATTTTTGCACAACTTTATACATTTATGCTGTTAAGTGGTAATTAATGGGTTCATTAATTACTAATAATAAGTGTGCGTGTGCGTGTGCGCGTGCGTGTGCGTGTGCGTGCGTGTGTGTGTGTGTGTGTGTGTGTGTGTGTATCCATAAGATAAATTCTAAGTGGTAATAAGACATTATAAGTCAATCTTGTAAGATGCTTATTATATATTATATCATTAGATCTTTTTTGGAGAAAATTCTTTGGAAATTCATTAATATCTCAAAATGTACAGATGTATCCCCAGTCGCTTTCCTTATATTATATTGACTTGTTTTGTGTATTGTATATTACAAGTTTATGCTTTGGCTATTTAAAAGATGACATTGCCTTTGTGACTATACTTGAAACAGGCCTAGACCACTTATAATGGTTTATTCACATCATAAGAATTTATGATGTGAATAAACCATTATAAGTGGTCTTGGCCACTAATATGTTTATAACATTACAACATCTGCAGATATACACTGATGAGACAAAACATAATAACCATCTGCCTAATAGGCTGTTGATCCTCCACGTGCCACTAAAGCAGCACCGACCCACCAAAGCATGGACTCTACAAGACCCCTGAAGGTGTCCTGTGGTATCTGGCACCAAGACATTAGTAGCAGATCCTTCAAGTCCTGTAAGTTTCGAGGTGGATTTTCTATAAATTGGACTTGTTGGTCCAGCACATCCTACAGATGCTTAATCGAATTGAGATCTGGGGAATTTGGAGGCATGGGGTAACACATTTAACTCTTCATCATGTTCCTCAACCCATTCCCAAACAATGTGTGCAGTGTGACAGGGCGCATTATCCTGCTGAATGAGGCCACTGCCATCAGGTGATACCATTATCATGAAGGGGTGTAACTGGTCTCCAATGATATTAGGTAGGTGGCACGTGTCAAATTAACATCCACATGAATGGCCGGACCCAGTGTTTCTCAGCAGAACATTGCTCAGAGCATCACACTCCTTACACTGGCTTGTCATCTTCCCACAGAGCATCCTGGTGCCAACACTTCCCCAGGTAAACAACGCACATGTGCACGGCCATCCACACGATCATCAGACCAGGCAACCTTCTTCCACTGCTCCAAGTTCAAGTTCCAACACTCGTATGCCCATTGTAGGTGCTTTCGATGGTGGACAGTGGTCATAATGGGCACTCTGACTGGTCTGTGGCTACGCAGCCCCATACGCAGCAGGGTGCAATGCACTGTGTGTTGTGACACATTCCTCTAACCATCATTAACATTTTTTGTGAATTGTGCCATAGCATGCCTTCAGTCGGTTCGGACCAGACGGGATAGCCTTCGTTACTCTTGCACATCGATGATCCTTGGGGCCCAACATCCTATCACCAGTTTGTGGTTTGTCCCTCCTCGGACTACTGTCTGTAGGTACTCACCACTGCTGACCGGGAGCACCCCACAGGCCTTGTTGTTTCAGAGATGCTCTGACCCAGTCGTCTGGCCATAACAATTTGGCCCTTGTCAAATTCACTCAGATTTTCACTCCTGCCCATATCTCCTGCATTCAACACGTTGACTAGGAGAACTGATTGTTCGCTTACCAACTAATCTACCCAGACCTTGACATATGGCCTTGTTAGGAGATGATCAATATTATTCGCTTCACCTGTGTGTGGTCATAAAGTTTTGGCTCATCAGTGCAAAATTAGATGTCGATTGTGCATTATATTCTTTAAGGTAAAACTATGAACAGGTTAAATATTATAATGTATTATAACTGTAGTTACAATTATTTATTAGTTGTAATGCATTATTATGAATGTATAGTGCCATTAGAATACATTTTGAAGTAGGTGTTTGAATCAACACATACTGTATATACAGTATAGTTATTGAGATATAGTTTTTGTGACAACTAGCCCTGGTCTCCCCTATATAAGATTCATGACACTTTATTCAAAACACTTTTCGGCTGCCTGTAAATTTTTTATGGAAAATGTAATGCATACTTCTTCAAGGTGCACTTGAATTTCAACTAACCTAGCAGACAAATAGGACAACGCTGTTTCAATCTACTAGCTGACTTACTGGAGTTCTGCTGCTATTTTTTAAAAATGCAAGCGTGAAACATAGGCAATCCAAAAAGGATTAAAGATTCTGTTCTCAGTAAGCCGTTTTCTGACAACCTGTTTTCAGAGCAGTGTCACAAACTGTACCAGATCTTACTGAAGCATAGAAATAAAGCTATTGCAATATACAAAAAAATCTTAAAAGCCACTAAGTCATTCAAGTGAGCACATGAATGTCAAATCAAATTATATGCTAAAACTCTGTCATGTCAAAAGCAAAATGAAAAATAAAAAGTTTGACAAACTCTTTCAAACACTGATGTCATGAGTATATGCTATATGACTTATGAGGGTAAACATCTGAAAATATTTAAATGTACAGATAATGGCTGGGTTTCCCAATAATGTTGCAACTTAAGCTTTAACGATCATCTTAACTTATGTCGCTCGTTATTTTACGATGGAGTAACACCTGTTTCCCAAACCAGCACGTAGATCACTCATTATAAAGTTGAACTAAAGTGCTTCGTTACGGGAGCTGTCCAGTCCAAAGGTGCTGAAACTTTGGTTAACATATGTCCAGGTGTTTGTCTTCTCAACATGAAAATGATGTGGAAATACTGACAAACATGGAAGTTGTTTGTAACCTTGTTGAGATGCCGAAATGTACTGTATTACCAAACTATTACAGAATGTAATTAAATAAATAATTATGGCTTTAGTAAGAGGGAGTTTCAGGTGTATTGATGCAATAAATGCATGTAACGTGAATGTTTGCAGTGTGAATCATAATGGGCTCTCATGTGGCCTAAAGTTTTTTTGCTGAAAACTGAATAAATGCACACGGCATCAGTACTGAACTACTCATAGACCTATCTAAATATTAATAGATCATCTGGTTAGAGTTCAAGGCACTGTATACTTGAAGCCTTACTGCCTTTATGAATCATGCAATTTGTTACTGCCTTGGAAAAAAATTAGGCAAGCCCATTTGAAACATCGATTGGAGGAAGGGGGAAGAGGAGGAGGAAGAGAAAGAGGGAATCTTATGTTGCACACGCTTACTCTAATCTCCTCTAACCAAATTTTAATGATTTGTTTATATTTATTTATATATTTATTTAGGTTTTAAACTGCGTGGTCACATTACTCACACGTCTTCTTAAATAATCTGTTTAATAAGGACATATCATCTTTCTATTGCCATTATAATTATGCTTTTCAAAGAAGGCATTATTATTACATTATACTGTATTACTTATCTTGTAAATTTAGACCTATCATGTCATATATGAAGACTGTGGAGACTACCTGTTGATTTCATAGCAATTTTTTCAACACTTTTTTATGAAATAGTTTACAATGGCTTTCCAATGATCAAAATATGTTAATAGAATTTATGAAATGCCCCATTGTCTTTGATAAACTGTGAAAGATGCCAGAAAGATACATTTAAGTTGCACTTAATGGACTTAAGAGGGGCTCACATTTTTCCGAACTGCTTAGATAAAGATGGTTTTGGGAAATGCACCTAAGAGATTAAGTACTACTTAAGTGCTGCTTATGTTCTATTTAGTGCTTTGGGAAACCCAGCCAATAACAGTATTGAAAGTTTTACAGAGTTTCTTATTTTATATTGGACACTGGAGCTTGGATAACATGGGGTTTATGGGGGGAATAGGAGTTGATGTCACATGGGGAATTTGTTAAATGTGTTATACATTATCTAATTAAATATAATATTTAAATTCAAAAGTCAAATCACAAAAATGATTGTTTTCTCTAGTACTGGTTTTTCTTAGTTGGTTTCAAAAACCTAGTTGAAAACTGCTATTCCTTCAGTCCTCCAAACCAAAGTTCCAATATTAACATATTTTTCTTATAGCTGTTAAGTAAGCAAGTGAGCAGAATAAAACAACACTGTAATATGTCAAGACAAGGGTGAACTACACTTTTCAAATTGAGGAGGGGGTTAGGGGTGTCCCAGAACCCCCATAAGTACTAACCTTGTGCAACCCCCATGTCGTATTTTTGGCTTCTATATATGCATTGCGGAAATTTAATTAATTTACACCTACTGAATACTGTTCACAAGAATTTAGACTGTTATTTAAGAGTCAAAACTTCTGCACACCGAGTGATATAATATATATCATGATATGAGCATGAAGCGATCATCTGACCGGGGGTGGGGTTGGTTGTTCGCATGATATGAGCACGAAACGATCATCTGTGTTCCACAACTGCTTTCGGGTCCTTGAATAATGTATAACATGCAGGAAGGACAGCCGGTGGACTTTCTCATGCCCTCCTTGGGTAAGATGTGCCCCCCTAGGGAGTTGGTGTCCTACACAGACTGCGTAGAGGTGGTACTGCCAATATAATCCTATTCATTAACATTAGTTAATGCATTCCTATATATTTAATGTGCATTTTCACATTGAGAATAAATGGGTTCAAATTTAGCTTTCAGAGTCTTTATATGGAGTTAGGATGAAAATAAGGTGCATTTCATTCAACTATTCTGAGACCAGTGTAGACAAACAGTATACTGGATGTTAAGTCATTCACTAACTAGGGAGCATTCTATTGCTTTCTATGTAATTAAGTACATTCACTCCAAACTTCCTATCAAAAGATCAGTTTCAGGCTACAGATGATGTTTGGATCAGACATGTTTGGCAGACATGGGACAATGATAATCAGTACATAGATTCAGAATGTATAATGTATAATTTTATTTAAACATGGTTGGCAGTGATTGGATGATGCTGGCCAGTGTTGGGTAAGTTACACTAAAAAGTATTTAATTACTAGCTACTAATTGCATCTTCTACAGTGTAATTAGATTACTGGACTAATTACTCTGTATGAAAAGTAATAGCATTACTTATTACTAATTACTTTTTAAAACCCTGATCAACCTCGACCAGATGAAAAATACAAGGTTAAAAATGAAACTTTTAATTCTTTCAAATAAATCATATGAAATTAACAAATTATTCAAGAACTGGCCAAATAATTTAATGGGCCAGAGTTAAATTAGAAAACATATATTTTAACATTAGACATAAAATTTAGATTTTAAATTCACTATTGTTTTATATAGAATTGCTCTATAGTCTATACAGTATTTAACCAGTAGTACCTGTAGTGGGTCTGGACGGGAATTCCTCCACTGAATTTGTGAGCCAGAGAGCTAGGGAGGAAGAATATCCAGGGAGCACGAGTTTGTGGGCTCACCTGGGAGTAAAAGCACAAGTGTTTGCCTCAGGGAAGGGGAAAGGTGTTGGCACAAGCGGTACCTGGCCAGTTGTCCCGTGTTACCAAGTTCTACATGCTCGGACCTGACAAATCACGGGACGAAACTGACTCAACCTGAAGAGTGTAGAATCTCGCAAAGGTATTGGGTGTTGCCTAGCCCGCTGCTCTGCAGATGTCTGCTAAGGAGGTGCCGTTGGCCAGTGCCTACGAGGATGCCACACTCCTTGTAGATTGTGCTTGAACCCGCAAGGGGGTGGGCACGGCCTGGGTTCGATAGGCCAATGAGATGGCATCGACTACCCAGTGGACGAGCCTCTGTTTGGACACAGCATTCCCTTTCCACCATCCGCCAAAGCAAACAAAGAGCTGCTCAGAGCGTCTAAAGCACTGTGTACGGTCCAAATAGGTACGCAAAGCACGTACCAGACACAGCAACAATAAGGCTGGGTCTGCTTCATCCCGGGGAACCTCTTGCAGGTTCACTACCTGGTCCTTGAAAGGGGTCGTAGGAACCTTGGGCACATAGCCCAGTCGAGGTCTTAGGATGACATGAGCATCTGCCGGACCAAACACCAGGCAAGTGTTGCTGACAGAGAACGCTTGCAGGTCTCCAACCCTCTTGATGGAAGTGAGTGCAATCAGGAGGGTCGTCTTCTGGGAGAGGGCACTTAGCTTGACTGACCCTAGTGGCTCGAAGGGGGCTCTCAGAAAGGCCTGCATTGGCCACGGAGAGATCCCATGAGGGGAACAGGCATGGCCTGTGGGGATTCATCCTCCGGGCACCTCTTAGAAACCTGATAATCAAGTCATGCTTTTCTAGGGACTTACCGTCCTCTGCGTCATGGTGGGCCACTTTAGTGGCTACATACACCTTTAAGGTGGAGGGGGACAGCTGCCCCTCCAGCTTTTCCTGCAGGAATGAGGTCTTCAGTTCGGGAAGAACACCAATTTGAGAACAGACACTACTTTAGGGTGTAAAGCTGCCTGACCACTTTGATCTTCCGCATCCCGTCCAGGGGCCAAACGTGGAGGTTCCAGATGTCTGGGCACAGATGCCAGAGGGTGCTCCGTCCCTGAGCAAGAAGGTCTTTCCTCAGGGGAATTTGCCAGGGTGGTGCTGTCGTGAGGAGCATGAGGTCCGAGAGCGAAGTCCGAGTGGGCCATTAGGGGGCCACTAGAGTGACTTGTTCCTCATCCTCCCTGACCTTGCACAGCACCTGTGCAAGTAGGCTCACTGGGGAAATGCATACTTGCGCAGCCCCCGGGACCAGTTGTGTGCCAGCGCATCTGTCCTGAGAGTAGCCTCCGACTCCGACAATGGGAGTTCTCTTGGGAAGCGAACAGGTCTACCTGTGCTTTGCCATATCAGCCCCAGATCAGCTGTAGGGGGACTCATGTCTGCTGGAAACAGAGGTCTGTCCAAGGGATGAATAACTGGAGGCAGAGGGGGGTGAAGACCACATGATATGTGCCGTGGTGCCATGCCCATCTCGCAACTTAAGTCTGAAGCCAGTGCTGAAGCAGTCTCATATGCATCAACACTAGCGGCACGACCACTGCTGAGGATGCTATATGCCCCAGGACCCTCTGGAACTGTTTTAGAGGAACCGCAGTGCCTATTTTGAATGACAAAAGGCAATTCAATTCAGCATTGACTGCGCACGCTCATTTTAGTCTAACTCCATGCCGAGAAAAGAGATGCTCTGAACCGGGGAGAGCTTGCTCTTTTCTTCTTTTTTACCCACTTCCCGGATGAGCAAGGGCGGCCTCTGCGACCTTCATGAAGACGAAAGGGGACAGGGACAGGCTGAAGGGGAGGACCTTGTACTGGTACTCCCGGCCCTCGAACTGAAGAAAGGGTCAGTGTCAGGGAAAAATCGAGACATGAAAGTACGCGTCCTTAAGGTCTACCACTGCGAACCATTCTTGATCCAGGACGCATGTTAGAATATGTTTTTGCGTGAGAATTTTGAACGGGTGTGCAGAGCCCGGTTGAGAACTCGCAGGTCCAAGATTGGCCTCAACCCACCTGAGACTCACGTGAGACGGGGGACGTCTGCTTCCTGCGGGTAGCTCTACACTGGGGCTGAGAGCTGGGCCCTGGTTGGTTGGTTCCTTTTTGCCACAAGGGGACACCCTCGGCGAGCAGACAGGGCTCAGCTGGTAGTACCACGCCCGCTGAACTCCCCAAATCGCCTCCATCGCCAGCCGGGTCATCCTCAATCCTGTGGGAAAAAGGGTCAATGCAGGAGGTGGCTGAAGTGGCATTCCCTTTAAGGAAGGAAAATGCGAGTGCAACGATGCCATGGTCAAGTTCTTGCAATAAGTACATGAAGCATCCACAAACGCTGCCTCAGTGTGATCGCGACCCAGACACATGAAGCAGCGCCTATGGCCGTCAGAAGCAGAGAGATATCTGCTGCATCCTGGAACAACACAAAGGCGGAAAGGCATCTTGAAAAAGACGTGTCTTTAAAAAGATGTTCAACGCCAGTGTGTTCTATTGCTCTTCTAGAACGCTGTCTAAGTGCCCAGGGGCGTGGACTGCACTGGTGTGCAAAGAAGGGAGAAGCCGCTGGTAATGCGCTAGAGCTGGGCCCTGGTTGAGGCGGAGCTACCTGTTGGTTCCTTTTTGCCACAAGGGGACGCCCTCGGCGAGCAGACAAGGCTCAGCTGGTAGTACCGCGCCCACTGAACTCCCCAAATCGCCTCCATCGCCAGCCGGGTCGTCCTCAATCCTGTGGGAAAAAGGGTCAATGCAGGGGGTGGCTGAAGTGGCATTCCCTTTAAGGAAGGATGCAACGATAGAACGCTGTCTAAGCGCCCAGGGGCGTGGACTGCACTGGTGTGCAAAGAAGGGAGAAGCCGCTGGTAATGCGCTAGAGCTGGGCCAACAGCAATGCTCTAGAGGTGAGTGGAACAGTAGTGAGTTTCTCAGCTCGCTGATCACACAACCACTCATCTCCGAAGAAAGAATCTGACTGAACAGATGCACGATCCCTGCCTTTTATACCCATATGTCCGGGGGCGGGACATGCAAATTCTGTTGGCCAATTTGGCATTGGCCTTTTCTCATATTCTGAGGTATCCGAGGCTCTCGAAAGAAGCCCCTTGTGTCACTACAATCTACACAACATCGAGTGAGTGACAGAAGGGGAACTGACTTTCTAGAACTTTGTGTTATTTAAAATTTCACATATGTTCACATAAGTCCACACACATGTAGACATACATTTTTAGGAAAACTATATGTATATGTTCTAGAATGTTTATTAGGTGCTACTAGTCACAAATCAAAAAGGGAAATGGAAAATGCACACAGAAGTCACGCTCGGTCTCAGGAGGTTAAAGAACACCGCACAAGACAAAAAGTGCTTTTAACTTGGGGGGTCCCTTAGTGTTTCATCAAAACTAGAATACTAGAAACATAAAAGTATTGCCCTGTCACAACGTGACATTGTCCATTATCTGTTCCAGTTTTCATAAGTATTTGAATTTATACTTTTTCTGTCTGATCATTTGAAATGTGCTGTTTTCAAAATGAGTTTACAGATTTCTGACCCTGGTAGAGTGGATCCTCATTTTCACCTAATTCTTTAATGATTTATGATTCCTGGTAAACCTACTTACTAACATTAATTGTTAATGTTTGAACTGAACAGTCGCTAGGTTAATAAATTTGCATGCATAATAATAATTTGCATTTATCAAACGCAACACCATCAAACAGCAGTAAAGTTATTACATGGATGCTATGTGAAGAGATATCTTTGTTATCTATGATCTCCCGTGACGAACTGGCTCTCAATATCTTTAAATACGCAAGCCAAAAACAATAGAGGTTGAAAGAGAAAACAGTGCTTTATATTATATTTTAATCCTTCTTTTTGAGCTACGACTTGTTTAAAGCTAACATTTTGGTGGTGGTGTATTGGGCTAAAGCACAGAACTGGTAAACAGAAGGTTGCCGGTTTGACTGCCACAGCCACCACCAACGTGTCCTTGAGCAACGGTTGAACTCACGGTTGCCCCAGGGGGATTGTCCCTGTTTAAGTGCACTGTAAGTCACTTTGGATAAAATGCATAAATATAATCTTACTCTCATTTTACAACTCATTATAATTGTCAGGATCCAATCAGGTGCTACATCTCACACCACACAACGATCACTCTCTCCAGAGTTCTAATCACTTGCACCTGTTCCAAATCAGCAGTCAGCTCCATATAAACACCCAGTTCACAATCAGTCTTTGTCGAGTCTCCAACAGGAACAGACGTATACCAAAGTCTCAAAAAGTCTCTTACTCTGCCTACACCAGTCAAGTAACGTATACTCACCTGAAAAGATACTAACCTCTATGTCCATGTTCTGATGTTCCCAGAATCCGCTGCTGAATCCAAGTTTCCTGATTCCTTGTGTTCCTTCTGAGTTTCGCTTGCTGGTGGAAATATTTGAAAGAGAAAAGACAAGTATCACTGAACTGTGTTAGTTTGACTGTGGAAAGACTGACCATTGAAAAGACTCACCATTGAACTTGATGCACTAAAATAAAGCTTTGTTCTTATACACTTACCTCTGTCTCCAAGCCTGTATCCTGACAGAAGACTCGAACAGCACAAAAGAGGTGAAGAAAATGATTTCCAGACAACCTTCAGCACCGGATACGAATCCCATACAACCCACCGTCGCTGCAACAAGTCCCATACATGTCACCGCTGCCGCGACAAATCCATTGTTAACCCCAGTCAGCGCTTCCGTGAACGCCGCTTCCTCTATTACTTGCTTCGCTGTTCCACCGTCGCGTCCAGCGCCATTCTCTGGTCGGGCGGAAGATTGCAATGGATTCCTGTTACAATGTTCACTTGCTCAACAATACAAGCTCAACTATATCCTACTGAGCGGTCTAAAGTGGCTTTCATTATCCAACAATTATCCGGAGCGGCTTTGAGATGGGCTGAGGCATTGTGGATGAAGGAATCAGCTGTGATAACATCTGTTCAGGATTTTGTAAAACACTTCAGGGAAGTTTTCGGTCGTCCAATTGAGGATTCCTCTTTCGGTGATCAGTTGTTGCAGTTACGTCAAGGGAAGAAGACTGTTTCTGAGTATTCTTTAGAGTTTCGTACTCTAGCCTCCAACAGTGGGTGGAACGAAAGGGCGCTCCTCTCAGTGTATCGCCGTGGATTGAATCCTGCCTTGCGTCTTCAGTTGGCGATTTATGATGACAGCTTAGGAATAGAGAAATTTATCCAGCAGGCTATTCGCGTGCAGCAACGATCTCAAGATTGTTACCAAGACAATCTATATTGCCATTCTGCATCTCCACAAATTGTCATGAGTTCCACATCAGAGAATCAATCAGAAAGAATGCAGGTTGACACCTTTCGACTTTCCCAGACTGAACGCACTCGACGAAAGGAGTTGAAACTATGCATGTACTGTGGTTCCAAGGGCCATTTTAGACTTAACTGTCCCATACGACCAGAACGACTGATGGTAAGCTCCGTCCAAGACAGCTCTATTATATCCACACCCCTCACGATTCCTGTAATCCTGAAATCTCGAAATAACTATGTATCTGTAACAGCCATCATCGACTCTGGGTCAGCTGGGAATTTCATTTCAGGACGACTCTGTAAAGAACTCAACCTCCGGAAGATCAACACCCCTAAGCCCTACTCCATCTACGCCGTAACAGGTGAGCTGATTAATAAGGGGCATGTAACTTCCCAAATAATACCCATCCAGTTGTGGGTTGAGAACAAACACCAGGAAATGTTCGAACCTTTTGTTCTGCAGAATAGTCAGACAGATATAATCCTAGGTCGTCCATGGTTAATTCGTCATCAACCAACCATCAATTGGCAGTCTGGGAAGATCAAGAAATGGGGTTGTCATTGTTCCCTTAGTGAAATCCCACCTCCTAGCTCTTCCAGTGTCCAAATACCCAAAGAAATGACAGTTAACTCTACATCCATAGAAAGTCCAAAGAAAAACCTGTCCACGAGTATCCCCTCCTGTTACTCCTCATTCTCTGACATTTTTAATCCAGTTGCTGCTTCCCAGTTACCTCCCCATCGACCATGGGATTGTGCTATCGATTTGAAACCTGGAGCATCTATTCCCAAGGGTCGAATATATTCGTTATCTATCCCTGAACAAGAGTCCATACGGAAGTACATCGAAGAAGCTTTACAACAAGGTTACATCCGCCCTTCTACATCCCCTGCCGCGGCTAGTTTCTTTTTTGTTCCCAAGAAGGACGGGGGCCTGAGACCATGTATCGATTACAGAGCTCTAAACCAAATTACAGTGAAATTCAGTTATCCACTACCACTCATTCCTTCAGCTCTGGAACAGCTCAGAGGAGCTAAAGTCTTCACCAAATTGGACCTAAGGAGCGCCTACAATCTGATCTGAATTAGAAAAGGTGATGAGTGGAAGACGGCTTTCATAACTCCTGCAGGGCACTATGAATATCTCGTTATGCCGTACGGATTGGTAAACGCCCCTTCGGTTTTCCAGAGCTTCATGGATGAAGTACTTCGGGAGTTCTTGGGAAAATTTGTTTTGGTGTATATCGACGACATCCTCATTTTCTCCAAAAACATAGTGGAACATCAACATCAGGTTTCTCAGGTACTCCAAAAACTCAGAGAATTCACCTTGTTTCTAAAGGCAGAGAAGTGTTCATTCCATCAAACCAGTGTCGAGTTTCTGGGATTTCACCTCAGTGAAAGAGGAGTGGAAATGAATAATCAGAAGACAGAAACCATCCTGTCCTGGCCTACCCCCAATTCAGTTAAGGAACTTCAGAGATTCCTGGGTTTTGCAAATTTCTACCGACGATTTATACATCAGTACAGCCTGTTGACAGCTCCACTAACCTCACTGCTAAAGGGAAAACCCAAGACACTTCTTTGGACCCCAGAAGCAGGAGGAGCTTTTAAGTCACTGAAGGCTGTATTCACCACTGCACCCTTACTTCATCACCCAGATCCGGAAAAGGTATTCGTAGTGGAAGTAGATGCCTCCACTACAGGAGTAGGAGCGATCTTGTCCCAATACTCTGATAATTCTTTCGAAACCATTCCCTGTGCATTCTTCTCAAGAAAGCTTTCTGCTGCTGAAAGCAATTACGACATCGGAAATCGGGAACTCTTGGCTGTAAAACTTGCCTTAGAAGAATGGAGGCATTGGCTGGAAGGGGCCAAACATCCGTTTATTGTACTCACCGATCACAAAAACCTCCAGTATTTGAGAGATGCCAAGAGATTGAACCCACGTCAGGCTAGATGGGCCCTGTTCTTCACTCGTTTTCATTTCACAATATCATACAGACCCGGTTCAAAGAATACTAGAGCAGATGCTCTCTCTCGTATCCATGCCCCTGAAAATCCAATTGAAGAACCTGAATCCATCTTACCCGAAAGGCTATTTGTCAACCCAATCCTTTGGGAGATCAATGAACAACTACTTGAACTGTCACGACAGCAACCCAGAGTCCCAGGATGTCCTCCCGACAAGATTTATGTACCTGAAGATTTCCTTAATTCCTTGATTTCTTCGGCGCATTCCTCGGTAGGCACAGGTCATCCCGGAGTAAGTAAGACTACATCAACTCTCCAACTCAAGTATTGGTGGCCCAACATGCAGCGAGATATAACAACGTTTATCCGAGGATGTATTCCCTGTGCTATGTCCAAAGTTCCCAGACATCTACCCGTGGGTAAGTTGATGCCCCTTCCTGTCCCACTTAGACCTTGGTCTCACATCGGGGTAGACTTTGTAACTGACCTTCCTGTCTCAGATGGTAACACTTGTATCCTCGTGGCCATCGATCGTTTCTCCAAGGCTTGTAAATTAATTCCTCTGAAGAATCTTCCCACCGCCTTTGTCACTGCAGAGCTGTTAATGGAACATGTCTTTCGAAACTTTGGTATACCAGAGGACATCGTGTCCGACAGGGGACCTCAATTCACCTCCCGGGTGTGGCGCGCATTCTTCTCTCTGATGAATGTAACTGTAAGTCTCTCATCAGGGTACCATCCACAAACGAACGGCCAAACCGAACGAAAGATCCAAGACGTCGGACGGTTCTTGCGTACGTTCTGCCACTCTAACCAAAACATCTGGAGTCGCTATTTGATTTGGGCAGAGTACGCACAAAATTCTCTCAGACAGACATCTACACAGTTAACTCCATTTCAATGTGTTTTGGGTTATCAACCCCCATTGTTTCCTTGGTCCGGTGAGCCCTCAGAAGTCCCAGCGGTAGATAAATGGTTCAGAGAGAGTGAAAGAATTTGGAATCAAACTCATCATCACCTTCGACAAGCAATCAATCGCCAACAAAACTTTGCAGATGCTCGTCGACGTCAGACCCCAGAATACCAACCTTGACAACTAGTCTGGCTTTCTACAAAAGACATCCGTCTACGTCAGCCTTGTCGGAAACTAAATCCCAAGTATATCGGACCATTCCCCATAGATAGACAGATCAACCCAGTAACCTATAAACTTCGTCTCCCGGCTCAACAACGGATCCATTCCACATTCCATGTTTCTCTCCTGAAACCTTATCATCCAGCTGTGCCCAGCTCAACTACAGAACCAGCTCCAGAAGAAAATCCCACGATACCTCCTATGGAACCAGACTCCATCTATTCAATAAACGAAATATTGGACTCTCGACGTCGAGGTGGTCAACTTGAGTATTTGATTGATTGGTTAGGATATGGACCAGAGGAGAGGTGTTGGATACCTCGGAAAGACATCCTTGATCCCACTATGCTCTCTGAATTCCACACTCAGCATCCACAGAAACCTGCACCACGACCCAGAGGTAGACCACCACGACGTCGGGGTCCACGGTCCGCTGGCGCGGACTCTGGAGGGGGGGGTAGTGTCAGGATCCAATCAGGTGCTACATCTCACACCACACAACGATGACTCTCTCCAGAGTTTTAATCACTTGCACCTGTTCCAAATCAGCAGTCAGCTCCATATAAACACCCAGTTCACAATCAGTCTTTGTCGAGTCTCCAACAGGAACAGACGTATACCAAAGTCTCAAAAAGTCTCTTACTCTGCCTACACCAGTCAAGTAACGTATACTCACCTGAAAAGATACTAACCTCTATGTCCATGTTCTGATGTTCCCAGAATCCGCTGCTGAATCCAAGTTTCCTGATTCCTTGTGCTCCTTCTGAGTTTCGCTTGCTGGTGGAAATATTTGAAAGAGAAAAGACAAGTATCACTGAACTGTGTTAGTTTGACTGTGGATTAACGGAAGAGGATCTACTCACCTGGAATCCTTCACGCTAAGTTATCTTCTTCGAATTCACCTCTGAAACTTGAAAAGACTCACCATTGAACTTGATGCACTAAAATAAAGCTTTGTTCTTATACACTTACCTCTGTCTCCGAGCCTGTATCCTGACAATAATATTAAAATTACTCGTTTAAATTAATATATCAAATTAGTCTGTGAATTTTTGGTACTATACTGTAGGAATTCTTGGGAAATCCTACTGAATTTCAGTGATGTGTCTGATTTAATTTTCAGTTCAAATGAGGTAGACAATCTAGTGTCTACCTCATTCGAAGCGAATAACGTTGATCATCTTCTAACAAGGCCACATGTCAAGGTCTGTGTAGACTAGATTGTAAGCAAACAATCAGTTCTCTTAGTCAATGTGTTGAGTGCAGGAGAAATGAGCAGGAGTAAAGACCTGAGCAACTTTGACAAGGACCAAATTGTTATGGCCAGACAACTGGGTAAGAGTATCTCTGAAATGACAATGCTTGTGGGGGGCTCCCGATCAGCAATGGTGAGTACTTACTGACAGTGCTCCGAGAAGGAACAAACCACAAACCGGTGACAGGGTGTTGGGCCCTAATTCTAATTGTTGCCAAATCACACTCTTGAAGGAGTGAAAGGCAACCAAGTCAGATGTTCGAACACACAAAGTTGTGCTGATCATGTTGAAAATTACCAAATAGCGCTAGCAGGTGCCTTTTTAAATGATTATGCATAGCACTAGGATCTCTGTTATACTTAAAGACCACTTTGCACATATTGGGAGGTTACTGAATAATTTGTATCATCTTTATAAGGATATTACAAAGTAAATTTGAGCCAGTTCACACTTTTAGTTAAGAGCCATCGGCCTCCACACTAGTGGTCTTCTAGTGTCCTAGATCTGAACCTGACCCGAATCGACCCAAATCATTACTCACCCGAACCTAATGTGCAAAAATAAATTTTTAAAAAAGAAAAACCTACCAGAGATAGATAGAATTAGACCCGAGTCCGACCCGACGCCAATGACCCGAATGCAAAAGGCAAAGATGCCTGTACGCATCAGTATCCAGGAGGGTTTGGTAGGGTTACCTACAAACGCATTTGGTAAATCACGTGGAAAGTGACTAATCGACTTCAGGCTGGCATTGTCGACTTCATTAGTTATAGTCGACTGGTCTGTGCAACCCTTAGTTTCGACAAAGTTAGGTTGAGTCAAATGTTAGATACTGTTTTTACAGCTACAGTATACATCTGTAATTTAGAAGCATATAGCAGTCAAATTACACACTATCTACAGTGTACAGGTTTTTTGTTTTGTTTTGTTAGTTTTTTTTTTTTTCATAAAAAAAATATACTGTACAATCCTGGCAACATTTTACTTCAAATTACTTCAAAGTTTGATTTATCCTTTTTCAATTTGACTTCTCATTAGACAGACAAGTGAAGGCTGATGTGAGATGATAAAGAAGAGAGTTGGTCAGAAACATCATGAACACTACTAACCCATGTGCCACAAACATTCATTTTCATGGGGTTTAAAAATATGATTCAAAATGTCAGTATAGCTTTCACCAAGATGATTTCATAATTTGGAATGTTAATTTTCCCCTAATGCCTTGCAAACAAAAGCTATTTACTGTAAAACTAGTCACTTCACAGTGAGCCTACTCGATCTCTCAGAATGCAACATTTCAACAGCACACTATTGTATTTCAAAATCACAGTAATTGCTGTAGGAATTTGACCATAAATTTACAGTATTTTTTACAGTGCACAGTGCATTTTTTCACTCACACAAAGTTTAGTCAAACAATTTGTGAATCGATTTGACCAAATCATTAAAAAGAAGTGATTTAAAAGAACATTTCAGTCTCAAATGAGACAAATAGTGGCCTAGTCAGTTCGCCGTGTATTGAGACACAAAAAAGCTCAGAAGTTCTCACGCTTTATTTTTATTTTCTCTTTTGTAGCGATAAATAAATACTTTGTTAAAAAAAAGTGTAAGACAATAGTCTGTTATAGTCTTTAAAAATATATTCGATTATGTACCGACAACCTCAAGAAAACAGAATTTAGTCTTTGGAAACAGCTAAGATCTAACAGATCTAACATCATATCCAAGGGTGTATATTGTGGGGTGGGGTGGGGTGGGGGGGGGGGGGGGGGTGTAATTCACTCCCAATAATGTAAAATAAAAACCCCTGATCAAATCTAGGCTAAATTTAGGCTTCTGTATGTCCATAAACGCGAAGCAATGTTGAATGAGCGCAAAAAAAAAAAAAAAAAACGTTTTAATCTCCGCCACACATACAAACACAATTGAAACAGATGAAACGCTAAAATGCCCCATTTGTGCAACTTTTATCCTATAAGAGCTATAACGCTATAGAGAAGCAGCATTTCCAGATCTCAGCCGTATCATAACAAAATCAACACTTATCTGGGATGTCACCTTGTTTGACTATTTTTAATATCTGCAAAGCTTGTAATCAAACTGATGGGAAGTTGAATTAAATTTGCGACATTCCTCAATCTTTCGAGATTTCAGCACTAGTTTTTGGACAGCGCCGAATGAGGGATTTGCATCCTTTACACTCATTCAGGAAATTCATTAAATACTGTCTTATATAGTTGCTAAATGCTTTACAGCTAAATCCAATATTATTAAATATATCTCCAAGAGCTCGAAATAAACGAGATGGTGATATTTTAAAGCTTTAGTAAGAAACCGAATGGGCGAAGCCGACAAACAAATATCTGTTAGTATAATCTTGCATAAGTTTCGTTGGTGAATGATGTAACCAAGACATGTTAAAGCTAAACAGAAATGACGAAACAGAAGAAGTTTAGTAATTGACTCACTTGTTTGAAGCAGTTCTCTATGCTCGGTCTGTGAACACAACGAATCTCAAAGCCCGTGCGCTATTTTCAGTCGGTTTATTCGTGATGGAGGAGGATGTTTGAGAATCCGTATGAAGAATGTGGCACTGCTGCATCACATAATTAGATATGCCAAGGTCGAGAATAGCGACAGCCCCACCTCCAGAGCTTCTTTCAGAGACCCCACACACCATCACTCTACACGAGCTCAACAAGCTCTACTGAACAGTGGGAATGAAAACTCAAAGTCTGTGTTGTCTATATTGCAAGACCTGTTTGAAAAATACGTCATTACACTAGGTGTTTGAGGCTTTTTTAGAACTCATTTATTTTTGTATCAAAATCTATATTCATTCAGAACATCTGAATGCACATTTCCAGAGCTGCGTTAAAAAGAGAAGATTTCAGTACCACTTAGAAACTGCCTGGTACATGCCGTATTTTCACTATAATGAGGGCAAAAAGCTTTTTCCAAAATTTTGAAAACGTTTAAGACATGTTTGTTTGTTTGTTTGATCATAAACACCCCCTTAAAGGAATATTCTGGGTTCAATACAAGTTAAGCTCAATCGACAGCATTTGTGGCATAATATTGATAACCACAAAAAAATATTTTGACTTGCTCCTCTTTTCCTTTAAAACAGAAGACTAACGCTGCGTCCCAATTCGCATACTATCCGTCCTAAATAGTATTCGAAAATAGAATTAGTACGTCCCAAATCGTAGTATGTTGAAATGAGTGTTCCAAAGATACCCGGATGGTCTACTATTTCCGGTCAGAATCTGAAGTGCAGATCGATGCACACTCTAACGGCTAATATTGCCCACAACCCATTGCGTGCGGGAGGGAGGAGCTTTGAGATGATGCAAACATGGCGGCCGGATGCGGCAGCGGAGATGCGCCCTCAGTTATTAAGTGTAAGAACTTAAACGTTTAGCGCTAATTAAAGTTATATTTTATTGTCTCATAATATTAATGGATTTGTGTTGTGCAAAAAAAGTACCGTGTTTATCTTGTAGGGTCCGATGAAGACACTGAGCGCCTCATTAACTGGCGCATTGCCAACGACGCCCTTTTCACAGGGAAGAGAAACGCGGCTATCAAAGGTTTTGAGTAAGTAGCGGTCATTGACATTTGTATAAATAAATAAATAATAAATACATAAAAAGGCTCTAGTACAGTATCATGCAAGTGTCCTGTCTTTTTTTATGTATTTATTCTTTTGATGTTTCTGTCCTAGATTTATACTTTACTTGATACACTTATGAAAATAAACACCTTTTGCTACACTAACCATAGTTTAACCATGGTAACTTGTTTATTTTAGTAATACTGGGGCTGTACAAATGATAATCAGTCCAACAAAAAAAAAAAAATAAACATGGTTACTACACTTTTACTATAGTAAAAACATGGTTCATTTTTATAGGGGTATATGTGTGTAATATACATAAGTATAAAATTAAGTATAAAATACGTTAAACAATTTTTATACTATATACTTTACATATCTTAACTCAGAAAATAAGTAGCTTTCATTGTTACACACATTATTGCACATGAACGTCAGCACCAGCCGCCTCACTAAAGACCTGCGTCTGGTAGATCTACGACGACGCCCTGCTTCACTCCTCAATTTGGTAGAACACATTGCAAACAAATTGTGGAAAAATAGATGAAGAAAAAAAGGTGGGAATAGTAAAGAAAATACGCATGTGCAATAACAATAGTGATGCCTTGCCTTTGTGATGCACCACTAATTATATTGGACATATAAGAATGAATGGAATGTAGAATGTTTGTTTAACTGTCGCGGTGTGCGTAACTAGGCAACCACGTTCTCTTCCATTGCATAACGTCTTCGTAGTATGTCCAGAACGTGCATACTCTTTTGCTACACACTCAAAAGTATGTACCTTTTCTTCAAAAAAAGAGTACATACTTTTAGGTCGTAGTATAAGTAGGCGAATTGGGACGCAGCCTAAATGTGTTCCAGTAAGGCACTTAATGGAAGTGAATGGGGGCCAAATCATGAACGTTAAAAAACTCACTGTTTCAAAAGTATAGCCACAAGACATAAACAATATGTGTTTTAACATGATTTTAATATGATAACATCACTTACAAACCTTTTCTGTGTAAAGTTACACCCAATTTAACAATATAGTTGCCATGACGATGTAAAGTCAACAAACCCTAAAACGACTGTAAAAACTGTGATTTAAACAACTTTACAACTCAAATCATACATGATTTTTAACGTAAGAATTAATGTGTGCTTTAACAAAATTATACGTTTAAAATGTCTGCCCTTAAAGCCTCCAAAATTGGCCTCATTCACTTTCATTGTAACCTCGATTTCTGCTTTTCTTTTTTAAGAAAAGTAGTAATTTTTTGTGGTTATCAATATTATGCCACAAATTCTGTTGATTGAGCTTAACTTGTATTGAACCCAGAATATTCCTTTAAACATCAGCAATACTGTAAATTATCATTATTATAATGTGTTGTGTAATCCTTATTCTAAGAGAAGGACATTATTCTATGTGCTGATCTGATCCTTAAGAAACATTTCTTTTTGTTAGAGCAGTTGAAAACGCTGTGCTACTTAATGAATTATGGACATTGAAATAATGTGACTTTTTTCATTTGCTGAAATACTGAGTTCACTTGTAATTTCGGTTTTAGAAGTGTCCAAAAAGACACAAATCTCTCAAATGTATCAATTTGTATCAGTCTATTGTTTTTTTATTGTGCTATTTCATGCACTGCTATCTTAAAAGAATATATTAAACTGGATCTAACCAGGATAGAGAAGGAAGTGGACGGCCCAGATGAGTAACAATAAGAAGACAAGTACAGTGGCAAGAAAAAGTATGTGAACCCTTTGGGGTTAGCTGGATTTCTGCATTAATAGGTCATAAAACGTGATTATAATCACAAAACAATTATAATCTTTCATTTCTTTATTGAACACATCCCAATAAACATTCACAGTGCTGTGGAAAATGTAAGTGAACCCTTGGATTTCATAACTGGTCAAACCCTCTTTTGGCTGCAATAACTTCAACCAAGTGTTTCCAGTAGCTGTGGATTAGACCTGCTCAACGTTCAGAAGAAATTTTGGACCGTTCTTCCTTAAGGATGTCTGGTGTGAATGGCTCTCTTGAGGTCATTCCACAGCATCTCTCTCGGGTCTGAGCTCTGACTCCAACAGGTGGATTTTTTTAAGCCATTCTGTAGTGGATTTACTTCAATGTTTAGGGTCATTGTCCTGCTGCATCACCCAACTTCTACTGAGCTTCAGCTGGCACACAGCAACCCTGACATTATCCTGTTGTAGGTTATCTTGATAAACTTGGGAATTCATATTTTCCTTGATGATGGCAACTGGTCCAGTCCCTGAAGCAGCAAAGCAGCACCAAATCATTACACACCCTCCACCGTACTTCATCATTGGAATAATGTTCTCACGTTGAAGTTCAGTGCCCTTTTTAAGCCATACATATTGCTGCATGTTCTTCCCAAACAGTTAATCCTTAGTTTCATCAGTCCACAAAACATTTTCCCAGTAGCATTGTGGAGAGTCAAGGTGGTCTTTGGCAAACTTCAGGCATGCATCAATGTTTTTGTTGGAAAGCAGCAGCTTCATTTGTGGTATCCTGCCATGGACACCATGTCTGTTTAATGTTTTCTGTATTGTAGACTTATGAACAGAGTTGTTAACCAGTTCCAATGATTCCTTCTAGTCTTTAGCTGTCACGCTAGAGTTCTTTTTTTACCTTATTGAGCATTCTATGGTGTGCCCTTTGAGTTAACTTGGCTAGACAGACACTTCTAGGGAGTGTAGCCACTGTTGTAAATAATTTCCATTTATAGAACTTTTGTCTAATAATGAATATCCAAGTTCTTCAACATAACTTTGTAGCCCTTTCCAGCTTTATGCAAAGCAACAATTCTTGATTGTAGGTCTTCTGAAATGTTTAATGGGGTGTGTTCAATAAGGACATGAAAATTATAATTGTTTGTGTTGTTAGCTTAAGCATATTGTGCTTTGTCTATACTTGTGATTTTAATGAAAATGAGATCACATTTTATGAGCAATTAATGCCAAAAACCAGCTAATTCCAAAGGACTCACATACATTTTCTTGCCACTGTATATCAAATTGCCCAGTTACAGGTCCTACACTGGCAGCTTCAATGAGCAGTACATGCCAATATATACATATATATATATATATATATATATATATATATATATATTTCATTTTATTTTTTTTATCTGCAACAGTGAAGAGAAAACTCTGGGATTTTGGCATTTAATGTTGGCATAGGTAGAATGGGTAACAGAACTTAAAAGATCAAGTGGGAAATAATTAAAAATGAGTATAGATGAATCAGTATTTGAGATCTTGTTGATAGAAAAGATTGGTTGGAAAATCCACAAGACATGTCTTACAAGTCAAAGGCAGTTTTGGGAAGTGCTGAAAAAGAGATGAACCCTTTCCTGAAGATTTAGAATAAACTGAATGCTTAAGGTGTCCTTGCTGCAAGTGAGGGATTCTTAAATAAGCAGAAAGTTTAAAGAATACAGCTTTTATTTCAATAGAATCATCTTCACTGTAATTCTTGATCAATTTAAAGCATCTTTTGCTCTTTTTGGTCTGTTCTTCTCACAAATCTATCAAAGGGGATATAGCATACGATTGGCATGGAACGCTTTTACGATATTATGATGCTTTTGTGTCATTTATGGAATTTGGAACCCCAGTCCTCATTCATTTAGATTATATGTAAAGTGTCCGTTATATTCTTCAAATATCCAGCTTTGGTGTTCCATATAAGAAAGTCATATGTGATGTCATAAATAAGTAATTCATAAGTCATAAATGGAAGGAAGTATTTTAACATCTGAAATGTAGGTAAAAGTTGAATGTTCATAAATCAAGCACACTAATGACAATATCCTTGTTTCCATTTTCAGTTCTATGCATATATAAAACATCACCAATTTCATAACAATTTGTTGAAATTATACTCTTTAATTACATAAAATAGAGCAAAGAATTTACAACACAGCATGGCACTGTTTTCTCAAATAAAGTGGTCCAGTCTGCTTGTAAACCCTGCTGTTGACTTCTAGGTGTAAAGTCTAAAGTCTAATGGACCATATAGAAATTCTTATCAAACATTTCTGACGAGACAATTGAAATAAAAAATGTAAAAAGAAAAAGAAAAACCTTGACACCAAAGTCTTTTTCAAAGAAATGTGCTGCAATGGCACCACTGTTATCTAGTGTTATTCAGGTTCATCTGATATACACCACTTGTGGTCTGTTAGGTGACAGCTCTGCATTAGGGTCAACATGTGAGTAATCCATGTCAACAGAACCCATGACTGTTTTATGAATTTGAACAAAAGGCACATTGAGGCAGAAGTGAGGGGACTATCTCTGTTGTCACTGCCTGAACAAATTTCAATAAATCCCACAGAACTGTAGGAGCTAATGAGTGATGATAGAAACAGAAAAACAAGGGTTGTCTCAAGGGTTGTTTGATTGCAAACTTTTGATATTCACAGTGATAAATGTTAATTGTGATCAACTACCATGAAATAAACCATAGACAAACTTGCATGGTGATGGTCACAAGTTTCTTAGCTGTATAATGTCTCAGTAAGTGTCTCCTTTTATAGTCTCATTCCTTAGGAAAAAAGAAAGTCCTGCAATCCACGGTACATTTCACAGTACATTAACTACGTCCCTGAGAACTGAGCACATTATTCTTTCATTCCGAAGATTGAAAATTATGTAATCAGTGTTGTCGGTGAATGTTCAGGTCTAACATGATCATACATGAAGTCAGCATGTTGTTTCCGAGACGTCTAGTCCCCTATGATCAGCCACATTGGGCCGATTCACTGACAAACGGCATCTCCTATAAGACATTTTTGAATCGGCTCCAGAATGTTTACCTTCCCTTGAGGCGCAACTGGAAGTACGTCAGCGGCATGGGAGACAAAGGTTTGGATCAGCATTGAAACCAGGAAGTAATTATTGAGTCAAATTCAATTTACAGTTTATTGGTTACAATATGGAAAAGTACCCCCTACTGAAAAATCTACCTATTTGCTTACTCGACTGTCCAAGAGAATTGGCAATTTCTCTCCAACTCTTCTCTTTCTCCACCCGATTGTGGTACAGGTCAGATGAAACATCAAATAGGCACAAATTTTTCCTCCATTTCTTCTGTCCAATAAGACTTTCTTGAGTGGCTACGGCAGCCATGCTAGTTGATGTTCTGTTGCAGGTACATCTGGAATTTCTTGCGCTCTCATTGGCTGTAGGTCAACACTGCTGTTGTATTCAGTCAAAACATATTTCACATTACACGATTTGAAATCACAGGCAGGTCCAGATATTTACATTCTAGATATCTCGCTGACAATGGCTACAGGTCTGCAATTCTCTCAGATCACGTCTCTGATAGTTCATACATTGCGTTTGTCACTCATGGGAGCGAGCTCTGATTTACCACTATTTCAGCCTTTTGTAGGCAATCTCCACAAAACTGTCAGCGAGGGAAAATCAGGCCTAAATTCGTGTAGTGTAAACTCTGCATTAGACATAACACCCAGAAAACAGATCTCACATGTGCCCATATGCCCGACCACACTTACTGATTTGGACACTGGGGGCATTTCATTAAGCACAGACTGAATACTGTTTCCAATTTCACTGAGATACATTTTTTTTTACTTTTGTCAACACTTAATTTTTTTTTAAATCTGTTAACGTTAGTTGACATGAACTAAAAATGAACAATACTTTAACAGCATTCATTATTCCTGGTTAATATTCATTTTAAAATTTAGTAACGCATTTTTATATCAAAAGTTGTATATTTTAACATAAGTAAAGCTCTATGAACTAACATGAATTAACAATGAGATTAAAAGGGGGGTTATTATGATACAGTCCACATCGTGTTTGTATTCATTACTGTAATGTCTTGACTCACTTGTGATGTCACTTTCCTTGTCAAGATGAGGTCAAAAGAATGGTCCTACTCCAAATGCTGTCCAAATTTACCTAATACTTACCCAAAGTCCTCTGCAAAACATTTTAAGCTATTAATTCTTATTCACAGCATTTATCATATTATAAAGCCTGATGACCATTAACCTCTTAAACTCAAAGGGGGTGCTATATGATGTATCATTTGAAAGCTTAGAATCTGACATTTTCAGAGATAACTATTACTTCTGCATTTATGTTAATGAATCTTTCTAATGACAACAAGATGTAGTTTCCAGTCCACACAGAGGCTAACATATTCAATGAAACAACAAGGGTGGTGCTTGAATTGAACATTAGACTGAATGTATGTATAACATGTGAGGAAAAATTGCATTCTAATTGGCAAGTATCATCTTTCAAAGTCATCCTTTTTATACACGTTGTTAAATACACATGTGGTGTATAATGCATTTTAAATGAATTATTAGTCATTAGTAAACGATTGTATTACAGTGTATCGTATCTAATGAGAATCAACATTGACACAACAAAACTCACAAGTAAAACATCTGAAAACATTAAGGTAATACAATTTTTCATTGTGCTTACTTTTCATTTCAAAATGCAACACAAAAGTAATAGTCTAAAAAAGTCAAACTAAAAACTAAAAGAACTGTATCGATGTTTTCTTTTGACTTGGGTGGTGAAATATGACCTAGAGATGTAATCTTGAGATTCACCTATGTAGCATTTTCTATAGACAACTGCAGAAAGCAATTTTTTCTGCAGCTGCAGTCCAAATAGGTATTTTAACACCCTGAATGGTCCTTGAGCTGCAATGTAATCAATCATCATTTGTAGGGGTATTCAACTTGTACGTGTGTCAGTCTGTTCTAAATATCCACAGAAACCAATGAATCAGACTTAAACTCTTGTGAAAGTGACTGTATAGATTGTATTTGTGTGTTTACTGTAGGTGTGCAGACCTCAAAAGCACTTTGATATTGCTTTTCTCTTCTAATCTCTTTACCTTGTTCTCTACCTTATTTGTTGTACACAAAACAACTTCCCTTTAGAGATAGCATATTGTCTTTTTAAATCAGATAATAAATGAAAAAAGTTTATGAAAATAGCATTGCTAAAGTCTCTTTGTTCTTTGAAGCACTGAGAAAGTTATTTTTAGTTTTCCTTAAGGCAGAAGAAGACCATTTCCTCCATCGATAACCTCCATTTCCTTTAGATTTGATTAATTCCCTAATGTCTAAGAGATGGAGCACTATAACTAAAGCTCTGCAGTGTGGCCTTCAGATGAGATTGCATGCTGTATCAATGTATGGTTAATTAAACAAATTAAATCCATATTGTAATAAAATCACAGACAGTCAAACAAAAAGTTTCTCTCTGATAAACTATCTAAACATATGTGCTACAGCCTTGCAAAGTTGCCAAACAATCGTCATTAATAGTGTTCTTGAGTCCTTGAAAGGCTCTATATACATAAAAATTATTATTATTAATTATTAACACTAAAGTGCTACATAATTTCGATCCAACACAGTAAGATTCATATGCTTGTAATTTTTTTTTTTATCTAACGTCTTTTTATTAAAGCATATGATTTAACATACAATTCACTTGTACATTTTGAGAATGTTTTTTATAACAAAAAATAAAATAAATAAATAAATAAATAAATAATAATAAAAAAGGATAAAAAAAAAAATATATACATATATATATATATATATACACACATACATACATACACATATACATACATATACATACACACATACACACACATACATATAATGATAAAAAAAAAAAAAAAAAAAAAACAGTAAACTTAAAGTGGTACAGCATTAAAACAATACAAAGCAACACAAGATAAATTATGACAATACAAAAACGATGGCAAGAACACCACAAGGCTGACCATGGTCCCCCACACTATCCCAACCCCCTATCCGCCCGTCTAACCCTCTCCCATGTATCTCCACCCCATCCATCCTTCCTCATAGAGACCTTCACTCAAAGACCAATATAATTGTCATATATCGTATGCTAGGATGTGGACTGTTGTACTGGATTTTTAGTTTTTAGGTATGATATAAGGGGTTTCCATATTTTATTGAATAAGTTGAGCCTGTCTCTCAGCATATACCTTATCCTTTCTAAATGAAGTGTGTTAGTTAAATCCTCTAACCACATCTTAGAGGATTGAGAGTTATGTAGTTTCTACTTTGAGTAATGAAGCCTATGTAAAATTTTAAATTGGACAAGACAATGTCTTGCGTTATCTGAACAATTATGTATGTTTTCAAGACTTTCTTTCCATAAATCATCTGGAATAGATTCTCCAAGTTCCTCTTCCCACTTACGTTTATAATTTTCAGTCGATGGGGAGCTTATTAATAAGAGATTGTTATAGACGCGGGATATGAGTTTACTTTCGTTAGGAGACAATTTCAGACAGTCATCTATTTTAGATTGTGATTCAGTCTCGAATTCTCTTAAGTATTTCCGAACGTAGTCCCTAACTATATGCTTGTAATTTGAGTAGATATCTGACTAAATTCTGGTAATATCTCTCAGACACACTGTGGTGTGCCACATTATCCTACATTATACATTATACATATTACACATTATCCTACATTATATATATATATATATATATATATATATATATATATATATATATATATATATATATATATAAATATATATATATATATATATAATAACCTATGAATATTCTCTTTCAAAGCATGTTTTGTGTCAAGCTTGTTCCACACAGTGTTTCGGGGTTGAATGTTACAGTGTTGAATGTCAATGCAAAAATGGCTAACAACAGCCCTATTTTCTTTACTTTGTGCTGTCAGACATTGTTTTATACTGAGATACCAACCTCTAAGTTTTTACCAAAGCAGAGCACATAATGGTCCACTAGCATGGCACTACAATAAATCAATGTTTGCGAATACCATACAAACTAATGGGGTGACCTACCTGTCATAAAATTATCAATGACTTCCCTAATAAAACAGCAATTTAATCTTAGTAAACTCCACACATAGTTCAGTCTAGGGCTGAGCGATAAAACGATCTCTATATTTATTGCGATAAAAAAAAATCCACAATGTCGATAAGCTTTTGAGTAATTTTCTATATATCTTTGTGTACTGTATTATTGAATATTATTCTCCTGCACTGAACATGCTTCATTTATGCCCTGTCCCGCTCTGCATGCATTGTCTCATGTGAGTAGACATGAGGCGTGGCATAAGTTAATGCGGTTCAAGGGCACTTTTAGACCATATTTTTTTTCCTTCTAAATTTTGCTTTATTAATCAGCATTCTGTTCTAATTTTGTGAAATTAATCAGATCTCATCATCTCTGGCATGGATAACAATAAGTTATTTGAGTGGGTGGCAGAAGCATCGGGATGAGTGGAGACCCAGTGGACAGTCCAGCTGCTGCGGCTGCTCAAATAACTCCATGAAAGAGTTGGTCACCTGGTCATCTTCTGGTCCCATCTTGGTGAGTGTGAAGTGAGGCATGGCGGGGCCGGTGGCAGGGGTCATGTCAGTACAATCCCCCTGGGGCATCATGCTCCATAGCACCTGTCAATTGTCCACTTGAGCTTGAAGGAGGGTCTGGAAGTGCTGATCCTGTTCCTGACGCAGCTCAAGCAAAGACTGATGTTGAGTTTGGTGGATGCTGATGAGGATCTTGAGAAGTTCGGCAAAGGGCGAGGAGGTCGGCGGTGTATCTTCCGGCGGAGTTTGGATTCCCCTTTTATCCCTCTCCAGCTCTCACTGCAACACAAACAGCTGTTTCCACAGGTGTCAATCCTTACCACTCTTCCTCTCCCGGCCATGCTCTCTACAGATGTCACTCAGCCACAGCCACATCACCACAATACAACGTACAGTGCCGTGCTCAAGAACAGAAAACTGATTCCAAGCAGTAGCTGGACTAGAAGGTAGCTAGACAGTTTGAACATCTGAAATTGAGGCATGGAGTGCTGTTCTAGATGATTCTTGATCCAAGAGATGGGGAATATATCTGGCAACTAGTGGTACTTGAATCTCTATGAAAAAGAGTATATGAAGGGTTTCATGAGCATGTAGGACACTTCGGAAGTAAGGGGATTTTGGAGCTAATATGACAGAGATACTATTGGTCCACTATGTTCAACAATGTGCAGACATGGGTGAGACAATGTAGGAGATGGTTCACAAGGATCTTATTCAGATACTGTAATTTTCGTTCACCTGCTAGACAGGTTTCACATGCACACAGAGACAAGGATTTGTCAGACAGAGACACAATGACATTATTTATGTTCCTCATACCACACACTCATGAAGCACGAGCTTACCAGAGGAAGATGGTGAAGGGAGTGAAGTTGCACCTGATGAGATGGGTGAAGCAATGAGTGAGAGAGTGATGATAGGGCAGGAATATGAATCTGAAGATACTGACACATCAGAAGAAGACACAAGTGGGGTACCTGAGCTTAGCGTTCTAAAAGTGAGAAACAGGGTAGATTGCCTGCAAGATATAAATATACCTACATTATATGGACTTGGGCCCCAAGGTGTCAACAACAACAAAAAAAAGAAGAAAAAATGTCAAAGAATGTGTTACCTGTTTTAAGTTCTTTGCAAGTTTAAAAATGCTGTTGTATTAATATATCTGCAGTATTTTCATTGTATGTTCTGTTTTTTTGTAGGAACTGACTGGATGGAAGGTCCCAGATATGGCAGAGTTTAGCCAGGGGGAATGTGGAGGACCACAATATGCGTGAGGAATTTTATTTTGAAATCGGATACCTGCACACACCATGATGCTGAAGCAAAGATGTTTTTTTCCCCAGGGCAAAAAGAGGAAGAGAAGGAGGGCACGGAGACGAGACGAATGAGAAGTGGCCAGTGGAGAGAGCTCAAAGAGAATAAAGGAGCTCATTTCCCGTTTTCTGTGGACAGAACTGACAAGGGTCAATAATAATCCTTTAAAGGTTGGGCCAAAGTTGTGTATTTAAGTGTTTTTTTTTGTTTGTTTTTTTTTATTTGCTGTCAGAATGACTGTGACCGAAATGGATCACAGTCATGGGGGAAATGTTTCGCACAAGTCAAAAATTGGCAGACGGTGCAGCTATGTCTCAAGAGTGATGTGCAGAGCTGAACTGAGTTTTCTGAAGTTTTTTCCCCATCTCTCCTTCTGATTGAACTGTGAAATTGTGTCTTTGAGCTTGATTGCTATCGATATCCATGAAAGTATTCAGACTATGAGATGCAAAGGTTTATACATATTTTTGCCGCTGAGTTGTTGATTTTTTCCCTGTATATGTAGTGTTGCTGGGTCATCATGAAAAATCCTTCACCAGCAATACAAAAGGGTGATTTGGACAATATTTTTTGTGCACCAAAGCTCTTTTTAAGGGACTTTTCTGGACCAATATTGTCACTGTTTCTTTTTTTTTTTTTAACTGTTACGGGACTTTGCTTGTGGAAATGAACAGCAGATTGTGGAAATGTCATAGTGTTTTTGTTTTGTTTTTTCCTGTTTGTGTGTGTGCATGATACTATTTTTCAGACTCACCAACAGTACATGTGATTCCTGATTAAAAACATTGCACACGTTCTTGAACTGTTATCAGGACTTGTTTCACGCAAAGGAAGACTTTCACTGGGATTAAAGTGTTGTTGTTGTTTTGTTTTTGTTTTTTTGTTTTTTTTTTTACTCTTCTCACAGTGCGTGGTCGTGATAAGGACTTTCTCATCTGGAAGCCTCCTATTGAAAGTTTTTTTTTATTTTATTTTTTGCTTTAATACAGATTGTTTTGTGTGTTTTTTGTTATTATTTATTTAAAATCTTTTGATTGAAAGTCTGTAACTTTATACAGGTCGCTGTTCATTAGAGTTAGATTACCCCACCGTACCGGATCATTCAGTCCAGTTCGACAGAGGTGGTGAAGTCAAGTTTTTTTCATTGTGTGCCAAACCCAGGAGCCCAGACATTTCTAATCTTGAGAAAAGGGCAATGGAAATTGGCGTGTGGAATTTGCATGCCACTCCCCCGGACTTATGGGTATAAAGGGAGTGCCGCTGCAAACACACATCAGATATCTTCTTCGGAGCCGAGAGAGCAAGTTAGAGAGCTGAATTCCTCTGCTGCCTCCATTCATCTCTACACAACGCTGTTGAATCTACGGCGCTTTCCAGCGGATCTCCCCCCTCGCACTCTACGTTGTGCTGAGCACACACCCCTGGACGCTTCAGCAGCAGAGAAAAAAAAGTTTACGGAGTGAATAACTTATATATATATATATTTATATACCAACTATAAGTACATATATATATATATATATATATATATATATATATATATATATATATATATATATATATATATATATAAATAATACAGAAAAGAGTATATTTCTCTAAAAGAGTGGCGCAAACAGAAATGTCAAGATGTCTTTTCGGTTGTGTTTATGTCTATATCTGATGGCCACGATCGGTGCCTTTCGTGCTTGGGTGCCACCCACATGGAGTCAGCGTTCGAGGATGGTTCTCATGTCCTTACTGCGAGGGCATGACCATGGCTACGTTGTGGTCACGGCTCGCCCTCGTAAGAGCGCAAGCCACCCCAGTGGCTCCCCGACTCGGTCCTTCTACCTACAGGTATGAGGCGGGGTCGGTTAGCACTGGGGGCATATGGGGACTTCAGTGGGAGCCTCTTCACTGGGTATTCCCCCACTGACCACACGCTCGTATGCTCCAACCAAGTGCTGGGGCGAGGTTGCCAGTTCGTTTCACGGCGGATCTCATTTGGGGCACCTGACGACAATGAGATTTTGATCGTGGCATCGGAAAGTGGGCTCATCATGTTGAAGATGCTGCGGACTCGGCTGGACTCCCACCCTCGGGTGCGGCGGCTCAGTCGCAGGCTGACGTGAAGCTGATGGCCATGCTTGTACGGGCATTCGCGAGTGTCAGGCTGGAGTGGAATCCTCCAGACAACCCCCCCCCCCCCCCCCCCCCCCCATATGGGGACTTCAGTGGGAGCCTCTCCACTGGGTATTCCCCCAATGACCACACGCTCGTATGCTCCAACCAAGTGCTGTGGCGAGGTTGCCGGTTCGTTTCACGGTGGATCTCATTTGGGGCACCTGACAACAATGAGATTTTGATCGTGGCATCAGAGAGTGCCACGCTCTCGTGGCAGGCACCTTTTACTGCCACATGAGATCCGTGAGCTCCTCCGCTCCCACTACCCTCGATGGCTGGGTGGCAAGGGGTTGATTCCTCAGGCCCTGGATGGGAGCCGTGATCCAGGGCACCAAGCCAAGACACTTAGAGAACTACACGAGCATAGTCCTGACCCGGGTCTAATCTAGGAGATGTGCTCGGTGACCGACTTCGCACTCCGGGCAACGAAGGTCACGGCACGGGCTCTCGGGCAGGCGATGTCCACCCTGGTGGTCCAGGAACGGGCTGCAGTAACCACGTTTTCAAAAAAGAGCAGTTTCCTCATCCCCTGGGCTCTATTATCATGACCTCCGGCCACCGGTTCTCTTTGGCAGCTACCGGACTTCCTGATTCCACACGCCCAGCCATGGCACAAGCCTGGCCCCGAGCCGATGGTCTCCATAGGCCACGAGGACGAAAAAATTCCTCCCCCATCCCAGGCTGTTCCGGGAGCGGTCACAAGGAGCCAGGTAAGTGCTTCGATGTCTTTAGACTCAGCACCTCGGGCTCCACCCCATTGCGAGGCCCTGCCCGCTGGTACGTCCGACGAAGTAGTCCCCTTGGTCCCTCTCGCACGGAGCTTGGGGGCGTGGCTCGCACTCCCCAACCCATCGCGTTGGTTGATCAGGACCGTCTGACACAGCTATGCGATTCGGTTCGCCAGGTGCCCGCTCAGGTTCAACGCTGTCCGCTCCACCACAATGACAGGCAAGAACACCGCTGTCTTGCGTGCAGAGATCACCTCCCTTCTACAGAAGGGTGCGATAGAGTCTGCCCCTCCAGCCAAGGTGAAGAAGGGGTTTTACATCCCCTACTTCATCGTACCCAAAAAAGGCGGAGGGTTGCAAGTTCTGAACCGGGCTCTGCACAGACTCCAGTTCAAGATGCTCATGCAGAAATGCATTCTAGCAAGCGCCCGGCATCTGGATTGGTTCGCGGCGGTAGACCTGAAAGACGCGGACTTCCATTTCTCGATCCTTCCTCGACACTTCTCCGGTTTGCCTTCGAGGGTCAGGCATATCAGAACAAAGTCCTCCCCCTTTCGGCCTGTCCTTGTCCCCTCGTGCCTTCACAAAAGTTGCAGAGGCAGCCATTGCCCCACTAAGGGAAGTGGGTGCCCGCATCTTCAACTATCTTGACGACTGGCTAATCTCAGCTCACTCGCGGGACATGTTGTGTGCTCTCGGGGATCTGGTGCTCAGGAACCTCAGCCACTTGGGGCTTTGAGTAAACTGGGAAAAGGGCAAGCTTTCTCGGTATGGAGTTGGACTCGGTCTCAATGACAGCGGCCCTCACCAACGAGCACGCACAGTCAGTGCTGAGTTGTCTGCATGCATTCAGACAGAACACGTTGGTCCCACTGAAATCCTTTCAGAGGCTTCTGTGGCATATGACATCCTCTGCGACGGTCACGCCACTTGGGTTGATGCATATGAGACCACTTCAGCACTGGCTACAGACCCGAGTCGAGAAACGAGCATGGCGCCATGGCACACACCGCGTCCTTGTCATGCAGGCTTGTTGCATCTTTTTCAGCCCCTGGTCAGACCTAGCGTTCCTACGGGCAGGAGTTCCCCTAGGCCAGGTCCCCAGGTACGTCGTGGTTATGACAGATGCTTCCCAACAGGGCTGGGGCACCGTATGCAATGGGGACTCAGTCGCAGGCCCTTGGACTGGCCCGCGACTGCGTTGGCACATTAACTGCCTCGAATTGCTGGCAGTACTACTTGCCCTGAGGAGGCTATTGCCGTTGATCCGGGGCAAGAACGTGCTGATCCGGACGGCCAACACAGCTACGGTAGCGTATGTCAACTGCCAAGGTGGCCTAAGCTCTCCTCCTTTGAAGTCAGCACCAACTCAAATCGCTGCAAGCCACTCATATCCTGGGCCACCTCAACAGCACAGCGGATGTGCTGTCGCAGCAGGTTACGCCCAGGGGAGAGTGGAGGCTTCACCCTCAGAAGGTCCAGCTGATCTGGAGTCGATTCGGCCAAGCACAGGTAGACCTGTTCACTTCCCCAGAATCCTCCCATTGCCCAAATTGGTACTCTCTGACCGAGGCTCCCCCCGGCACAGATGCCTTGGCACACAGCTGGCCCCTGGGACTGCACAAGTATGCGTTTCCCCCAGTGAGCCCAGGGAGGACAGGGAACAGGCCCTCTTAGTGGCCCCTTATTGGCCCTCCCGGATTTGGTTCTGGACCTCATGCTCCTCGCGACAGCCCCCTAACCCCCCCCCCCCCCCCCCACAACCACCACCGGCTAATTCCCCTGAGGAAGGACCTTCTTTCTCAGGGACGGGGCACCATCTGGCACCCACGACCGGACCTTTGGAATCTCCATGTCTGGCCCCTGGACGGGACATGGAAGACTTAGTTAACCTACCACCTGCGGTGTTAGACACAATCACTCAGGCAAGGGCCCCCTCAACGAGGCGCCTTTACGGCCTGAAGTGGCGTCTGTTTGCTCAGTGGTGTTCTTCCCAAGGTGAAGACCCCCAGAGGTGCGCAGTTGGATCAGTGCTTTCCTTCCTGCAGGAAAAGTTGGAGGGATGGCTGTCCCCCTCCACCTTGAAAATGTATGTAGCCTCCATATCGTCACATCACGATGCAGTGGACAGAAAGTATTTAGGGAAGCATGATTTGATCATCAGGATCCTGAGAGGAGCGAGGAGGTTAAACCCCCCCAGGCCGCACCTCGTTCCCTCGTGGGACCTCTTCGTGGTCCTTCGGGGTCTTCGGGGATTTCCCTTCGAGCCCCTTGAGTCAGCAGAGCTAAAGGCACTGTCTCTGAAGACCGCCCTCCTGACGGCACTCACCTCCATCAAGAGGGTAGGGGACCTGCAGGCGTTCTCTGTCGGCAAGTTCAGTCCGGCTTACTCTCACGTTATCCTGAGACCCTGATCGGGCTACATGCCCAAGGTTTCCATGACCTCTTTCAGGGATCAGGTAGTGAACCTGCAAGTGCTGCCCCAGGAGGAGGCAGACCCAGCCTTGGCATTGCTGTGTCTGGTGCGCGCTCTTCGCATCTACTTGGATCGCACGCAGAGCTTTAGAAGCTCCGAGCAGCTCTTTGTCTGCTTCAGTGGACAGTGGAAGGAAAGCGCTGACTCCAAATAGAGGATTGTCCACTGGGTCATCGATGCCATCACTATGGCATACCACGCCCAGCACGTGCCACCCCCTGCTGGCCTATGAGCCCATTTTACCAGGGGTGTTGCAGCTTCTTGGGCGTTGTTCCACGGCGCCTCTGTAGCAGACATATGTAGAGCCACGGGCTGGGCAACACCTAACACCTTTTCAAGGTTCTATAACCTCAGGGTTGAGCCAGTATCATCCTGTGTGTTATCAGGTGACACAAACAGGTAAGTTTGGGTCAGCTGGCCAGGTGTATCGCTAGTGCATAGCGCCTTTCCCCTCCCTTGAGGCGAAGATGTGCGCTCTTTCCCCAGTTGCGTTCACAAGAAGTGTGAACACTGGATGTTCTTCCTCCCCAGCCTAGCGGCCATCGAGTCTTCAGAGAGGCTCACTGCCACCCCATCACAAGGCCCCCGTACTGAGGTAAATGCTCCACATGTGCTGGTTGTCCCCCTAGAATCTACCACGATGCCGCTCCACACAATGTTCTTACGCTCCTATCCTGTAATCCATGTGTTGTATTCCACCTAAAATCCCCCCCCCCCCCCATATATTTGGCCCCCAGCTGAATGATTTGGTTCCTTTTTGTTGAGAACAATAGAGAGAAGGCCACGGCTGGGTCAGCCAGTCCTTATACTTCTGAGCAGTTAGCCGTTCCCCTAGATGCAGGGTACTGCTTCATGCCTACCAGTGTGTTGGGGGTAGTTATGCGACGGCTACGAGGCACACAGAGGTCTGCCCGTCTTTCACTGCCAGCTCTTGTGGCATTTTCCGTTGGGACCCCTAGTGTCAACTCATCGACACAATGTCGAGTGAGTGACAGATAGGGAACGTCTCGGTTACTGATGTAACCTCTGTTCCCTGATGGAGGGAACGAGACGTTGTGTCCCTCCTGCCACAACACTGAACCAACCGCTGAAATGGTCGGGTCTTTGGCTCGGCTCCTCAGTGCAATACCTGATGCGTTTTTGCAGCGGCACTCCTTTTATACCCGTATGTCTGGGGGAGTGGCATGCAAATTCCACGCAAATATCAAGAAAGTAAAACAATAATTAATAAACTAAAATAACAGTTCATACCAAACTTGTGTTGTTACCTTGGAGTAGGGGCATTACATCTATCTTGCAGACTGGGGAAGGAAGGGTTAGCTGAGTTACACACACACCATACTCAGATATCACACTCTGGGAGGCTGCCGTGTCTAAACTGATTCCTAGGGCCTTCTTTTACTAGTTAATTGCATGAAAGAAAGATTTAGATTATGGCATTAAGATCTATGTTTAAAAATAAATACCACTGCCTCAAATTGAGAATAGATACTAAGGATGGCCGTAAAGTATTTACACGTCCTCAGCAAGCCATGTCCTTCATAAAGTCAATGGACTAATTAAGTCATTTTGTGGTGCTCATTTGCAGCCAAGTGATTCTGACTCGCTGAACATTCACTTGACTTTCCGAGGAAACTGAGTGCCTTTTTTTAGTCTTTTTGTGCTGGTTCCGCCTAGCGGATTGAGTTTGTTTTGTGTAGCAGCACACCTTCAGGACAGTTATGTGGATAAATCTACACATTCTTTGTGTTTATCCTACATATTGGCTGGAGTTTTTTTATAGATAATCTTCTGTTGTGTAATTCTGTTTTATAAAATTTGTATAGAAACACCAGACCTGAGCAATCCAACAGCAAAGTTGTCGCGTGGACTCTCGTGGGCATACATGCACTGTTTGAGTTTAGAGGGATGGATGACGGTTGACAATGTCATGTGTGGGGTTAATGCGCACGTTTTACTTTTTTCTGTTTGTTTGGTTCAGGGGTAAGTTTGGGGTTTGATTATTGCACTAGTATGGAATGTGGTCTTTATAATTTTATTAATATATAATTTTTATTTTAATAAATTTTTTCTAATATGTCAAAATGTCAAATGTTAGTATGAGTAGATTGTCTCTCTCCACGTAGAATGTGAATGGGTTGTGGCACCCCATAAAAAGAAGGAAAGTTATTTCTCTTCTTAAACATAAGAAATATGATATAGTGTTTCTTCAAGAAACACATCTTTCCCCACAGAAAGCTGAAAAATTTGGGAGGATATGAGGTGGCCATGTTTTCTTTAGTGCTGGCTCAAGTAAGAGCAAGGGAGTCATTACAAATGTCAAATGTCAATACAATTCAAATGTCTCAAACAGATTAAAGATAAATTAGATCATTAATGTTTTAGCAGAAATGCAGGGACAAAGTTGGATTTTGGATAATATTAACACACCTAACACTAATGATCAGGGCTTTTTTATAGATCTTGAAAGGAATTTGCTATCTACCGGCACTCCTCATGATATAATATTGGGAGAAGACTTTAATCTTAGTTCTTGATTATAGTGAAGCAAAAGTGTGTAAGACCCCTAGACCAACATTGATGCTTCACAGTATGTGTAAAAATCTTGGTCTTACAGATATTTGGAGACATTATATTCATCAGACACTAAGATTTATTTTAGAATAGATTTTTTATATATATATATCTAAGTCCTCATTTCATCTGTTGTTGATTGCTCAATTGGAAACATCTTAGTTTCAGATCATATCCAAGTGAGTTTAGAGGTGTTGCCACATATGGAGAAAAATAAATCATATAATTGCCACGTTAATGTATCCCTTTTGCAAAATCCTAAATTCCAACAAATGTTAAAGGCTGAAATAAATGTTTATATGGAGACCAACTGGTCCTCGGTATGCTCTGTGGTCATGGCTTGGGAGGCAATTAAGGCGGTTCTTAGGGGTCAGATCATACAGTATGCCTCATTCAGCAAAAAATGCAAAGCACAAGAACTCGTGGAGTTGGAAGCGAATATTAAAAGTGCCAAGGCAGAGCTGAAGTGCTGAATGTCGTCTGATGGCCACGCAGAATTGACCCGATTGAAATACAGATATAATACTATTTTGATTTTTAGCTGTTCAGAGCAAGACTTTCATACTTCATACTTTGAATCGGGGTACAAAAAAGGGAAGCTTTTGTCTAGATATATAAAGCAGAGAGAGTCTTTTTCTATACAATTGCCTCTGAAATCTGCTGGTGGTGTGATTTTTACCTTGGCCATTAATATTAATAATGCTCTTACAGAATTACATCTTGATCTCTATAACTCTATAGCTTTTTAAGATTTTGAAAATATATGGGTTCAGGAATACTTTTATTGGATGGATTAAGTTACTTTATAGACACTCGGTAGCACAAACAAATGGATTAATTTCAGATTATTTTACTCTGGATAGGGGCACCCAGCAGGTTGCCCTCTTTCCCCATTATTGTTCTGTCTTGCCCTGGAACCATTAGCTACCGTGATAAGAAGGGAAGATGATTTTCCAGGGTTCCAGGTACATTTCAAGTTTAAATTTAACTACCTGCTACAATCTCTCCCTTTATATGTCCCCCTCTCATATTTCAAGCAATTTGATAGCATTGTGAAGACCTTCATTTGGAATGGTATGTGTCCTAGAATATATTTTAATAAATTACATAGGCTGATTGACAAAGTTGGACTAGGCCTACCCAAGATTTTTTTATTCGGTCTCAGACATTTGGCTCACTGGTCGCTTCCACCTGAGAGAGCCCCTCCCTGGTTTCTTATTGAACAGGAAGTTCATGCCCCTATTTCACATTTGCAAAGCCTTTCTATCAAACTAACCGGACAAGTTATGTTACACGCTGTTATCTCGCATTTGCACTCGGTATGGACAAATGTGTCCAGAGTGTTTAATTCAGACACATATTTAAATGTTGCCTCAAGCATATGGCTGAACCCAAAATTATGTATTAACAAGTCCCCTTTCTGCTGGTCAAAGTGGATTGTGTGAGAGGTTACTAAACTCGGTGGCCTATATGAGAGTGAAGTGTTGTGATCCTTTGAAAATTTGGTTTGACATTTTGGGATTCCCAGATCATAGTTCTATAGGTATTTACAGCTGTGCCACCTGCTCTGTTCTGTTTTTGGGAGCAGCATACATCCCCTAAAGCGTTAGATACTCTGGGAGGGGTGATTACTGCTTTTGGAAAAGGTCATGATGCGTTAGTGTATTACTCCCTGCTAATTCAGAGTCTGGGGAATGGAGCTTTAACTTCTCTATCAAGAGATTATGGGAGAAAGATGTAAACTTGGTATTGGAGAAGGGGGTGTGGGCAGGATTCTAAAAAACGTCAAGTCTGCATATAGAGTTGCAAAGGTGCGCCTTATGCAATTCAAGATTTTACGTAGATTTTATTGGACCCACTCAAAATGTATAGGTTTGGTCTTAAAGACACGCCCACCTGCTGGCGATGCCAATCAGAACATGGAGACAACCCATGTTTTTTAGTGGTGTGTTAAGATCCAAGAATTTGGTTGAAGGTTCTGAGTTTTATATGTGATGTATTGGCCACTCAAATTAAACTTTGCCCCAGACTCTGTATTTTTTCAATGGGGCGGTCATCAATATGGGGGATATTCACATAAAAAGTGGGTTCTGACCAGTGTTATGATTGGTAGGCAGATTATTTAAAGGGGATGGAAATCGGATGGAGCGGAGATGGGAAGGGTGGCAGCTTTTGAGGAGGTGTCAAGTAGAAGGCTGGGGTTTTGGGATTCGTTTGATTGGAAATGGGGCAATTTAGCATTTTGGGGGTACCCTCTAGGAGGGGCTGGCCCTAATTATATATGATTATTATTTTTTCTTTTGTGTGTGTGTGTGTGTGTGTGTGTGTGTGTGTGTGCGTCTGCGTGTGCGTGTGTGTGTGTGTGTTCTTATATGTGAACACTAGGGTGTTCGTTGGGGGTCAGGGTGGGTTTGGTGATTGGGTAGGGGGAGGGGTAATAGTGGGGGTTAAATGTCAAATGTTGATTCAATGTATACATGTTGTGTTTTTCTTTGTTATACATCTACGAATCAATAATAAATATTAATTGAAAGTAAGCGTTTTCAAATTAGTTTTTGCTCCATTCACCAGAAGGTTAATGCATGGAGTGTGGGCAATCCGTTGGCATGTCATCTGAGACTATTCCAAAGCAGAGTTGAAAAGTAATGAGAAAAGGTATATAAAAGCATTTCAGAAAATATTACACACACTGTGAAAGCAGGAAATTGTTATTTCAATTATAGCTAAATATAAGCAGAGTTAGATTTGTTTTTATTCTTCTTAAACCTTTAAAATATAATGAATGAGTGCATGAAAAAATGCTGATATTTGATGAAAAATAAACATATTTAAACAAAATAGATTTTGCATTAAACACTAAACAGTGGTAAATCTATAAAAATATTGTGACTATTTACGTATCCTGTTAATTGTATCAATAGGAAGTCATGGGGACACAAATGGCTGAGAATAACTCAATTACAGATAAAAAATAAAAAATACATAACAAATACACATTTTCCCAACTACAGTATTTAGTTTAAGTCTTTGAAATAAGATATTCTTTTTGAAATTTTTATATTTTTCAGGTCAGTAAATCTAGTTCTTCTAAACTGTTTGAAATGTTGTCATAAATTGTACAGATAATTTTGCTATACCTCTACTGTATTGTAAGACCTTGCCTCTGAACATCAGCACTGAACTAAACTGAAAAGCATCAAAAGAATCAAACAAATTGAAAACGTAAATCTTCATATTGATAAAACGATTTTGGTGATGTAAGGAAATATATGCAGACTTGGCAAAGAGTCTGTTAAACGGCCTGTTTATCATAAAATGGCATCTTGAATGTTTAATAATTGTAATGTATAATGTGATGTTAATATCTGTTTAAATGTTCTTTAAAGTGTATATAGTATAGTTTGCTAAGGCAAGCATCACTATTACTATTACACTCCTGGGCAGCTATTTTCTAGGAAGACAAGTAGCATACAAGTACAGCTCTTATATTCAGGGAAAATAAATCTCCAAAACGGTTTGTCAAGATCATGGCTGGATCTTCATGACTCCCCCAGAAAATGTTTGATGCCTTATGACTCACTCCAAAGGACAGAGTTATTGATGTAGGCACTCTGAAGGGAGCATGGCATTGCTGTATGAATATACTAACAGTCTTATTTTCTTACTTTAGTTTGAAACAACACTTTGAGTGCACAAAAATGCAGTTTGGAAAATGCACGTGTGTGCATATGTATGTGTGTGTGTCCATTTGTTAGAGTGTAGGTGAAAGCAAAAGAGAGATGAGTGTGAGGATGCTTTCCATGAATATGTAATGTTATTTAGTACATAATATAGAAACTTTTTTAGTGATTTAGTCACCGGTTTGCATTGACATCAAGGCTCTGTTTGTTTCTCGCGAGTCTCTATGCGTATGTGTATGTAGTGTGTGAGTGTGGGTGTGGGTGAGAGAGATAAAAGGAGCACGAGGAAATTGATTATTTGATTTACTCAGCCAATGTCTGTGTTTTATTTGGTTATGTTGCTGCAGTAGCCTGTAGGGCTCTTTGAAATAACTTAAATAATTTGGCAAAGTGATATGGAACCGTTATACAGTCAAGACCTGTAACTACTCCATAGCCGTGCGTTTAATGGAAAATAGTTGCACACCTTAGAACATCCATCAATCAATCAGAATTAAGCATTCAACAGCCCTGTGGTATAACTGGTCCTAAATGTAATAAAGGCCCGAAATGTAATTCAGTAGTTCACATGTAATTATAATCCTTGAATAGTGTAAATATAAATGGATATGGCTCGCTGTCACTGTCCATAGTGGAGGGCTGGAAATTGACCCCAGATTTCACTTGAATACAGTAATAAATGCACAGAATGTAGAGCTGGGATGACGGAAGAATTGTTTCAGCAGTGAGGTAAGCAGCGTTCTTACTATATGTGCTTACTCCGGCATTGTAATTGGTTGGATTAATTGTTTATGAATCTCCATTAAGATTTGGTCCTAAATGAAATAACTTACAGTAATAAAATGTAGGACCGTAATAACATTTTGACCCCTCAGTTATATATATAGGTAATAGTATTAGCATTTAGGGCCTTTATTACATTTAGGGCCATTTATTACATTTGGGCCCTCAACAGGGACACAAAACCATATCTAGGGATTAGAATACAATAGAGACTTTAATAGAGAAAATTTGAAAAATCTAGCTTTTTATCCTTAATTGACATTAAGGTGCATTTGAGTGAACTAGGCCCTCTGAGAATCACAACAGTCAAGTCCTTTTACTTTTGATCTCCTAATTACAGTCTTATTGTTTTACGGAAGTTAAAAAAACTGAAAATGTGTAAGTTAGCATTGCCACTATACATACGGTTGTTTATGGATTCAAATAAATATCTGCTATTTTGCTCTTTTCTTTTTATTTAATATGGATTACATTTTGTAGGTTACCATTCGTTACCCGTCATTATTTTGCCACTGAATTATTCTGCAGATATTTACTTCAGCACTGAGCTAACCTTTATAATGCTTTTAGACTACGTAAAACTAGTATACAAGAGAATAATACGAAAGAGAAATGCTTTAATTAAACCACCTTCCTTTTCTCTCTCCATTAAGCTTTTGTTGGTTTTCCATGTTTAGTACCATATGCTCTTAAAACAACAAAAGTCTTTCGCACATTCAATAAGAAACAAACTTCAGACATCCTGCACTGAAAGGGTGTTTAAAAGATAATGACTCTCACTTTCCTAATCCAAATAATTAGTTCATTTTCTAAATAGCTAAAACATCAATAAATTAACAGCTTCTTTTATTTAAATGCTAATAGTGGTAACAGAGGACTGTCATCCATGCCCAGAATCCTTTGCTGGTAAATTAGAAATTTGTACATCACCTAGCGCACAAATGTCAGAGAAGTTGGATTCCGTAAAACAACGTAAGAGACTCAAGAGATCCCAGAGGAAGTTTATCAAATGACTTAAGCGTATAACAACAGTGTCAGCACATTAAAAGATTATCGGTATAATTAATTAGCAGTCGTGCTGACCGCTTCTTGACAGCGGGGAGGAGATAACAAGAACTCATGAATGCTAATGGAGGATTAAATTCTGCTTTCATAAGATTTCTTTTTATTTCTATCGAAAGGAGAAGAGTCTGTTTCCTTTTGCAAGGCTTGAAGCAATCAAGTCATTTTAGCTTTCTTGTTTTCTGTGTGTGTACAGATATTACAGCACTAAGGGGCAAAAGGAAACCATTTACTTTCAACCCATTAAGAGATGACAAAGGAGCCATTTACAAGACTGAATTTCCAGAGGGGGTGAATGTGCAGTAAAAAATATGTTCTTCCATAACATTCAATTAAATATGCTTTACTTCTTTATAGTTCATATTTTTAACCTATGACATCTTTTCTGAGAAGATCAGTTCTTAGAATAATGTAAATCAGAGAGGCTATAAATAGTACTGACTAAATCATCAACGAATGCATTTTAATTACACAGAGTTTATACAACAGTTTGTTCTTGTCCTCTGATTGTATTGGACATATTTCCAAAAGTGCTGATAGAGTATAACAGGTTTCGGGTGATACATAAATGGCAAAAAGGGAAAATTATCCATTAGATGCTTTTCAGAGCTCTTCAAAAACAATCTGTCCTTGGAGAAAGATGTACTACAGCATAATGAAATAATTGCAATCGAAATGTTCCTTGGAAAAAATGTATTTAGTCATAAAATTTCTAGACACCAGAATATCATGCTTTTTTGCCTGATTTCTCATTTTAGCAAGTGTTTCATGGAGTAACTTTACCCTGTTGATGTGTGTGATTGTGTATTTATCTCTCGTTAGCTTACCGTAAAAAGTGTCTGCCCATATGCAGCTTTCAGTAGGCGCGTTTCCACTCTTGGGCCAAATGAGGGCATACTAGTGCTTGACAGGGTCACAAACACGGCCAACTGGGGATTGAGGCGGGGTATATGTCAATGACGTTTTGGGTTTTCCTCTTGCTTGTGAAAGGTATATTGAGGGTTTTTAGGCAGCCTGATCTCATGTAAAGTTCGCCAAGTGTGTGCTGATTTTTCCTTAGCCAAAATCGGTATATGCTGACCGTATTTGAAAACACTGCCTCCAGAGGCTAGAGCGTAAAGTGCATATAAACAAGTGTGACATCCATTTATAGCCAGGAGAGGTTGCCCGGAGCCAGTTGTAAAACATTGAAGACAAATGCTTATTTTACTTCATCAACCATCCAACCAAAACCCAAATCTAACCCTAACATTAGTAGTGGCAAAGTGCAATGTTAGGGATAAAAATCAACCTCCTTATCATGCTTGTGATTCTTAATACAAACGTGATTACTTCCTCGTAAGAATGGGGATTGAACTGTGATCTCCCACACAACTGATGCAACATGCTACCAGTCATGCCACAAGGGAAAGTAATTGTTGTCAGTGAGTCAGCATACTATTGACGATACTAGGGTAGCGGAACTTTCGGAAACAGCTTGATGAATTTCCGTGTGATCATATTGTTTTTAGGGCAACATTGCAGGGCTATTGGCCTGATGGTGGGAATTCAGATCGATTTTGGAATTGAGGCTATTGGCTGAGCAGTTGGATAGCCCTGGCTCACACTGGCTCAACAGAGGAAAAGCAGCTAGTGAGTAAAGGATTTTCCGTCAATATAAACAGACTGCTCTGACTCCGCTTTATTTATTGTAGGAGAACTCCAGGAATAACATTTGGTGATAGAGTCACTATGAATTACAATCTGTGTTTGTAACAAAATGCAGCTATGTGTGCAGAGTGTGAACACTATGATGAAAGCATTCCGATAAGCATGAGAACAACTTCGCTATCACCTATAGCTTAAAAAAAACCCAGAACACCTAAACAAGTGCATAGCAACCCCCTGGAAACCACCCAAAACACCATAGTGTCATGGTGCAAAATTTCATCTAAGTTCTAGACTAACCAGCTGTTTTTAGACTATTTGTTATGTGGTTAAACAAACTTAGGTGTGACAAAACAACTTTGTGGTTGCAACATTTTAGTTTAGATATGTGGGAGGGATCTGAGCTAGGCATCAGATATTGAACATTCATTAGCATTAACAAATGGTGAGAAATTGACTGGGATCCGACAAAATGATTTTCTCCTCTAGGAAACCACCTCATGTGATCATTCTCTCATAACTTAAGATTTCATGAATTCTCAAGGTCCAGCGTCCTGCAGGGGAAACTCATCACACTCTCATGAGAGAGAGTCTCAGTTCTTCACTGGATTAACGCACATTGATAAACCCCACAGGGAGAAAGCAGTCTGAGAAGGTGCCTCATCACAGTCATCTGATTGAAGAAGACGAGGGAGGGGAATGGGACATTGGAAATTAGGTCTTTTCTTTGTTGTCAGAAAGGATTGCAGAAATACTGTAGGTTTTGACCTCTTGTGACATAGAAATTAATTTGTGTCCTCTGTAGTGGACATTTGTTTTTAATATCTCTGAGACTATACTGTACATGACAGAGTTTTAAGTTCTGGTAGAATAGCGTATCATAAAGAGGACATCTTGTGTTTTGCAGAGAAAATGAATCTTTGGGAGATTGGTGTTGAATAAAAGGGCTGAAGCATTTTATGGAAAATGGAAGAGTACATAGTCTATATTTTGTCATTTTTATTTGATTTTCAAACTCTTTCTTGTAAACAAACATCTTAGGAGAATGTAGTGTTTTCTAAATGGAGTCTGTTTTTATTTTACAATAAAGACGTTGATTTAATGCATGTCTAATTTAGGGTACTTGCTGCATATGGTTTATAACTGTTCTGTACTACAGATGAGTGCGTAAATAAAAGTATTCCATTGAAACAGTATGTTTGTATGACAGCTGGTCACCCCCAAAATACATTTTTTTACATTTATTTTTTCCTATGTTTACATGCTTTTGTGTAATAAAGTAAAGAAGTAAATACTAAATATAAAAAATAATTATGTTGATTTGTTTTTGTTAGCATTAGTTAATGACATTAGTTAACATTATCTAATAATGAACAATACTTTCTGCGTGGAGCACAATTTAAACTTGGTTTAAGTTACTTTTAACATATACTAATATTTTTTAAATAAAAAGTTATATTAACATTGGTTGTTCATAATAAATTAACTAATAAACAATTATATCTTTATGAATAAATATTAACCAATGCTGTAAAAATATATTATTCCTTGTTAGTTCACAATACCTAACGCATTAACTAATGTTAACAAAAATCTCCTTATTGTAAAGTATTATCAATATCATAACATAAAGAACCCACACTGATAAGCCAAAACATTATGACCACTTAGAGGTGAAGTTATATAACATTGGTCATCTCCTAGCAAGGCCATATGTCACAGTCTGAGTAGATTAGATCAAACAATCAGTTCTCTTAGTCAACGTGTTGAATGCAGGAGAAATGGGCAGGAGTAAAGACCTGAGCAACTTTGTCAAGGCCAAATTTTTATGGCCAGACGACTGGGTCAGAGTATCTCTGAAATGGCAAGGCTTGTAGGGTGCTACCGGTCAGCAGTGGTGAGTACCTACTGACAGTAGTCAGAGGAGGAACAAACCACAAACCGGTGACAATGTCAATGCACGAGGGAAACGAAGGCTATCCCTTCTGGTCTGTAAAGTCTAGGTCTACTGTGACTCAAGTCACAGAAAATTGTAATGATGGTTACGCAAGGAATATGTCACAACACACATTGTACCCTGCTGCGTATGGGGCTGCGTAGCCGCAGACCAGTCAGAGTGCCCATGATGACCCGTGTCCACCACCGAAAGTGCCTACATTGGGCATGCGAGGGTTGGAACTGGACCTTGGAGCAGTGGAAGAAGGTCGCCTGGTCCAGTGAGTCCTGTTTTCTTTTACATCACGTGGACGGTCGTGTATGTGTGCACCTGAGGAAGTGATGGCACCAGGATGTACTGTGGGAAGACAACAAGCCAATGGAAGGAGTGTGATGCTCTGAGCAATGTTCTGCTGGGAAACTCTAGGTCTGGCCATTCATGTGGATGTCAATTTGACACGTAACATTGCAAAGGTATTCCCTGATGGAAGTGCCCTCTTTCAGCAGGATAATGCACCCTGCCACACTGCACACATTGTTTGGGAATGGTTTGAGGAACATGATAAAGAGTTCATGTGTTGCCCTGGCCTCCAAATTCCCCAGATCTCAAGCAAATTGACCATCTATGGGATGCTCTATATATATTATCTCTCATATATTTATCATTCTTCATATAAAGAACGCAGTATCAGCCTCAGACGGCACATCCACGGATGCCCACAGTCCATTCAACACTCTGATGCATATTGCACACAAAACTGATCTAGTAATTCTGATTCACTGGTTTACCAAAAAAATGGGCTTGATTCGATAAGTCTCTGATACTTCTGTTTTATACACTAATTTAATTTTCAGAATTTTGCAGTTTATATCTGTTTATTGATGTTCTGTTTATTTCTCTTGACATTATTATACATTTAATTTGAGTTATTATGTTTTTATGTTTGAAATAAATTGTTGGTAGAAAAATGCTTATAATTGTCTTCTTATAATGCCAGGGTCAGGTTTGATTTCAAGCATAATGACATTATATTTATTAAGCATTCCATCTGCTGGTTTTTCTCTACTAGTATGTATAAAAATATATAGTCATCTTTTATAAACATATTTTACATTTGTGTTACAGAGGACATGTTAAGGGGAAAAAATAGCTTAAATTTGAAAACAATTCTTGCCTGTAGTGTCTTACCTTCATATCTTCATTTTCACACTGACAAAACAATTTTGCTTTACATTTGATGAATTGTTGTTGCTGTTAATGGAAAGCATCTGCTTTATGGTTGGTATTTAAAAAGAGAGAGTATGTTTCCATAATTGGTTTTCTGAAATGCTGTTTTCATAATTGGACGTCAAAGAGAAAACACAAAGAGTTTGTCTTTACATAATCTGCTAAGCATTATTGAGTTCATGCATAATGCATAGTTTTGAGTCTTACAGTATAGTGACCATTTTATATTCAACAGAACATCAGTTTTCTTAAAATGTAATCCATACACCTGATTGATAATGCATAATAATATATAAGCATTTAAATAATGTTAATAGCATTAAAGAATTCATGTTTGTTTGCAACTTGATAAACATGAATCAACAATAATGAAAAAACAAATTAGCTGTGTCAAGAAATGTCTAATAAAATGCCTTATCTAATTACTGGTACTCATAAGAACAAACAGCAAATATTTTCAACTAACATCAAAACAAGTTTGTTTTTTAGAAGTCCAGCAATTTATCAAACACTCTGGAAAATTATCTTTTATTTGAAAACATAATCTTTAAAAGAAAACCGAGGCAGCTGTTTCACATGTTGTTGTCTCATCTTAAGTAAATCAAATGGTTTTAATAAAGCAGGCATTGAAGAGGAAAACACTGACAGTGACTGTAAATCAGACAAACGTGTGATCTCAGATTCAGAGGGATGATAAGTAATGGCATTTCAGGCTCATTATTTCTGTTGGAGCACAAAAAATCACTTAACCCTATATTGTCAGGGGTTGACAGGGTTGGGAGGGTTACTTTTAAAATGTATTCGACTACAGATTGCAGAATACATGCAGCCTAAATTTATTATGCAGTTTATGAAGTATATCTTGTTTTAAGGATTTGAAGACACTTTTACATGGGAAAAAAAATTCTCATCAAGAATAAGATTTCTATCAGGAAGACTTGCAGGCTTGTGTGAAATGTAAGATTAAATTTATTTGATGAATATAAAACAGAAAAGTAATGTCTCTCTTTGGCATAGGCCCCATCTGACGGTCCGAAGAAGTTGTACTCAGAACCGTCATATCCTGCCGGAGATAGGAGGCAGGGCCGAGGAGCCTACCCCCATGCAGGTCGGGACTCAACTGGTGGTGGTGGGGTGGTGGAGGTTGCCGTGTTAGCACACTGAAAGAGCAATGTGATAGATTGTGAGCAGACTTATAAAGCAACGGCTTACATATGATTGGCTGGGAATTACCCAGATAATAGTGCGATGATGTACATTCTTGACATTCTTGCTATTCTTGCCGCTAGAACTAACACTGCGCTAACATTTCTGGAGCACATCTTTGCTGACGAAAATCTACTTGACAACTCACATTTACATTTATGCATTTGGCAGATTTATAGTGCAATCATAGTATATATTTTATCAGTTTGTCATCTCCCTTGAAAGCAATCTTAGCATTGCTAGTGCTATGTTCTACCAGATGATCTACAGGAACATATGATCAAACATGAACAGTAAAAGGGCTAGAAATAGCATTTTAGTTTAGCATAAATTTACATTTTCACATGGCAATTTACAAGAGAAATATAATGAACATTAGGCCTATTGTGTACAGTGTCTTCAAAATTCAGTGTAAGAACTGTTTTCAAAGCGTTCATTTAGCCCAAGATGATCTGAGAAAGCAATGGCTTGTATACACTCCCAAGTGCATTTCACCGTTTCTACTCACATGGAGGTCTGTAGCACATATTTAATCACAGATCAGCTTGAAACACAAATGACAGAAGTTTGAAGGAGACTGAAAAAAATTATCAGCACTCTTGGAATGAAACTGAATGAATTTAAATGAATGTGTGAAAGAGTTAAATGTTTTTCATTAAATGTGTGTTTTAATCTCTATTTTGTGTCATTCACTGATAAGTATATCAATAAATGTTGAAGTGTAAATGCATAAGTAGAGGAGCTGCCAGAGACAATGAGTTATGACATTTGAAATTAATTAAATATGTGTAGAATCGTTAAATATATTTTAGCGTAGGTAATGTATTTATTCAATTTGATGATATATATTGTGGCTACGATATAAAGTGTCAATCGATAGAGATTTTGCTATATCATGTGTAGCATGTGCTATCAGTTGGCAGGGCTTCATGTCTGAGACTGAGAGAAATTAAGAAACATGAGAAAAGTTTTTATGATATTACAAATATTTTTGGCAGCTGCCAAAGCAAATTCATTGATATTAATTTCTCGTTTGGTGGTTAATATGCTTCTCATCTGAAATGCACATCTGTGTTTCATGTGCGCATCATGCATGCTATCTCTGGAGCACATAATAGCACACGAGTCCAGGCTTACCGATATTTACATGCGAGCACAGAGCGAGATCATTTGCGCTACTCAATCATTTTTTACTTGAAAAATCCTGAAAAAAATCTCCACAGAATGGGACGATGCCTGAGCAGCACCACGTAGAATGCAGAAGCAGTTGTTCCAGTAGTCCATTAAACTTCAAAAGGGAAAGTTCCTCAGTGACATCATATCCACCTTTTAACATGTAACATTGTGAAAGTGTGGAGTCATGTGGAGTTGTGTGGAGTGTTGGTGGTGTAGTGGGATAAAGCACATAACTGTTAATCAGAAGGTCACTGGTTGAATCTCCACAGCCACCACCATTGTGTCCTTGAGCAAGGCACTTAACTCCAGGTTGCTTCGGGGGGATTGTCCCTGTAATAAATGCACTGTAAGTCGCTTTGTATAAAAGTGTCTGCCAAATGCATAAATGTAAAATATAAATGAAAGTGCCCACTGTCTGCTCATATAAATGGAACACATCATATGAAAGTGTTTCACTGCTGTTCAAATGCTCCTCAGATCGCATCATTTATATGGTTGTGGCATGGGGGTGTGGTCATTTGTCTGTTTGCGGGAGAGGGAGAGTGGTAAGGCTCGTCACCCGGGTTGTAATTAATCTAACACCTGTCTCTCATTATAGTGATGGTGGAGGGAGACCTGATAAGGCACGACAGAGCGTCAGAGGGGGAGACAGAGCGACACAATGTTTTCAAAGAGTGTTGAAGAGTGTTTTAAAACTTGTTTGAGTGAATAGTCCAAGAGACCAGAGAGTGTGCAGTGTGAAAGAGACTGAAAATAAAGTCTTACTTGAATTGCTTTGTTGTTTCCTTACTCCTCCATTGCCCACTTAGGCTTATCACAATGTAAACTGCTTTCCAACTGAACAGACTATATATTAAATGCAAAAAAATATGAAAGATTTGCAAAGTAATCTCTTCAGTAATCAAAAATATATATATACATATTTTTGTCATTAACTATTTTTATTGATTCCATACTCAAAATAAGACAAACAGCACATGAAAACACGCAATCAACTTTTATGTATATATGCCGCCCAGTGAGGGCACACCAGTCGACTTCCATCCCCCAAGAATCACCTTCCTGCCGATCATCACGCTGGCAAGGACCCAGTTTTTTATGTGTTTTTTCCCTACGTTAATACATTCCCCATCACCCAAAATGCAAAGTCTGGGGCAGAATAAAATCTGAGTGCTCAAGACCTCACAGAAATAATTCTGAACCCTCAACCAAAACTCTTGAATCTTAGTACAGAACCAAAAAACATGGGCTATGTACCCTTCCTTCAACTGAAACCGTTCCATCACCAGTAAATAGGTGTGTCTTTAAGGCCAAGCCTATACCATTTAGAGGGAGTCCTATAAAAACAATGCAGAATCTTAATTGAATGATGCGCACCCTTCCATCCCTAGACATAGACTTGACATTTTTTTAAATCCTACCCCATTCTTCATCCTCCAGTACTAAATTCAGATCTCTCTCCCATAACTTCTTACGAGATGTTAAAACCCCATCCTCTAGACTCTGAATTAGCCAAAAGCAGCAAGCACCATCTCAAGAGAGGGGCTGCGTACTACACCCAAAGGTGGTACAAAGTAGATGGCGCAGCTGTAAGTACCAGAAGAATTGAGACCTGGGAATCCCAAATCAATGTATAATATTTCTCAACGCTCCATTTTCATACAGGTCACCCAGTGTAGCAAAACCCTTCTCAATCCACTTTGTCCAGCAGAAAGGGGACTTGTTAATGCACAATTTAGGGTTTAACCAAATACTTTCAGTAAATGTCTGAATTGAAAATTTGGGAAAATTTGTACACACTAAATGCATGTGTGAGATAATGAGATGTGTCTTTCCTTCTCTGGGCAGCTTGGTTGAAAGACTTTGCAATGGCAAGATAGAGGCAAGGAGCTCCTGTTCAGTAAAGAGCCTGGGAGGGGCTCTCTCAGTTGGAAGCAACCAATGAGCCAAATGTCTGAGACCAAAAGCATAATAGTAAAAAAAAAATCTTGGGGAGACCTAACCCACCTTTGTCAGTTGGCCAATCTGTCAATTTATTAAAAGGCATCCGAGGACATCATCATTCCATATAAAAGAATTAAGCTATACTATCACATTTTTTTAAATAAAAGAGGGGAACTTCAATGGGGAGAAACTGTAGTAGGTAGCTGAATTTTAGAATACAATTCATTTGTAGAACATTAACCTTCCCAGTCATAGATAAATGTAGTGAAGCCCATCTGTCCACATCGCTCGAAAACCTTTTTATTAAAGGGTCAAAATTATCTCTAACTAAATCACACAAATTTGCTGGGAATAAAATACCCAAATACTTAATCCCTGTTTGGGCCACTGGAAGGCTCCCAGCTAGAAAGCCGTTACGGGCAGTATGCTGTCAGAGCCAAAGATTCGTATTTAGACCAGTTAATTCTGTATTGCGAGAACTTAGAAAAGGAATCAATAATTCTGTGGTGGTAAGGCATAGATCTAGTCTAGTCTAGTCATCTGTGTAATGCAAAAAGAGAGAGTATGTTTCCATAATTGGTTTTCTGAAATGCTGTTTTCATAATTGGCCATCAAAGAGAAAACACAAAGAGTTTGTCTTCACATAACCTGCTAAGCATTGAGTTTATGCACAATGCATAGTTTTGAGTCTGACAGTATAGTGACCATTTTATATTCAACAGAACATCAGTTTTCTTAAAATCTAATCCATACACCTTGCGCTTATGCGCCACACCTCCAGCCACCACCCCTGAAAAATCATCCTCCTTTCTTACTGCGGCTGCTAATGGTTCCAGGGCAAGACAGAACAATAATGGGGAAAAAGGGCTACCCAGCCAATCCAGTCAATACAAGTATTCCTGAACCTGTACATTTACAAAATCTTAAAAATAGAATCCCATTCTACCAAAACAGACGCTTTTATCAAACACGTCCAGTGAGAAGGCAGCGACCGGAGTCTGATCATTCGCTACTGACCACATGATATTGATGAAAAGCCTAATGTTATCAGAAGAGCTACAGCCCAGAATAAACCCCACCTGATCTATATGTATAAGAAATGTCATAACTTTACTTAATCGGTTTGTCAAAATGTTTGACAATATTTTTAGGTCAAGCTGTATCAGGGAAATTGGACGATAACTCTTACACTTGCTTGGATCATTGTCCTTTTTAAGAATCAGAATGCACTTAAGTGTCTTTTAATGTCTCCAGAGCCAGAGGATTTTTGATTTTGAATTCTTTGACATATTGTTTTCATAGAACAGTTATGGATCAGGGTGTATATCGAATCTCACAGGTTTATGTAATTAAAAGTATAAAAACTAGCAATGTGCACAGTGCTTGCCGTTCACATATCCGAACGTCGCAATCCGTCACATGAACTCCATCTAAATACTATTGAATGTAACTGTTTTCTTATTACCAACTATTTAAACTGTAACTGAATTGGAATACAGTTAGTAATATTTTGTATTTTAAATGCATAATTGCATTTAATGTATTCTGCTACTCCCCAACCCTGGAGGTTGCATTAACTGAAAATTCTCCCATTAAGTCAATTACCAAATTTTGAAACATTGACAGTTAATTCCAAATTCTGTAATTTTGAAAGATTAAAAACCTGGTAACATGTGTCTCTTTTGACCAACTTTGTTTGGATTACGAAGACAGGATCTCTGATTTCATGACTGCAAACATCAGTCATTACATCACTGTGTTATTGCATGTTAATAAAGTGAAACAAATATGAAAAAAGGCGGCACAAAAAAACGGTGCATCATTTCTACCAATTACGCTTGCTTCAAGTTTAGAGCAGAATTGTCAGTTATTTAAGTGGAGTTTCAGAGATGTGTGTTCTTCTTGTCTGTGAAACTTTATGTTGATATCAGGCACACTGAAAACTTTCCATGAACTTGTGCATGTACACAATTTTATTGATAATGTCAAAAAAAAACTTGTTTTAGCGCAGAAGCTGCACGTGCCATTGTAATGGATCCTGAGCTCCTGAATGCAGCTCTAGTATTTATTAAATAAAAACAATATGATGGATAAAAAAGATAATTATGGCAATTTAACAACACAATCTGTCAGAGTTTTATCTAGTACAACTTCTGAAAATAATGCTATGCATAAATATACCTAATCATTTGATCTCAGCATAAAACACCACTAAAACATGCACATCCACATCAAAAAGTGACTGTGAAAGCAAACCAGATATAGGCAAATCGTCAAAGGCTATGCATATTGCTTCACTAACTCCCATGAACAGCATAACAAAACTAATCATACATCAACATAACTTCAAAGCAATGACATACAATTCATATAAATGATGAGCGGTGCACATTAACTAATCCAACCAGAAACACATTAAAATGAGCTTTTAAAACATACCAATGATACTAAATGTTAACTATGCAGGTCTGCACTCAAAAGCTGTAACTTCGTGTGACCATGTTATTTTAAAGTACATTTGATCAAAGCCTTTGATTATTATTGGGCAAAGGTGAACATGCCCCTCAGGCTATCATTGAATTTTACATTACATTCTCCAGATCTCCCTTGATTAACACTGAGGACGATGGGCTAGCCCCACAGACCTTAACAATTATAGAATATCTCAATAATGCCACACATTTTGCACACTTGTCCCTAATGCACAGACGCCACTGATGATAAGTGCCTCGAGAAATAAGTGAGGTACATTTCTCCCTTCTCTGTGGATTCTTTTGATATACACACAATGTTACACAGGCAGCAACTGAGAAAATTACATATACTTACTGTAAACTAGATACATTTTCTGAAGAAAATGTGAGTGGTGCTTGCCCATGCAAAATGTATCCCCAGAATGCAACAATGTGTGAAGTTAACAGGGCATTGCTAAGCGGTTGCTCAAGTGTTTATATTGATTGTTAGGGCCTTGCTAGTTGCATGTGCTGGGCGGTTTCTTTCTGGATATACTTGTATATATGCAGACTGATTTTTTATTAAGATACTCTGCATTATCTAAACCAGATTCATACCAAGGGTCTCATCTGTTTTACCTTACTTCATTTCTAATGGCTTTTGATAATGGAAATGTGTTGTGATATTTGGCTTTTTCTTTAATCGCACACTCTACCCATCTGCCTCCTCGTGCCGAGCTGGAGTTCAAAGGCCCCGTCAGTTTCCCCTTCAGACCTGTCAGATAATGACACCACTCAGTCTCGTGGCTCACTCTCTCCACTCCTTGTGCTCTGACAGCGGGTAAGTTGTTATGTAACAGCCCTCTGTTTCAAAGCCAGTACTTTCATCATGGTCTCATAACGATCAGTTATATAATCCTGTTGTATCATTCCTAATGTGTTAGTTTCTTATTTTGATTGGCTAAGAATATTGACTTTAAATAGCATACAGCCTTCATTAATCTACAGTGCACATACACAGTGTCACCTAATGCAGTATATGACATTCCGAGGACAGCTTCACAGCAGCTCTCAGTGGAAGTTTATAAAGACAGTACTTCAAAAGTCATTATCATAGATGCAATTTGTCAGGGTATGTGTTGAGTAAATGAGCACTCAACTGCAGAGGAAATAGAAATATTTATTAGTAAAAGGTAACAAACTCAATGAATCATCAAAGGACAATAAACTCAGTCCAAGGACAGGTGATGGTCACAGTTAGACTGGGTAAAGACAGGGGGTTTAAACAAGGAGCTGATCAGGTGACTAAATCAGAGGATCCAACAAGGTAGGCTGGCCACTAAAGCCAGGCTGCGAGACAACAGATGTGAGTCACAACCGGAAGATTGGCAGCTAGGACAGGCTGACGGAGTCAGACTGGCAGCCAGAGAGAAAGGTTGGTAGGGAGAGCAGTGAGGTTATGGGACCACCAGGCAGGACTGACAGAGAAGGCCACTCATGCAATGTGGTCGGGTGCCAACCAAGCAGTGACCACCAGGAAACCAGGAACTGGTTAAACAGACAATAAACAGACTAACAAGTCTGACAGAAGTTTGGTACATAGAAGGAAAGCACAAAACTAAACACAATGCACAAACTAAACTAAACAGAATGTTGAGGCTGGAATGGGCCTACTTAGATCCGGCAATGTTTTTCCAGTCTTTAACTGTCCAGTTTTGGTGAGCCTGTGCCCACTGCAGCCTCAGTTTTCTGTTTTTGGCTGACAGAAGTAGATCCTGTTGTGGTTTTCTGCTGTTGTAGCCCATCCACCTCAATGATTGACATGTTGTGCATTCTGAGAAGCTGTTCTGCTCACTACAATTGTACAGAGTGGTTATCTGAGTTACCATAGACTTTCTGTCAGCTTGAACCTGTCTGGACATTCTCCATTGACCTCTCTCATCAACAAGACGTTTCTGTCTGCAGAACTGCCACTCACTGGAATTTTTTTATGTTTGTTTGTTTGTTTGTTGGCACAATTCTGATTAAATTCTAGAGACTGTTGTGCGTGAAAATCCCAGGAGATCAGCAGTTACAGAAATAATCAAACCAGCCTGTCTGGCACCAACTATCATGCCATGCTTGAAATCACTAAGATCACATTGTTTTCCTCATTGTGATGGTTGATGTGAAAATTTGAAGTTCTTGACCCGTATCTGCATGATTTTATATGCATTGCACTGCTGCCACATGATTGGCTGATTAGATAATCACAAGAATAAGTAGGTGTACAGGTGTTCCTAATAAAGTGATAAGTGAGTTTAAAACATTTTTAAAAAGCAACACATGCAACTCTTTAGTGCAATACCTATATCTAGTTTTTGATACTGCAGTTTTTCTGCCCTAAAAGTGTCTGGATGTCTAGCCGCAAAGCTCTTCAGAGGTAGTGATGAATCTGCAGCAAACCTTTGGCAAAATTTGACAATGTGCCGCAAGTTTGCCGCAAATCTCATTTTCATGTGAAAATAATCAGTGGCGAATTTGCTTCAAATTTTTGTAAGGTAAATCGTAGAGATCTCAAAATTGGTGGGATGGTGCCAAATCACCCCCACTGCTCAGGCATGAACACCACACATCCATCTGACTCTAAGCGGCACTGTAATTAACATCGAATGACACAGCGACAGTTTCAAAGCAGCTTTTCCAACACTGGCTAAAACTATGGCTGGTGGAGGTAGGATGAAAATAAGGTGCTTTTCAAACTGTTCTGAGTTTCCATAGAGTTACATTTATTCAAAAACACTGTCAGTAAAGGCAGTAACTTATAAGGCAGCAAGTTAGCTGCCTACACTTTTGGATGCAGCCAATGTATAAAATAGCTTGGCTGTTGATTAGCATAATGGCCAATTGTTTGTCCAATAGCCGACATCAGTCAAAAAGGAAAGCTGTTTCAGAGGCAGAGCAAGTTACTATATAAAGAAAGTAAAATGGGTTCATGTTAATTTCATGTTGACTTGAATGAATGCAGAAAACATATACAGCAGTGTTAAATGTCTAAATAAAGAATACAGCCATGCTTAGGAGCTCTAGTTTGGAGGATAAATTTTTTCGAGTCCAAGGGTGAACACCTGTTCAGGGCAGAGAGTTAGTTGCTAATTACATCAAGTATCATTGATGTACCAGACATGGAGAGGACTCCTAATCTGAATACAGAATCTGAGCACAAACAAGTCCAATATTTGGATGTTGTGCACAAGAATTAAACTAGACCTTTCAATGAGTCATATCTCCAATGGCAGCTTGCACGGGTTGAACAGTGTCCAGTTGCAACCTGGAAGTGTCATTAATGTAGCATCACAGCTTTTCCTGGGAAGATTGTCTTCAAAACAGAATATAATAGAGATGTCACTGATATTTCCTTTGAAACCCTTTGAGCAAAGACAGGTAAAGCACCATGTCACAGTGCCCGTAATGGGATCACAGGTTCAATAGGGTTCAAGATTTACCCTCGACTGCAATCAGCTGCAAGATTGAAGAACAAGAAAGGGCACAAATCACACACTCAGTTAGTGGCAGTTTCCGAAACCTGAAAAATGCTGTTTAGCTATATCCTGAGGGAGCATCAAGGCATGTCAGAATCGAATGTTTGCGTCTGTCTATTGAAATGTTTTCATCTAGTCGATTTTTGAAGCAGTGTAGGTGTACTCTAGCCTATGTGTCCTACCGTATGACAACCTAAAATCTTGTGTGTGCGGTTTGACAGCTTGTGAAAAGAATAAAAATGCATCTCACAGAGCGGTTGTGTTGAAAATAATTATTCTTTTCAATGTATGATTCTATTTGTCCCAACAATTAAACATTGTAATCATTAAATATTTTCTTGCTTATCTCTAAAGCTCACTTTGTTCTATCTAGATTTCTAGATGTTTCATTACGGTGCCAAGGAAGCCAGTCTGAATCATGTTACCTTAAAAGGCACCTTCATAGAGAATCTGTTGTCATGGACTGACTAGGAAGTGTATTATCCAGCCCAATCTCATAAAAATTACTTAACTGTGGCAAACGTTCCGCAAAAAAATATTTAACTTTGTAATCTTTCATCAAAATGTACTATCTGCCTCTGAAACGTCTTTCCTTTTCATCACAAAGCCCTTTTATTTTTCTTATAATTTCCCAATAAACTGTCATATTGAAATCACTTTTCACAATTCAATTAATTTACGACTGATAAAACAGGGTTTCACCTTCCAATTGTTTTGAAAATGTTTTCATTATAAAACCTGTTTCCTCAGGAAATATGTCATTTTATGGCATATATAAGTAAAATGGGTTGTGAATTCTGTTTCATGATGACATGTCGAGGGGCCTAAATCGCTGGAGATCGTGAGTTTCCTTTGGTAGCTGATGCATCTTGCCTCTGCTCATTTCTATGAAGATGAGTTATGCACAACATTGTCGTATCACCAACGCAGAAAACCACCAACTATCATCTCATTAGACATCTCTCACAGAGTTGTGCGTTTCTTCATTTCCAGCACATTTCATTAGGGTTGGGGTTAGGGTTAGCGACATGAAGATACAATTCAACCCTTTGTTTCACTTGTGCTTTGGGGGTATAGGGATAATTTGGGGGTCAAAGTCCACCCCAGGAACCCCCTAGATCAGCCCTGTTTCCAAAACCAATGAACCACCACCAGCAGCAGTCTGAGTAGTTAACACAAGGCAGAATTATGTAAGAAATTAATTCTTGTTTTTAGAGATATCAAACAAGATTAAACGAGGTTTTGCTTAAAACAAGAAGAAAAAAAAAAAACGTTTTGCCAATTGGGTAAGAAAAACAAGCTTGTTTTCCCTTGCTGCTGTTTAAGCACTAATTTCACTACATTTTTTAGGTTTCTCTAAAAAAAAAAAAAAACGGAATATGTTATTCTGACTCAATTTAACAGAAAAAACTCAAAAGAAATGGCTACAGCAGTGTGGTTCCATGGATTCATGTTGTTATTTTGACTCATCAGTGCAGTACTACTATAATCTCAGTTTTCTGTACTTATCTGGCAAGAGTGGCTCCAGGTATGGTCTTCTTCTGCTGTAGCCCATCCAATTAGATATGGTCTGATGTGTTGTGTTATTAGATCTGCTCTTCCAGATATCACTGTCACCTTCCTGTCAGTTTGAACCTGTATGACAATTCTCCTCTGACCTCTCTCATTAACAAGGTGTTTACGCCCACAGAACGGCCACTCACTGGATGTTTTATGTACAATCTTAAGATTGTTGTGTTTGAAAATCCCTCAAACCACCCTGGTACCAAAAATTCTTCCTCGGCCAAAGCCACTAAGATCTGATTTCTTCCCCATTCAAATGTTGAAATCTAATCATTGGGTTTTTTTCAGCATAAATAGAAACACTAAATGGACTCTTCTCTTAGCTGCTCCATAAGGAGACATTATAAAGGAATAGATGAAAATTCTCTCTTCATTTACTCATCCGTGTCATCCAGGATGTGTATGATTTTCACAAACAAAGATTTTTAGAAGAATATTTCAGCTCTGTAGGCCCTCAGATTGATTTGTTTTTTGAACATCCAAAAAGCACATAAAGACAGCATAAAAGTAATCCATATGACCCCAGTGTTTAAATCTATATCTTCAGAAGCGATATGATAAGTGTGGATGAGAAACTGATGATATTGAAGTCATTATTTACTATAAACCTCCTCTTAGACTTTCACGTTCTTCTTTTGTTTTTGGCTATTCACATTCATCAGGCATATTGTTACCTACCGGCCAGGGAGGAGAATTTATAGTAAAAAAGGTCTGAAATATTGATCTGTTTCTCACCTACATCTATAATATCCCTTTTGGTAACATGAATTTAACCACTAGAGTTTTATGGATTACTTTTATGCTGCCCTTATTTATTTTTCTGAGCTTCAAAGATTTGGTCACCATTCACTTGCGTTGTATGGATCTGTAGAGCTGAAATGTTCTTCTTAAAATCTTCGTCATTAAATGGGAGTAAATGTAAGTCATTAAATGGGAGTAAATGATGACAGAATTTTCATTTTTGGGTGAACTATCCCTTTAATGGTTCAATCATCATCCAAACAGTGTTATGGGATATCCTGTGAAAGTGAAAGACAAAGTGAAGAAAATTGTCTAGGTTACTAGTGTAACCCCCGTTTCCTGATGTAGCGAACGAGACTTTGTGTCAATTGAAGTGACACAAGGGGCTTCTTTCGGGAGCTTCGGATACCTCTGAATACGAGAAAAGGCCAATTAAAAATTGGTGAACAGAATTTGCATGTCCCGGCCCCAGACATACGGGTATAAAAGGTGGGGATCGTGCATCTGTTCAGTCAGGTTCTGCACTGAGGAACCGAGAATAAGGTAGAGAATAAGTTTCGCAAGCAAGCAAGATGTAGCGTGCCATAGGAGCATGGGCATCAGACTGCACGTAACCTTCCCCAACGCCCCACTAAGATGTCATTTTGTTCTTATTAGGTTACCGGCATCTGACCAAGTTTTTCCTTCGAGGGGTGGGAACAAGCGACGTGACAAGCATGGATGAAAATGTGCCAAATACGTCACATGGGCCCATGGGCGCAGTGGTAGGTCCTGCCTAATGAGGGAGGAGTTCTACAAACACGGTGACCAGGGCAGTGAGGACTGCCCAAGGGAGACGCAGGTGGACCTGACAGGGGACATACACCACAAGGGGTTACCGTGATAACCGGCACCTATGGAGCACCTATTCCAGTACAGAGTTATTAGTACCCGTAGTGGGTCTGGTCAGGAATTCCTCCACTGAATTTGTGAGCCAGAGGGCTGGGGAGGAAAAACATCCAGGGAGGGGGAGTTTGAGGACTCATCTGGGAGTAAAAGCATACGTGTTTGCCTCAGTGGAGGGGAAAAGCACTAGCGCAAGCGGTATACCCAGTCAGTTGTCCCGTGTTACCAAGTTCTACATGCTCAGACCTGACAAAACCCGGGACGAAACCGACTCAACACTGTGCCCACGAGGATGCCACACTCCTTGTAGAGTGTGCTTGAACCCGCAAGGGGGTGGGCATGGCCTGGGTCCGATAGGCCAATGCGATGGTGTCGACAACCCTCTGTTTGGAGACAGCATTCTGTTTCCGCTGTCCGCCAAAGCAAACAAAGAGCTGCTCAGAGAGTTTAAAGCTCTGTGTGCGGTCAAAATAGGTACACAAAGCACGTACCGGACACAGCAATGATAAGGCTGGGTCTGCCTCCTTCCGGGCCAGCGCTTGCAGGTTTCTTATCAGCTTGGCATGGAGGTTCCAGAGGTCATGGCACGGATGCCAGAGGGTGCCCTTTCCCTGAGAAAGAAGGTCTTTCCTCAGGGGACTTTGCTAGGGAGGTGCTGTCACGAGGAGCATAAGAACCAAGTACGAGTGTTCCATTAGAGGGAGTACCAGAGCAGGCATTGGGAGTTCTCTTGGGAAGCGAACAGGTCTACCTGTGCTTTGCAATAATGGTCCTAGATCAGCTGAACCATCTGGGGGTGGAGCCTTCACTCCCCGTCAAGCAAAGCATGTCGTGACAGCGTGTCCACTGTCGTGTTGAGGCTGCCCGGGAAATGAGTGGCATGCAGCGATCTCAGTCGGTGCTGACGCCAAAGGAGGAGTTGGCGGGTGAGTTGTGAAATGTGACGAGAGTGCACGCCACCTTGGCAGTGTATGTACGCTACCGTTGCGGTGTTGTCTGAACGGATCAAGACGCGCTTGCCTCGGATCAGTGGGAGAAATCTCCGCAGGGCAAGAAATACAGCCAGCAACTCTAGGCAGTTGATGTGCCAAAGTAACCAAGGGCCTGACAAGGAGCCGGCAGTTGCGTGCCCATTGCACACAGCACCCCAACCATGTATGGAGACATCTGTGGTGATCAAGATGCATCTGGATACCTACTGTTGGTGGACGCTGTACGCAGAAAGCAGAGGTCTGTCCAAGGGTTCAATAACTGATGGCAACTGGGGGTGAAGACCACACGATACATGCCGTGGCGTCATGCCCATCTCATGATGCAAGTCCGAAGCCAGTGCTGAAGCGGTCTAATATGCATAAACTCTAGTGGCGTGACCGTGGCTGAGGATGCCATATGCCCCAGGAGCCTCTGGAATTGTTTTAAAGGGACCGCGGTGGCCTACTTTGAATGATGATAGACAATTCAGCACAGACTTCGCACGCTCGTTTGTGAGGCGCGCTCTCATTGAGACTGAGTCTAACTCCATGCCGAGAAAAGAGATGCTCTGAACTGGGGAGAGCTTGCTCTTTTCCCAGTTGACCTGAAGCCCTAAACGACTGAGGTGCCTGAGCACCTGGTCCCCCCTGTGAGTGCAAAGTGCCTCTCGAGAGTGAGCTAAGATCAGCCAGTCATCCAGGTAGTTGAGTATGTGGGTGCCCACTTCCCCTATCGTGGCAAGTGCGGCCTCTGCCACCTTCGTGAAAACACGAGGGGCCATCGAACATGAACCATAGAAAGGGTCTGTGTCGGGGCAAAATCAAGACGTGAAAGTACGTGTCCTTCAGGTGTCCCGCTGCGAACCAATCTTGATGCCGGATGCATGTTAGAATGTGTCTGCGTGAACATCTTGAACGGGAGTTTGTGCAGAGCGGTTGAGGACTCACAGGTCCAAGATTGGCCTCAATCCACCTCCTTTTTTGGGTACGATGAAGTAAGGACTGTAGAAACCCTTCTCCATCTCAGCTGGAGGGACAGGCTCTATCACATCCTTTCGTATTACCTCGAAGAGGTTCGTGAGATGGGGGGCATCAGCTTCCTGCAGGTAGCTCTACTCTGGGGCTGAGAGCTGAGACCTGGTTGAGGCAGAGCTACCTGTTTGTTCCTTGTTGCCACAGGGGGACACCCTCGGTGAGCAGATGGGTCTCGGCTGGGTGTAATTCGGCGTCGAGGCAAGATGTGTTGGATGGCCTCCGTCTGCTTTTTCACCGCTGAGAACTGCTGGGTAAAGTCTTCAACGGTGTCACCGAAAAGACAAAGCTTGGAGACGGGGGCGTTGAGAAAGCAGGCTTTGTCAGTTTTCTGCATCTCTACCAAGTTCAGCCATAGATGACATTCCTGGACCACAAGGGTGGCCAATTGAAGAAATGACCAATTGAAGAAATCCCAGATCATAACTTTGCCACCATAGGCTTGTACAGTGGGCACTATGCGTGATGGGTGCATCGCTTCATGTGCTTCCCTTCTTACCCTGATGCCCCCATCGCTTTGGAATAGGGTAAATCTGACCTCATCAGATCACATGAGCTTTTTCTATTGCTCCACAGTCCAATCTTTATGCTCCCTAGCAAATTAAAGTAGTTTTTTTTCCGATTAGCCTCACTAATAATTGGCTTTCTTGTGGCTACACAGCTGTTTAGTTCCAATCCTGTAAGTTCTATCAGGAAGACTCGCAGACTTGAGTGAAATTTAAGATGACATTTATTTGATGAATATAAAACAGAAAAGTAATGTCTCTCTTTGGAGTATGCCCTGTCTGGCGGTCCGAAGAAGCTGCACTCGGAACCGTCATATCCTGCCAGAGATAGGAGGTCGGGACTCAACTGGTGGTGGAGGTTGCCGTGTTAGCACACTGAAACAGCAATGTGATAGATTGTGAGCAGACTTATACAGCAACGGCTTAAATGTGATTGGATAGGAGTTACTCAGCAAATGGTGCGATGATGTGCAGCTGCTAGTCTTCCCACTAGAACTATGCTATGCCTACATTTCTAGTCACATTGTGCTTGTGGCTCTTACTTTCACTATTAAACATAGCCATGAGTTCTACTGTTGATTTTTTACGATGTGACTTCACCAAGGGTTTCAGCAGTGGCGGGTTGTGCATTTTAAGTGTAGGCCTTCAGTGTGATTCATGCAATTAAGAAAGCACACTTTCATAACGAATAAGACACAGCTCACTAGTATTACCAATTTACATTTTAAAAACATGTCCACACACGAAAGCCAGAAATTGAAATTACACTTAATGCTCAAGCAAGCCTAATTTTAATTGCTGCATGACTGTTTGTGAAATGAACGTCTCCTGAACCGACATTCAAAATCATAATTTTTCTCAAAAGTTGAGAATTGATGCACGAGCCTATAAGTTGTAATTCTGACTTCAAGATGCATCCCATTGCTCTTTTCCTAGTAGGATGTTGGAAAATCCGTCTTTCCGAGTTGAACAGAACGCAGCAATACTTTTTAAAACTTGATCCGACACTGAATTCTCAAGCAGCATAATTTACACTTACAAAACTCCTGATGTTGCTGTAACAATGCAAAAAGCACTTACCAATTTACTTGAAGTGAAAATCAGTCCTCTTTTCCTGTTTAATAAATTAATCAATCACACGGTCATATAGAAAATCTTGTGTTTTTAAATCCATAAGGATCTCTTTCTCAACTGTGATACCAGCAGTGATGACAGTCGACTCGTCAACAAGATCTTGCGCTCTTTGCTTTCAAATTACATCACTTAAAGCATGATTGCATCACTCAAGGACAGCTAGAAGTCCTTGACCAGGATATATCCTAAAGATCACACCCACCAAGAACAAATAAATCAATCTGATTGGCTGATGAATCTGCCAAACTGACTTTAGTTGCCAATTGCACCTTTGAGGGATTCTGAAGAAATTCTGAAGGCCTGAGGGGGTGGAGCTCAAACTCACCTGCTGCTTCGGCTTTGGACTTCAGGCATGCGATTTGTGAAAGCTTGTAAACTATTTTTTGTTTGTAAGCATCAAGGAATAAATTCGGACTGGATAAACTTTTAGTTTTTCTCTATTTGTTTGTAGATTAAGTAAGAGTGGAAGGCAATTAAAAATACAAAGGCAAAAGAGAATTAAAAGAGAAAGCTTTGCTGGCCCTGAGAAATCACCACTGTGTTTCAGTCATCTCTGATCACGATCATTCAAGATTTGTTTCCGACCACATTTTTTCCACGAAACTGATGGTTCACTACTATCCTTCCAGGTTTTAATAATGCGTTGGACGCGCTGACTACCACACCTCAAGTCACGAGTTTGAATCTAGGGCGTGCTGAGTGACTCCAGCCAGTTCTCCTAAGAAACCAAATTGGCCCGGTTGCTAGGGTGGGTAGAGTCACATGGGGTAACCTCCTTGTGGTCGCTATAATGTGGTTCTTGCTCTCGGTGGGCTGCGTGGTGAGTTGTGCGTGGATGCCGTGGAGAATAGCATGGACCTCCACATGCACTACGTCTGGATTGAGGAAAGCCACTATGCCACCACAAGAACTTAGAGCGCATTGGGTATTGGGCATTCCAAATTGGGGGAAAAAGGAGAGGAAAAAAATTATATTAATAATGCGTTGGACAGTCCTTAACCCAATTCCAGTGATTTCAGCAGTCTCCTTAGTTGTTTTCTATAATTTGCTCCTTCTGAAACACAGTAACATCTTTTCCATGACCACAGGATACGACATGGTTGTTTAAGAAATGAGAAGCTACACACTGCATCAGTTAGGATTAAAATAATTGTTTCCAGCTGAAACATTAATCATTGCAATAATGATTTAATCATAGGCTCTTAAAGGTGCAGTATGTAAAATTCAGAAACCCTTGTTATTAATGACACCTGTGGCCGTTCAGTGAACTGCAGCAGCTACCTGTTGCTCGTGCTCGTGCACACACATCAGAGGGACGCGAGTGAGCATCGACCAAAACAATGACGTAACGTACAAAGAGGCTGAACGTGATTCAATGGTATCATACTGACAGATGAGGTAGCATAATTAAAATGACACAGTTATGATTGTTTTACTACAAACTTTGAGACTAATTAAAACTACTTATCAGCTAACATAGCATACTAATACACACATACAGCTACATACTACCGAACTATACCAGACAGTTTACTGTTGCACTGCAGTTATGTTGCAATATTGTGTTTTGTATGTCATATGCTGTACTACGAATAAGAAACCAGCATATTTGCTTAAATTTATTCTGTATACCTGATTTTAGTATGAAGAGAATATAAATTAAATTATTTGAAAGTTACGAAGCAATGTAGCTTGTAATTCCTCAATGTTAGCAGGCAAGATCACATTAGCTAAAATGACACAGACCAATCCTTATGGCACTATATTTCACATGCTTTGAAGTTATTTAAGCTTACCTGTCATATAAGAATGGCAATTCAAGGTCGGTTTTAATCTTAACCAAATGAAGGTCCCTCCAGGAATCAAATTGATGTTCACTCTATTTTTTGCTCAACCACTATCATGTTCCCGTTTAGCCAGACGGGATTTGGTAGATAAACGTTTTGGGGGTTTTTTGCTAACGGAGATCGTGTAGGAGCCGGTGTTGTGTTGGGAGTCGGCCGTTTGCTGGATTACATCTCTAAGATAACATTATCTAGTGCTGTAGACAGTTGTCGCTGTTGAATAGCGGAAGAGAAGCACTGAGGCAAGTAAACGTCACATCCATTTCCCAGCAAAAGTGACCCACTCCCTTTGCATGGAAATCAGTCTACAGGCTTTAATAGGCCACCTAGGAAGTCCAGGAAGGGCTAATTCTTCAACTTGCGTTACAGGCCGTTCACACATTGCCAAAAAAAATGCAAATATTACATGAAAATCGTTACATATTGCACCTTTAAATATCTGCTTATTTAAATCCAAACGGCGACTTTATTTTTTGGCCAGGCAGTGTATATAAAACATAATATGGAAAACCCCAAAGTATATAACTGATATTAAAAATAAGAATATAACGTCCCATAACATACAGTATATATGTAACGGTAGCCAGGTGATAGATAGCTGTGCAATGTGTTTAAACCTCACTCTCAAGACCTTAAGAGGTGCACTAGCGACTGACGCTAGAGGCAGTAGCCTTTAGCATCCTTGTTAGCGCACTCGCCTCCCATGCCGGTTCGAGTCCTGTACCATATACAGGTGCTGGTCATATAATTAGAATATCATCAAAAAGTTGATTTATTTCAGTAATTCCATTCAAAATTGAAACTTGGATATTATATTCATTCATTACACACAGACTGATATATTTCAAATGATTATTTCATTTAATTGTGATGATTAAAACTGACAACTAATGAAAATCCCAAATTCAGTATCTCCGAAAATTAGAATATTAATTAAGACCAATACAAAAAAAGGATTTTTAGAAATGTTGGCCAACTGAAAATTATGAACATGAAAAGTATGAGCATGTACAGCACTCAATACTTAGTTGGGGCTCCTTTTGCCTGAATTACTGCAGCAATGCGGCGTGGCATGGAGTTGATCAGTCTGTGGCACTGCTCAGGTGTTATGAGAGCCCAGGTTGCTCTGATAGAGGCCTTCAGCTCTTCTGCATTGTTGGGTCTGGCGTATCGCATCTTCCTCTTCACAATACCCCATAGATTTTCTATAGGGTTAAGGTCAGGCGAGGCACTGTGTGCAGGTGCCAAGTCCTGTTGGAAAATGAAATCTACATCGCCATAAAATTGGTCAGCAGTAGGAAGCATGAAGTGCTCTAAAACTTCCTGGTAGATGGCTGCGTTGACCTTGGACCTCAGAAAACACAGTGGACCAACACCAGCAGATGACATGGCACCCCAAACCATCACTGACTGTGGAAACTTTACACTGGACTTCAAGCAACATGGATTCTGTGCCTCTCCTCTCTTCCAAAGGATTTCCAAAGGAATTGCAAAATTTACTTTCATCAGAGAACATAACTTTGGACCACTCAGCAGCAGCCCAGTCCTTTTTGTCTTTAGTCCAGGCGAGACGCTTCTGACGCTGTGTCTTGTTCAAGAGTGGCTTGACACAAGGAATGCGACAGCTGAATCCCATGTCTTGCATACGTCTGTGCGTGGTGGTTCTTGAAGCACTGACTCCAGCTGCAGTCCACTCTTTGTGAATCTCCCCCACATTTTTGAATGGGTTTTGTTTCACAATCCTCTCCAGTGTGCGGTTATCCCTATTGCTTGTACACTTTTTTTCCTACCACATCTTTTTCTTCCCTTCTCCTCTCTATTAATGTGCTTGGACACAGAGCTCTGTGAACAGCCAGCCTCTTTAGCAATGACCTTTTGTGTCTTGCCCTCCTTGTGCAAGATGTCAATGGTCGTCTTTTGGACAGCTGTCAAGTCAGCTGTCTTCCTCATGATTGTGTAGCCTACAGAACTAGACTGAGAGACCATTTAAAGGCCTTTGCAGGTGTTTTGAGTTAATTAGCTGATTAGAGTGTGGCACCAGGTGTCTTCAATATTGAACCTTTTCACAATATTCTAATTTTCTGAGATACTGATTTTGGGGTTTTCATTAGTTGTCAGATATAATCATAAAATTAAAAGGAATGAACACTTGAAATATATCAGTCTGTGTGGAATGAATGTATACATTATACAAGTTTCACTTTTTGAATGGAATTACTGAAATAAATCAACTTTTTGATGATATTCTAATTATATGACCAGCCCCTGTATATATATATATATATATATATATATATATATATATATACAGTATATATAAAATGAGAATAGCATATACTGTGTGTGTATATATATATATATATATATATATATATATATATATATATATATATACATACACACACACTGGCAGCCAAAAGTTTGGAAAAATTTACAGATTTTGCTCTTATGGAAAGGAATTGGTACTTTTATTCACTAAAGTGACATTCAACTGGTCACAATGTATAGTCAGGATATTTATAACGTGAAAAATTACTATAACATACATACTTCAAGTACATAACTACTTCAAAGAGTTTTTATCAAAAAATCATCCATGTGCTGTAATGACAGCTTTACAGATCCTTGTTATTCTAGCTGTCAGTTTGTCCAGATATTCAGGTGACATTTCACCCCACACTTCCTGTAGCACTTGCCATAGATGTGTCTGTCTTGTCGGGCACTTCTCACACCTTACAGTCTAGCTGATCCCACAAAAGATCCATAACACTCTTTTCCAATCATCTGTTGTCCAATGTCTGTTTCTTTGTCCACTCTAATCTTTTCTTTTTGTATTTCTGTTTCAAAAGTGGCTTTTTGTTTGCAATTCTTCCCATAATGCACCCCTGACTCTTCTCTTTACTGTTGTACATTAAAATGGTGTTAAACTGGTGTTGTACATCTTTCTCTCTTTTTTTGGCCATTTCAAGCATTGTATAAACTTCATTCCTCAAAGCAAAGATTGACTGAAGAGTTTCTAGAGAAAGCTGTTTCTTCTTTTTTTCTTTTTGTCATTTTTGACCTAATATTGATCTTGACATGTCAGTCTGTTGCATACTGTGGCAACTCAAAAACAAACACAAAGACAATGTTAAGCTTCATTTAATGAACCAAATAACTTTTAGCTGTGTTATAATGGCAAGTGATTTTCTAGTACCAAATGATAAAAGTTAGCATGATTATTCAATAAGTTGTTGGATTGATGCTGCTGTCTATATTTTATAAAAAATAACTTTTTCCAAACAGTGATGGTGCTGTTTTTTACATCTGTAATGTTCTGACTATACATTGTGATCAGTTGAATGACACTTTGGTGAATTAAAATACCAATTTCCTTCTGAAACAGCAAAATCTGAGCATTATTCCAAACTTTTGGCTGCCAGTGTGTATATATATATATATATATATATATATAGGTAACTACCTGTTAACCAATGAAATTTGGTTAACTGTAGCATTTTTACCATTAAAATTAGACATTATACAGTGTATGTTGCATAAAATTGCTAATGGTTTATTTCACTCTTTGTATAGATTATCAGTTTAAACATTTAATGATTTGTAATTTTATAATGGATATCAATAGTTTAATATTAAAGATTGGGTCTAACAAGGCTAAAACAATGAAATCTAAACAAAGGCATTTTGAAAGTACAAAAAAAACATTTTTTTAAAGGGATGGCAAAAATGTTCAAAGTCAGTTTTAATGAGACCTTCAACTTACAAAAAAATAAAGCAAAAATTTGTTAGTTGTAATAAAAATCAACTGCTGGGACATGGAAATTACTGAAGTTGAAGAAACTCCCCTGAATGTGTATTCATGTGTATGTACCATACATCATTTTTTATTTCATTTTATTAAATAATTTTTACCTTATTCTTTTGTCCATAGTATAAAGCAGGTGTATTGCACTTTCTTACTTGAGAATAATCTTGAGATACAAATATACAAATGGACACTTTTTTGTAATTCTTGGATTTTATTACTCCTACAATAGGTTTACAGTCCCTGGACAGCTTACAGGAACAACATTACACAATGACGTCAGAAGAGAAAATACTTTTTTTTTAGGAAAGAAATACCCTATGCCTGTATGCCTTTTATGTAAAAAAATAAAATAAAAAAATCATAGATTGAAGCTGAGGTTCTACATGTCAAAGAACAGCCGGTGGCCACAATTACACAACAAACAGGACATTAGTCAAACCCTTCACAGCTGGACATTGTATTTTTGACATAGATTTGTTTTTAATGTCGTTCTGTGACTTTCAGAACAAGGGAATCCTATACAGAGATTAGTCTAGCTTGAAGGCAATTGTGGACTACAAATCTAAGAAAAACCCAAAGGGACTGTAAGTCATACTGGGCTGTTAGATTCTTTGACCTGAAGTGAAAGGGATCCAGGTGAGCATTGTATAACAGGCACACAGAATTAATGAAAATATTGATTATGTGCCCCGTGAACACATCCTCTCAAATGTGCTGCAAGCACACATTTTCTTCACTCGACTGCTCACTCATTCACTATTCCTCTCTCTCTCTCTCACACACACACACGCACACACGCGCGCGCACATACACACAGGAAGAAATTCTCTGGCTATATAAATATATCTGACTGTTTGTGAAATGCACAGGCTCAGCAGGCTTGTAGAAACCGAATGAATGGAAATGAGGCAGCACTACTCTCCACATCTGTGGCAATCATTCATGCGGACACAATGGTGAATCCCTCCGACTCAAGACATTTTCTCAAACACAAACACCAGGTATATGCCTAAAAAAAAGACAAGAGAATTGCAGAAGGCAAATGATGAGACTTGGACATAAACAAGGAAACATAATTAAAACATTAAAAAGCCACTAAAGCTTCTCTATAAAATAACCTCCATATTTTGAAAATAAGGTAGGCAGAAACATACTCTATGAAGTGGGCAAATGCTTGGTCAACACATTGAGTGTGGTTCCATTGTGTGTGTGTGTGTATGTATATATATATATAAACTCTGCAAAAATAGAAATGTCCCTTTTTCAGGACATTTTATTTTAAAGATAATTTTGTAAAAATCCAAATAACTATACAGATCTATATTGTGAAGGGTTTAAACAATTTGACAGGTTAGTGACATCAAATATTTTAAAGATATTCAGAGTTTCGTTTTAGGCACGTAGCAGAAAAAGAAGCGGAAATCCACGAACAGAGCTGCTTATTCTGCTTGAGTGGGCAGTTTTTGGCCAATTTAAGCTTCCATACGGTCCAGACATTTGCCATTCAAGTCAAAGGTTTGGTTACGTGAGACTAATGTCTTGTAGTTTTTTTCCTCTTACTGAAATGGTGTATGAAATTTGAATATCATTAGAATTTCATATTCGTCGTTACAGAAAAAGTGAGTAATTTTCTACAAAATGTAAATAACTTTGGAAATATATAAGTGAAGAATTATGTTAACGGTTCTCAGTTTTACAGCAGGAGTTTGAAAATCCGTGGGGGGGACTTTTATTTTTCTGTGAACTATTCCATTTATAGATTTTGTCCCCAATGACCAATCCCTGTACTGCACCAGGAGGAAACCTCTAAATGATCCCAAGCATTTTATTTTAAGAAATGAGTCTGAACACAGCAGGAGCCTTTAATTTCTTGGCTTGGGTACAAGCTACGCTTTCAATACAAATGAGCCCTGATATGTGTTTTACTCTGTGCCTATGAATATTAAACAGCTCAGCTAAAACAACCTTTCATTAAAGTCAATAACATTATCTTACGATTTCAGCCTTTTCTTGTTTTTGTTATCATGTTTTGTACAATTTCTGAAGTAAAGACATTGAAGATAAAGCATCAGGGGCTGGAGCACCAGCTATACCAACCCTTCAGCCAAGTTGTGGCGTATTTTTCCAGCCTTAATCTTTGCATTAGAATTGATTTATTGTCCCTTATTCATTTTAGATAGTTATTGAATATTGTTATTTACATAAGCTAAATAGCCTATATCATTAATGAAGTCTTGTTTTATTACGTATCATATTTTAATGGGGATATAATTTATTACAGCTGACAGTTATGTGAGCAAACAAGGTTTGAACATCAACCGTAGTGAGATAAAACTGAAGTTCACGACTTTAACACTTCTGTGTACAAATTTGAAGGCTGCTTATTGGTTAAATACAGGTAAATGTCATATTATGCGACTACGCATTACTTTACGGAGTTTACGGCCTACTAATTAAGTCTTGCCTTAAGAACAGGCGGTGCAACCAAATTAAGCACTGACTTAGTAACTACTAGTTTGTTTGTAACTAAGACCTTAGTGTGAACTTTGACACAGCTGGTGCAACCCTACCCAGCATATCACGACAAATACCAAAAGATACCATCTAAGTGTATAAGAGAAGCAATATTGAATTAGAAGGCTGATCTGAACAGGAAGAGAACATCACTACGTACTTGTAGCCTCCCACTCAGACTTGCTCAAGGTCCCCTGTGGAGAAAAGAGATTGTGAACTATCAGAACATAATTAATAACAAAAAGAAACTCTTTTCACTAGAAGGAAAAGATCAGTGCTCACCAGTGGAAGTCTAACAGCAGGATTCTCGGCTATTCTCTTGGCATGGTCATACTCCCCCGGACTATCGGACGCCGGTCTGCCCGTCTCATCTGGAGGGTATTGCTATGACAACAAGGAAGAACAAAACTGTTTGATTCTTCCAAAGTGAAGATAATGCTGCACAGATCTGCAGACATCATTATCCACAATCAGATCTGGCTACCGGAAGCAGCCTTGGGATGAAATCTCAGCTCTCTCATCCAGTGTGCACAAAAAAGGTTCCAACCAACCAAATCCCACATTTTTTTTAAGCAGTAAAGTGGAACAGAGGAAAAATGATTCTGAAGTATTTGGAATTACTTTTTATATTTTCTTATACACTTTTATATCATAAATCATAATGTAACATTGTCAAGCATTACACCCCAAACTTTGTCATTTTCTTTACCATTGCTTTTCCCACTGGTGGTCATGAAATGAGCTCTACCACACATCCCATCAATTTAAAACCTTGCGATTTTAGCCCAAAATTAAATATTCACTCATCATTTACTGACCCTAATGCCATTCCAAATGTGTATAAATTTCTTTCTTCTGCAGAAAACAAATGAAGATTTTAGAAGAATATTTCTGCCCCATAGGTCCATACAACACAGATCAACAGGGTTCAATGCTTTGAAGGTCCAAAAAGAACATAAAGGCAGCATAAAGTTGTTTAATTCAAGTATTCTGAAGTAATCTAATCTGTTTTGGCCAAGGAGACTGATGATGTCAAGATTTACAGTAAAAAAGGTCTTAAATATTGATCTGTTTCTCACCCACACCTGACATATAACTTATGAAGACATGGATTAAACCACTGGAGTTTTATGCATTACTTTTATGCTGCTTTTATGAGCTTCATGGAGCCTACAAGTTTTGGTCACCATTCACTTGCATTGTATGGACCTACAGTAGGGTTGCACTGATACCAAAATTTGGCTTCGGTACAATACTAGCCCTGGTACCTCGATATCGATACTTGGGTAACAAATAAAAAAAACTAAGTTTTTTTTTAAATTACAAAAGAAGAACTGCATAAAAGTCTTATAGATACAAATTATGCCTTTTCTGTTTTAATTTTCTGGATTCCAAGATTGTTTATTGCCCTGGCCACATCTGCAGTCCTCATGCCTCCATGCAGTATGCCTAAGGCACGTTCATGCAGATGAGCAGGGACCCTGGACATCTTTCTTTTAGTGTATTTCAGAATCAGTAGAAAGGTCTCTTTAGTGTCCATCTGTAAGCTGTTAGTGTCTTAATGACTGTTCCACATGTGCATGTTCATTAATTGTTTATGGTTCATTGAACAAGCATGGAAAACATTGTTTAAACCCTTTACAATAAAGATCTGTAAAGTTATTTGATTTTTACAAAATTATCTTTAAAATACAATGCCCTGAAAAAGGGACATTTATTTTTTTGCTGAGTTATATATATCAAATCACTTTTTTAATTGGAATGGCTATAATAGGGACATTTAAACATGGGTGTGGCTTAGTTTATCCAAAAGCCAATGACTCCTAAACAAAGGTTCCGATTGGAATCAAATGCCATACACAAATGAAACATGATTCCTAAGCAGCAAGCACAATTTGGTGTAGATCTGACAATAGTTGGCGCTATAACAGTCAGATATGTTAAAAACATATCTCTATGGTTATTAACCAGAGATTTCTGGAAATTACATTGCTCCCTCTCTCTCAATTTTAAATGCTTACGGGCTATCAGAAAAATTCTTCAAATCTTGGAGCACATGCACAATGCGGCTTGAAACCTGGTAACTGCTACTTGCAGCTAAATTTCTAAATTTGCAGTCAAAATATTTACATATCCTTCAAATGAGATACATTTACTTGAGAAGCAACATTGCCTAAAATATTAAGATTTGTATATATCTTAAAATTATTTTTTATTTTATTTTTTAAGCATAAATCTGACAAAATGTTGAGGTTTATGCATAAAACAAGAAAAAAATGAATTGCTAATTAGGGAAGAAAAATAAACTTAATTCAAGACATTCTATGAAAATTTTGTAATACCTTAGGCAATATTGCTTCAAGTACATATATGGATGTTTTCAATAATTTTACTGGAAAACAACACTAAGATTAAGAAAAAAAAGATGTGGAGATGCCAATCAAACAAACTTCTTGCACACAAAAAACAAACATATGGGGCAGACAATGAATGCTGGGTCTGTGTTTTATGGCACAGAAAATCTGTCATTGACCTCACTTTACAGTCATGTAAAACACATTTAAGAATTTCCTCAAAACAAGCAGAAACAGAAGTGTATGACCCCAGTCTGCATGAGAGCACTTTAGTCAAGATGAAAGTGCTAGAAATTCATTTTGCTTCCATAATGTGAAATGGCGCACACACACACACACACACACACACACACACACTATATCTAAAATATACAAATCTACCAGGTACTGAGTGGACTGAGTCCAAATAAGAGGTTCACAATAAGAACATAAAAATGCATTAATAAAGTAAATAGGGCCAATTATGATTTCATGTGACTTTAAAACATGAATATTTCAGCTCTGTAGGTCTATACAATAGAGGTGAATGGTGACCAAAATTTTGAAGCTCCAAAAAGCACATAAAGGCAGCATAAAAGTGATCCATACAACTCCAGTGGATAAATCTATATATTATGAAGCAGTATGATAGTTGTGGGTGAGAAACAGATCAATATTTAAGTCTGTTTTTCATCCACTCTTATCACATAAACTGGAGTCTTATGGATTACTCTTATGCTGCCGTTATTTGATTAAAAATTTTGGTCAGCATTAACTTGCATTGTATGGACCTACAGAGCTGAAATGTTCTCCTATAAATCTATATTTGTGTTCAGCATAAGAAAGAAAGTCAAAAACATCTGGGATGACATGAGGGCAGGGTCCAAAATTAAAATTGTAACCAACCATAAGCCAAGGTGGCTCGTAAAAGAAAAAAATTTACCAGCAGTCAGATTTCTTACCGGATATTTAAAAAAAAGTATTTTATTTATTTATTGCATTTTATAAGTGGATTTTACAGACATGAGAGAGAAATAAACAATACTTTAAGCATGTTTAAAAGTGAACTGCTTTTTTAAAGAATTATTTTGTTTTATGAAATATTTATTTGCCAGATAGTCCATTTAGAATTATTTCCTTAGATTATTCACTTATTACAACAAACCTACATTTGTATTTGAAACTACATGTCATATGAATACCCAATTTGTAACTAATGAGCTTTAAGAACACATAACACAGTAACAGTTCTTGCTTTATTTGGTTAATTCAGTCAGCCCCAACTGATTCACTAAAAGAGCCGGCTTATAGATTTACTGATAAATAGAGATACCTGTTTTTCAGAAATACATGTCAACAGTTTATTTTAATTTTATCATCAAAATTATGTCTAAATAAAATGTATTTAATTAAAACTTTAATAAAATGAAAATAGAACAATTAATTTTCATTGTACTCTTTTTCTTTTCAAATGAGGTGTTTTTTTTCAGAATCTCACAGCACATTCCAAAATACAGCACTGGAGTTATATTTGTCAAATAAAGTGCTGCATAACAAAACATCATAAGTGAGACATACTGCTTCAATACTATACAATTACTATTGATTTATTATTATTTGTAGTAGTATTACAGTTGAAAAACAAATTGAAGTTTTCACCTCTGGAAAAGTCGGTTACCATGTGACTCAGTGATTACTAAACTACAAACCGCTGATATTTAATTAAATACATATGTATTCTGTATGAAGTGAATTAGCACTCCGTTCATGGTAATCTGCTACAAAAAAAGCATGCGAGTGTGAGACATGGACAACACCGGCTCCACACATTCAGAGGTGCTCACATTTGAAGAATACAGCACATGCAAAATTATTTATATTTTTATATACATATATATATATATATATATATAAATACATACACACACACACACACACACACACACACACACACACAGTTGAGGTCAGAAATGTACATACCCTTATATTGAATTCATTAAAACTCATTTTTACACTACTCCACAGATTTCATATTAGCAAACTCTAGTTTTGGCGTGTCATTTAGGACATCTACTTTGTGCATGACATGTACAGACAGATTGTTTCACTTTTAATTGACTATATCACAATTCCAGTGGGTCAGAAGTTTACATACACTAAGTTAACAGTGCTTTAAGCAGCTTGGAAAATTCCAGAAAATTATGTCAAGCCTTTGTGCAATTAGTTAATTTACTTATGGAGTCAATTGGAGGTGTGCCTGTGGATGTATTTTAAGGCTTACATTCTAACTCAGTGCCTCTTTGCTTAACATCATGGGAAAATCAAAATAAATCAGCCAAGAGCTCAGAAAAAGGATTGTGGACCTCCACAAGTATGGTTCATCCTTGGGAGCAATTTCCAAACACATGAAGGTACCACGTTCATCTGTACAAACATTAGTACGCAAGTATAAACGTCATGGGAACACCATGAGAGGCATTCTGTCTCCTAGAGATGAACGCAGTTTGGTGTGAAAAGTGCAAATCAATCCCAGAACAACAGCAAAGGACCTTGTGAAGATGCTGGAGGAAACAGGTATACAAGTATCTATATCCACAGTAAAACAAGTCCTATATTGACATAACCTGAAAGGCTGCTCAGCAAGGAAGAAGCCACTCCCTCGAAACCACCATAAAAAATCCAGACTACAGTTTGCAAGTGCACATGGGGATGAAGATATTACTTTTTGGAGAAATGTCCTCTGGTATGACGAAACAAAATTGTAACTGTTTGGCCATAATGACCATTGTTATGTTTAGAGGAAAAATGGTGAGGCTTGCGAGCCGAAGAACACCATCTCAACCGTGAAGCATGGGAGTAGCAGCATCATGTTGTGGGGGTGTTTTGCTGCAGGAGGGACTGGTGCACTTCACATGAGGAAGGGAAATTATGTGGATATATTGAAGCAACATCTCAAGACATCAGCCAGGAAGTAAAAGCTCTTCACAAATGGGTATTCCAAATGGACAATAACCCCAAGCATACCTCCAACGTTGTGGCAAAATGGCTTAAGGGCAACAATGTCAAGGTATTGGAGAGGCCATCACAAAACCCTGACCTCAATAGAAAATTTGTGGGCAGAACTGAAAAAGCATGTGCGAGCAAGAAGGTCTACACCAGTTCTATCTGGAGAAATGGGACAAAATTCCAGCAACTTATTATGAGAAGCTTGTGGAAGGCTTCCCAAAACATCTGACCCAAGTTAAACAATTTAAAGGCAACACTATCAAATACTAACAAAGTGTATGTAAACTTCTGACCCACTGGGAATGTGATGAAAGTAATTAAAGCTGAAATAAATAAATCTCTACTATTATTCTGACATTTCACATTCTTAAAATAAAGTAGTGATGCTAACTGATCTAAGACTTGTCTAAAACTGATCTTTGTTATGATTAAATTTCAGGAATTGTGGAAAACTGAGTTTAAATGTATTTGGCTAAGGTGTATGTAAACTTCTGACTTCAAGTGTGTGTTGAATGTTTATGGAATGATATTCATACGTCAGATGGTATCAGAGCATTTTTACGATCACAGGTATGTATTCTGCAGATCAACTGCTAACTGAGACTTTCGATGAGCAATGGGAGTAGCTAATGAGAGCCGTTCCATGTACTGTTCCGCCTTCATTTATTTTTGCTACTTTTCAAATGCCTATTATGTGCAGATTTTACCGTTTTAACTTTGTCCCAGATTTTCAATATTAAACTAAAACAATCCATTATAAAAATAAATTATGACGTTATAAATATGATGATCTAAACCGAGTGAAATCAACAAACATAAATCATTTCAATAGTTATTGCGTGAACATGATTATAACTTTTTTAAATGTAGTCTTTTACATTTGTGGCATAATTTCCACCTCACCAAACAATTTTGTACCCAATATAGTTTTTTACAGTTACAGTACTTGTTAACCAAGTCTACAAAAGTGTCTGTGAAAGCATACTTAAGATGAAATATGGACAAGCAATGTATGACTTAAAAACAAAGAAAAATCAAAGTAGATATCACATGAGCAGAATATTTGATATGGCATCAAGCTGTAATTTTGCAACATTATGCAAAATTGTAAAATAACTGTCTGTTTAAGATACATAAAATAATAACTATGAATTTAGCCTCAGCAAGACAAAAGGAGATGATCGATTTATTAGAAAAAGTTTAAAAATGTCATTTCCAATAGATAATTCTATTAAACACAATACAGCATTTGAGATGTGCTGGAACTGACACTGTGGTGGGAACTTGCATGACTTTCAGGAAAAAAACTAATCTCTTGGGATGCATGTACATACACTGTTGGACATTGTTAGTAGACAAATAAAATGTTTTATCAAGACTTTACGTTCTAGAAGTGCCCAAAGTTCAAGAAACACCAATAATTTAATAAAAATAGTTTAGTTAGTTGTAGCATTGTACGCACAAAAACACACACACATACCTCCAGTGCTTGCATCCACTGCATGAGCATCTTATGCTTTTCATCTTTTACTTTCTCCTCAAAGAATTCCCTGAAGGTTTTCTTGCAAACCAGTCGCATGTTGTACTTTTTTGCCATTCTGGACAGATAAATAAAATAAGTAATTTAAACACATCAACTATACAATAATAATAATACACAGACAGTTATTAAGCATGCAGTGCTACACAGTCTGCACATTTCACCAAAACATGATATTTAAATCTGCAACCTAATGATTTGGATCTGTTTTTAGGAATTTGCTAGAGGAAACAAAGCGTATTATGGAATGAAGAATATCTCTGACACTAGACAGAGAAGCACACATTTGTGAATTAGTTGTGCCCTCTGTTGGCAAGTTAAGGCATTAACGTTCCAAAAACCAGGAGTCAAAGTAGCATATGAGATGTGGCACTTACTCCTCAAACAGGGGGAAATACACCAGGAACTCTGGGACATTGACAACTCCCTCCAGGTTGAAGTCATACTGACAGCCAAACAAAGGGTATACTCCTTTCTTCTGGAAGGTCACACTGTACACTTCATTCCCAAAGCTGTTCGAGACTGATGCTTCCAAGCGCTTCCTGTGGACCACGGTGGCTTATTATAATAAAGCAATGAGAAACATTTCTGTTTTGCTGCTTTTAAGTCATGAAAAGTAGTCAACTGTATAGGGTTGGCACGATATTGAAGTCCCTTTCAAGTCAGGTCACTTTGCAGCCATATTCGTAATGCACACGGACAGCTAGTTTCTCGTCATACTACTTAAATGAGGAAAGACCGAAATGTCTAAAACCGTCTGTGTGTGTGTGTGAGCTTACACCAGCTCAAATGCGTCTGGAGTTGTTCCGATGAAGAATCCTCCCGGTCTGAGTCTCTCACATGCGTTTCTCAGCATGATGTCTGCCTGCTGCTCGCTCTCGAATGAATAATGATACACAAACTGACAGCTGCACAGGTCAAACCGCAGATCAGGATCTCTGTACTTCTCACACAGCAACTCCTGAGGCAGAAAGAGAGAGACAGAGAGAATATAACATGAAATGATGCTCATTGACTTTAAAGTTTCTTCTTTTTTAGAATCAAGTGAAGTCCCTTTTTCTCTCCCAAATCTAAGAAACTTAAAGGCTAAGTGTGTCATTTCTGCACCACTTGAGGAACAGAAATGAACAGCAAAAATAATGACCATTTTCAAACAGGTTTCCTGAACTTTCCCTCCATGTGCTATTGGATTGTAATATGAAATTAAAAACTTGTAAACTACAAGTGATATCAGCAAGCACAAATCTGTTAAAGGGTGTTTCTTCAACTTCAGGCACTTTTACCACTGTGGACTTCTAGAAAGTTAAGTCTTGTTAAAAAAAATTTTCACATATCCAGGTTGTGCTGAGTGACTCCAATCAGGCTTCCTAAGCAACCAAATTGGCCTGGTTGCTATGGAGGGTAGAGTCACACGGGGTAACCTCCTCGTGGTCACTATAATGTGGTTTGTTCTCGTGGGGCACGTGATGAATTGTGCGTGGATGCCGCAGAGAATAGCGTGAAGCCTCCACACACACTATGTCTCCGCGCTAACGCGCTCAACAAGCGACATGATAAGATGTGCAGATCAATGGTCTCAGACGCGGAGGCAGCTGAGATTCGTCCTCCACCACCCGGATTGAAGCGTCACTACACCACCACGACGACCTAGAGTGCATTGGGCACTTGATTTTTTTTTCCAAACATCACTTGTGTCATATTTCATTTTTCAACACTTTTGCTGACTTGGTTAAGAAGTACACTTGACTAGGGAGAAAATTGTTTGGCGTGGTGGAAATTATTTTCACACAATAAATACTGAAATAGTTTGTTTATTTCTCTCTTTGTTTAGATGATCATAATTTTAAACATAATAATGCCTGTTTATAATGGATGTTTAATATTGAAAGTCTCGGTCTGGGACAAGGCTACAGTAAATCTACAGAAAAAGTCAAATCTGTGCATAAAAGGTATTTGCAAAGTGTCAAAAATAAGATAATAATGATATTATAATAAATGATATCTTAAGTGCCAAAAAGTTTTCAAGTCTGTTTTATTGTAACCTACAAATAACAAAAAGAAAAATTAGGACTGGGAAATTTAATGCGTTTCTGCAATCAATACTTGACTATTTAATGCGTTAACTATCAAATTTACGTAATTAATGCAGCATCCATTTTCTTTTCTTACTGAAACCTTACTGATGTTTCCCCACTCTTCCTGTGACTAAAACTGACATTCTTATATTTCCAGGAGGTACACACATTTGATCCGACCACACATCCTAGCACAGAAACTGATTGTGTGAAGCAGTGCACACTTATAATGCGTGATGCACGCCCCGGGCAGAATAAGCATGGGAGTGGATTTACTGTATGGAGAATGGCATGACCACTGATTTTACAGCATGTATACATATACTTCTAATAAACATTTAGACTGTAAAAATTTGTATTAAATATAATTATTATTATTATTAAATAATTAAAATAGATGATGACCAATCATTTTATTCCAAGTTCTTTGAGACAAGGTATAAATACATTTATGATTATATTTTTATATTTGTTTTAATGTTCAATGTACCTTGATTAATCACAACTAATCACAGAACACTGTGTGATTAATTAGTATTAAAACATTAATCAATTCAAAGCTCTAATCGAAATCTGTTCCGTTTTATTAATAATTAAAAAAAAAAAAAAAAAAAAAAACAATCAACCCTGGTTCATGCAAGGCCCTTAGAGGACAGGGCAGGAATCTTTTTCTAAAATAGTTTTGCATTCCCTCACAATAAATATACCAAGGTATTACCACAGTAACCATATTTAACCTTGATATTCATAGTAATCCCATAGTAATAATACAGTGAAACCAAAACTATATTAATAAATATCATATTTTTTTGGTTATTATGGTTTTATAAGAAATATCGCAGTAAACACTAGATTTACCATGGTTAATCTACAGTAAAAACAATGGTTAATACATTGATACAGTAAACTGTATTAAAAAAAAAACATGGTTAGCCTACAACAGTCATGGTAGCTACAATATTACTACAGTAAAACCACTTAAATGGTATCTGTATAGTAAAACCACAATACCCACAAAATTATAATTTTATTACCATATTTTTTTGTTTTCACTACAAATATCATGGTTAAAGTATGGTTACTGTAGTAAAACCATGGTAAACCATAGTAAAGCATATTGCGAGGGGACACAAATCAATTTCAGACCAGAAATTCCCACCCTGTCCTCTAAGGGGTGCCGAATGAAGGTGCCCAGTTTAAGAAAAGCCCATAAATATCCCATCCTCTTGGCACTTTATTGACTGTCCAAAGAATCTAACTTGTGTAGTTGTGGAAACTATCATTAGTTGGCAGTTTCTGCCAATGTCAAATAAAACAGAAGTGTGAACAGCATACCCTGCTGCAGTCTGCCGTGATAAACTCGGCAGAGAATGTGCGGCCCCTCCGTCTTATGTCATTATAGCGCTGCTGACACTGCTCAATGGACACACCAGCGATATCTGTAATAGAGGACCACAAGTACAGTCAAGGAAGTTACATTTAATCAACTAAAGCCAAATGATGACAGAAATGTCCTTTTAGGATGAACTACTTTGACAGTTAGACTTGGCCTAAAGCAAAGACAAAATATATTTAGCTTAATACATTTCTTACCATTTCAAAACAACTTTGCATAAGTGTAATAGCATACATAACTATCATTATTATAAAAAATATTTATACTGCATATCATGTTTGTATTCTACTTAAAACAAAAAAAAAAACTGTATAAGTCAGGTCTGCATTTGACATAATCAATATTTATAGTCATAAGCAATACGTGTTGCTCTCTAGAAAGAATTGTGTGTTTACCTGCACACACTAGTTTGTCAATGTTTCCTTTCTTCCATTTGAGAAGGTCTCCTCCTTTCCCACAGCCCAGATCTAACACAGACACCTCTCTCCTTCTCTGCCTCACCTTGTCCAGGGTCTCGCCTGAGCAAACAACACAATAATCTTATAAAGGTAAGATTTGCCATATGCTCTAATTTGCTGGCAGGAAGACAGCTTGTCCATATTCAAGAGTTAATCAAAGATATCTTAAAATATCTGAGATTAACAACAGGCTCAGATGATATTTTAAAGGAAATGTTGTTCATGTTCAAGATTCACTGACTTAAGATAACTATTTGTTCTATAGGGAATATGTTTTAATAGAACAAAACATAATGTACATTGAGCTGAAATAGACTGGATAATCATAGCTCATAAAGCATGCTAGTTTGAGAGAGAAAAGTAAAGCCGTGTTTCTTACCGATGAGCACGCTTTTCAACCAGTTGTTGAAGTTGCGCATGTGAACTATCCTGCTTTTATTGCGTTCTGCCAACCCAAACTCCTGCAGTTTGTTGTAATGTGTGGCCACTTTTAGGCTGTGTAATTCCCTGGTGACCTGAAAAAATATATTTTAAAGAGGCATTCATAGTTTGGAGCCAATTTAACACGCTCAACAAGCCACGTGATAAGATGCGCAGGTTGCCGGTCTCAAGACGCGGAGGCAGCTGAGATTTGTCCTCCGCCACCCGGACTGAGGTGAGTCACTACGCCACCAAGAGGACTTAGAGCACATTGGGAATTGGGCATTACAAATTGGGAGAAAAAGGAAAAAAAAATATATAAAAATCCCAATGATTTTCCCAATGATGACCAAAATCTCTTGAGATTGATAAGTGATGATATATGCATATGTAGAAACAATAAGTAAGTGGTTTCAACTTCATTTTTTTAATGAAATTGTGCTCAATTGACAAATTCCTAATGAAGAACTACATTACCCATAATCCTCAACAGAGCTCCACCAATCAAAGACTGAAATCACAGAAAAGAGATCAGCAGCGACTGCCCACTCCCATGAAGCATTGTGAATTATGTAGTCAAGGATTTGTACAATATATATATATATATATATATGAATATTTTGCAATGAACATACAATATAATTTTTCTACTTCAATTAATGACTTAGTCAATAGTTTTGTATTGTACTAATGATTCTGATTTAGGGCTGCACAATTAATCGAAATAAAATCGAAACCGCGATATGACCTTGTGCAATTCTTAAATTGCAATGGGCTGCAATTTAATAAAATAAATAAATAGTCTGCTCCCTTCAAAGTTTATTTGCACTACTCAGTGCAGTCTATATTAAATTAGAGCATTGTTTCAATGTTTTCACAGCGGTTCTGCACTCCACAACTCCCTCTCATGCTTGGAGTAACAGAAGTGCTCATAGTTCGGTTCCGTTTACTTATGCGCACTAAACGCTTTATTTACACTAAACTGGCGCGTCCTGCGTGAAGCGTTTTTTATAATTATCTGCGGTAATAATTATTTGCAGTCTCCGCAAGGCACATGTATCATAATAATATCACAGAATACAAGATGGGGTATAATTCAGACGTCTTTATTAAATGATTGCTGAGCAAACAGCATTAACAGTAACACCTGTGGAGTCCAGAAACTTCTCTTCTTTCTCCTGTCATTTGTTTACCTCACGAGAGCGTGTCGCCCTTATTACACTCCCCACGGAAACAAGTGAAAGCGGAACTAATATTACCAACATCCAACAAAATGAAAAGGAAGGAACATACATATAATAAATCTATATCAAATATTTAGTGACTAATATAATGCATTGCTAAATTAAATATAATAAAATAATGAATAAAAATAATTAAATGAAATGGTGACAAACTAACCAAACTTTTCACTTTAAATTGAATTACACCAATGGGTTATGAGTTCAACTTCAGTTTGACATTAAGCCTCATTCTTTAGGACTATCTTATATACAGTAAAGAATAGTTTGTATAAGCCTACAAGTTTTTAAGGCCTAGAGTAAAGAGTAACATTTATATTTTGTGTATGCTGAATTATTCAATCAATCAACATTATTTTATTATTTTAGCAAAAACTAGGCAACAACTATGGTTTTACTAACAGGGAAATTTAGATAAGTGACATTGAGCAGAAAGCTTAACATATAACCAGTTTTGACAGAGCTGCTGATAAAAAGTGAAATGATCAGCATCGATTGATGAGATGAAAATTGGAGATCGGTGTCAGATGTTAAAATCCTGATTGGAGCATCCCTAATATTCAACTTAACTGTTTCAAAAACTAATGTTGATGATTAGTGGGCAGAGATCATGTCACAAAATGGACAAAAACACGTACACGGTGGATGGTAACATTTGGATATGAAGAAAACTGTTTCGCGGTTTATATATTTATTTGTTTGTGGAAAAAAGGTCTCAGTTTGGTTCTTTTTAAGAGGGTTCAAATGTGAAAACCCCAGCAGCCTTTTTTGCAGTTGAACATGTGGAAAACATTACCATCATAATCGCAGTTCAAATCGCAATATTTTTCAAAATAATTGCAATATGACTTTTTGTCCAAATCGTGCAGCCCTAATCTGATTTGATTATGTCATTCACAACCCTTCATGGGATTGTAGTTCATTCACCCAAAATCATCAATTACTGACATTAACAGAGAGCCTCATTCACAATTCACTTCTATCATCTATAAAAACGATGCAATGAAAGTGAAAGGTGAGTGAATATGGCGAGTCGTACAGGTTTGGAACAACATACGGGTGAATAATTGTTGACGTAATTTACTTATTTGGTGCACCATCTCTGTAGACAGTTTTGTAGCTTTGTCTTTTTCTGATTTTCTAGTAAGTTTGCTTTAAATCAAATGCTGTAATGTGATTTCCTGTATCTCAGAGCTGCTTGTTTGATCCCTTTACTGAGTCATTTGAGATGGGGAAAACACTGATCAAGTGTTGCACTCTTACCAGCTTCTTTCTGGGAGAGTCATCTTCACCCCCCTCCTCATCAGGACCATCCCTCTGTCTCTTCAAAGAAGATGATGATGAAGTCTGAGCAACATCTAAAACTGATCCAGTCCTACACTGCTCAGACACTGGATCAGAATATTTACTGTCTGCCTCAAATACACCTGTGAATAAATGCATTACAGTGTATTAATTTTCATGTGTTACGAGTGAATGGGCACAAAAGCAGGAAGATCACACACAAACAGTTATGGACCGCTGGACAAAACAGCTTTACACATGTAAGGAGTGAAATTGAGAATGTACTGATAGAGCAATATAAATGTGTCGATGTAGATTCATAACAACAAATGAAAGTAACATTCATTTCAGTCGTCCAAATCGACAGGTGTTTCGTCTGTGCAGAGACAGATCGAGTCTAGTTAAGTTTTAGAGGGTCACAAACACAATGAAACACATTGGGAGTTTATATGCTCAACGGCAGCATTAGATTACACATGGATCTGTGAAGCTGAATGTATGTTGCCGTACTCACTTGAGTTTTGCGCCATCTTGTACTCGCATACAGCAGCGCTCTTAACGGATGTTCACTGGAGTATTTCATGTGTAGAGAATAAACTTAGCGCCACCTACAGGACTGGCGTGTTACTATGCGTTTGACCTTATAAAAATGAAAAGTAGCTTAATATTAATATTTAAAGAGCTTACACAATCAAATTAAACCAGTAGGATCTTAATTATATTTATTGAAATTTTTTTATGTTAGTTCAGCTACTATTAAAAATTATAAAGTTCAAATGTCTCATCTTGATCATTAATCACCTCATTAAATTGGCTTATCTGTTTATTAACCCTTGCGTCAATAAAAATAAAAAGTTACTCAGAGGTCTTTAGAAGACAAAAATGTCCACGTCAAAAAACTGCCATAATAATTTGTATATATTAATATTATTTTCCACTTTCACTGACTTTTTAACCCAAATCAGTCCTGATAATAACTACCAAATATTCATTTATTTTCTATTTAAATTTTGAATTTAAATGCCAGTTTGTTTAAATAATACCACTGTTAATTTTTCTACACACAAACACATTTATCAATACACACATACAAAACACACTCTGACATCCATACACCACATCCACACAATTTTAGCTGCATCATTTATTCAATTGGCCTGCAGTGCTCTTTAATATAGCAAACAGAAAAAGCATGTGTTTGCTCCATAGGCTAAACGTGAGAAAAATGGCGCCATCTTGTGGAAAAAATTAAACATTTAAATTGTTAAGCCAGGGCTCCGGAATGAACGTTTTAATGGCACTGGGATCAAATATTGCAGTTTTGATGGGTTTCAATGGGGACATTTTTGTCCATAAGGTACTGAGTGTAGCTATTTTGTGTACACAGTATATTATAAATGTATTATAGAACTGAGGTTGAACTATCAAAAATCCCCACAAAGTACACACCATTGGCAAAAATGTATGCCATTGGCATTAACACAGCCAAAATGTTCGAAAGAACAAAAATTAAAAAGACAAAAATGTCTCTAAGGTCGCACAAGGGTTAAAAAATATTTTTTTGCAGAAATGGTGTGTAATCTTATTGGACAATTTTTCAGTGAGGAGCACTTTTGTCCCTGTATATGGCTATATATTATCAAAATATAAAACAGAGGTACAACAGGGCTAATGACACCACTCAAGGAAAATCTGCAGTGTATCAAGATTGAACAAATAAATGGCTTTTTATTGAATATTGATGGAGCAACATTATGTGTGAAAAGAAATAACAGAAGTTTGTTTTGATCAAATAATTTTTTTAACAAAGCAACAAGGAGGCTTTTAGATCCAAACATTGTCCTTTTAGGCTAGTTATTGGACAGTTATTGAAAAACATTGTATTCAATTACCTTGAACAAACAGAAAATACAAACAAGTATTTCATCATTTCAGGGGTTCTCATTAGCTCCATAAATGTGCTATTTTGTGATATGGGAGAAATCCTACGGATAATAAATATAATAATGCTAACTTCTTTTTTTTTTAATGGAGCAGAAAAACAATTGCTGGAAAATTATTGATTTTTTTCATCAGTAAATACAAATATGAAAACTTAAAAGATTTGATATTTGTTCAATATATAAATTCTACGTGTCAACACTTTTTAGATTTTAATTTGTTTAGGCCTATTTAACCTTTTCCATTAACTTTTAATCGCAGAGTAAGCTTGTAGTCGCGTCGATACGATGCATTGTGGGAAATGTAGTTCCATAGAGGTTTTACATCAGTGAGAAAATATGTTCTTTTCAGCGTGAATGTACTTTACTTCCCACAATGCACTGCGAGCACAGTCATTTCGGTGCGTCTGGCGAGGAGTTCTGTGAATGACAGAAGGGACATGAATAAAATGTGTTTGTGTTGGGGAAATGGCATCATGCCGGACATAGACACTCACACTGAATGTAGCCGTGCGGCTCTCCGATGATCATTTGTGTGTGTTCAGACAGATGAACGTGTGAAACTCTGGTTAGTAGTATAGTAGCTCAAACATTAGACATCACTTAGCAAAGCTATCTGACGTTTAGTGACCATCATTACATATTTCATAAATGTGAAGATTGTACTGAAAGATTTTAACCTTAAATATGCTTTTTATATAATAAGGAAGTTGCATTTGATGTTGTTTTTGTTGATATGAATGTAATTAAACTTGTCACATACACATGTTTATGCTTCCAGCTGAACCCGCATCAGTGACGTCATTGCTGAAGGTATATTGAAGGTATACTTGATCTAACAAAAATGTTTTTCCCTTTTTGTATTGCATTAATTTTCTTTGTGCACTTATTTAAACCCAGAAACCCCTAGCTACCATAAAGCTGCATGCTCCAGCCATATCTCAGCACCAGAACATAATACAGAGTAATTATTTCAATTTGGAATAGATGGTGGGACATTGTGGTGACGAGTTTTGCCACAGCAAGCACCGCTCACCTTTTCTTCAGAAATGCAACCTACTCATATAGAACTTTATGTACATGCTTAAAAGTTGATTATACTTAATGATATTGCCAGTACCTATATTCTGGCCCATATTATAAATCTATACCGTGCCTGTTTCTCACACACACACACATACACTCACATAAAGGATTATTAGGAACACCTGTTCAGTTTCTCATTAATGCAATTATCTAATCAACCAATCACATGGCAGTTGCTTCAATGCATTTAGGGGTGTGGTCCTGGTCAAGACAATCTCCTGAACTCCAAACTGAATGTCAGAATGGGAAAGAAAGGTGATTTAAGCAATTTTGAGCGTGGCATGGTTGTTGGTGCCAGACGGGCCGGTCTGAGTATTTCACAATCTGCTCAGTTACTGGGATTTTCACGCACAACCATTTCTAGGGTTTACAAAGAATGGTGTGAAAAGGGAAACATCCAGTATGCGGCAGTCCTGTGGGCGAAAATGCCTTGTTGATGCTAGAGGTCAGAGGAGAATGGGCCGACTGATTCAAGCTGATAGAAGAGCAACTTTGACTGAAATAACCACTCGTTACAACCGAGGTATGCAGCAAAGCATTTGTGAAGCCACAACACGCACAACCTTGAGGCGGATGGGCTACAACAGCAGAAGACCCCACCGGGTACCACTCATCTCCACTACAAATAGGAAAAAGAGGATACAATTTGCAAGAGCTCACCAAAATTGGACAGTTGAAGACTGGAAAAATGTTGCCTGGTCTGATGAGTCTCGATTTCTGTTGAGACATTCAGATGGTAGAGTCAGAATTTGGCGTAAACAGAATGAGAACATGGATCCATCATGCCTTGTTACCACTGTGCAGGCTGGTGGTGGTGGTGTAATGGTGTGGGGGACGTTTTCTTGGCACACTTTAGGCCCCTTAGTGCCAATTGGGTATCGTTTAAATGCCACGGCCTACCTGAGCATTGTTTCTGACCATGTCCATCCCTTTATGGCCACCATGTACCCATCCTCTGATGGCTACTTCCAGCAGGATAATGCACCATGTCACAAAGCTCAAATCATTTCAAATTGGTTTCTTGAACATGACAATGAGTTCACTGTACTAAAATGGCCCCCACAGTCACCAGATCTCAACCCAATAGAGCATCTTTGGCATGTGGTGGAACGGGAGCTTCGTGCCCTGGATGTGCATCCCACAAATCTCCATCAACTGCAAGATGCTATCCTAACAATATGGGCCAACATTTCTAAAGAATGCTTTCAGCACCTTGTTGAATCAATGCCACGTAGAATTAAGGCAGTTCTGAAGGTGAAAGGTGGTCAAAAACAGTATTATTATGGTGTTCCTAATAATCCTTTAGGTGAGTGTGTGTGTGTGTGTATATATATATATATATATATATATATATATAAAATGTATGTATGCATTGGACTTGTATATTATTTGGAACAAGTCCAATACAAGAAAGAAAGAAAAAGGATGATGAAATGACTTACCAAAAATGTACATAATTTGGAATATTTCAATGTCACAAATCTGCTTACCTGTCAAGAAAATATCCTGGTCCTATTTTGCTCCAATATCAAAAGAAACAAATTAGGAATTATATTTTACATGTAGATAATGAAGCCTATTTATAGGCCCATTATTATTTTCATGAAAGTTAAGCATATTTTGCCTCCCAATTCTCATGACCGCAACATATAAAAATAATATTACTTAAATGGTAAAGTCATATATATCATAGAAGTACTCCATTCATACTGTTTTTTTATTTTTGCTGACTGTTACAGTAATGAGAATCATCATTGAAAACAATGGGAATATTAGAAATAAACATCCTGACTGGTTACGGTAATGAGAAAATTTCACATATTTATTGTAAGTATGACTAGGACATTTTCTGACAGGTTAATGAGAATTACCTAACTAGAAGTGGCCTAAAAGAGCAAATTTTATTATTTATTTCAAAGTTTAAAATTGTTATAATCTTAAAACTTTATTTCCTCATTTAAATGAAAAATCCCGGATTTTAAAGTGAACTTTTGGACCCCACTATATATTGTTCTTCCCTGCTGCTGACCTGACTAATATCTCTGTATACTCTTGGAATACTCTCATTTATAAAGACTTTCACAAAATGATCTTGAAGATGAACAAACGTGAATTTCCTAAATGTTCCTACCAACAATTTAAAAAACGTCCGTATGCGTGAAGAAATGTTCCTAAATGCATCTCACTTTATAAATCGTAATTCATTTTAAAATCATGCACATGTGAGGGCCTGGATAGCTCATTGAGTAAAGACGCTGATTGCCGCCCCTGGAGTTCACAAGTTTGAATCCAGGGTGTGCTGAGTGACTCCAGCCAGGTTTCCTAAGCAACCAAATTGGCCCGGTTGCTAGGGAGGGTACAGTCACATGGGGTAACCTCCTTGTGGTCACTATAATGCGGTTCGCTCGCGGTGGGGCGCGTGGTGAGTTGTGCATAGATGCTGCGGAAAATAACTTCCACATGCACACAATGCCACTGTTGTTTTATACACACACACACACACACACACACACACACACATTTCTCAATAGACACATACAAAACACTCTGATATTCATACCAACACACACACAATTTAAGCTGCATCATTTATTCAGTTTGCCTGTAGTGCTTTATAAGCCAACAAACAGAAAATAGGAAAAAAGCATGTATTTGATCCATAAGCTAAACATGAGAAATGGCGCCATCTGTTGGAAAATATTAACAATTAACATTTTGAAGCCAGGGCTCTGGAATGAAAGCATAATATCATAGAATTCATGATTTATGCATTAATGGCACTGTGATCAAATATCGCAGTTTCAATGGGGAAATTTTGATATAACACTTCAGCAAATAAAGACGCTGACTACCAAGCCTGCAGTCACAAGTTCGAATCCAGGGCGTACTGAATGACTCCAGTCAGGTTTCCTAAGCAATCAGTTAGATCAATGGGGAGTTGCTGGGGAGGGTAGAGTCACGTTGGGTTAACCTCCTCGTGGTCGCTATAATGTGTTTCTCGCTCTCGGTGGGGCACGTGGTGAGTTGTGCGTGGATGTCGCGGAGAATAGTGTGAAGCCTCCACAAGTGCTATGTCTCCTTAGTAATCCGCTCAACAGGCCACGTGATAAGATGTGCAGATTGATGGTCTCAGACGCGGAGGCAACTGAGATTCATCCTCCACCCGGATTGAGGCGAGTCACTACGCCACCACGACGACCTAGTGTGCATTGGGAATTTGCCATTCCAAATTGGGGAGAAAAAAGGAGACCCCTCCTCCACCAAAAAGGTGTCCAGCAGTGTTCCACGGAGAAAACCAGCACTCTACTTGCAATAGGGTCTTCTATGGAGATCCAAGATAAATTAGAAGGCTCCCACAGGAAAAAAGAAAATGTGTACAAGGAGATACAGCAAAAAATATTGAACGGCAGCTTCATCAGACAATTGACCAAATCATAAACAGATTTTAAAAAAAACGTACAGTACATGGAGCAGAAAAAGGACCTAAGCAAAAATGGTAGTGGACAGAGCAACCGTAAAACCGTTCACTACGATGCCTTGGACTCTGCTCAGACTCCGACCAGCCAGCAAACTAACCGGGGCATTGAATTAAGCTCAAACACAAATCGCCAATGTCCTCTGCAGCTAATTTTGAGAAGCAATTACATTTGCCTACTTTGTTAGCTTTCCCTACACTCGTCGTCTCTTATTTTGTGCGGTGTTTTTGTTCAGTAAGGGGATTTTTGACCAGCTACTCACTCTTTTTTTAGGCAGTTTATAAGCTATGGCAAATATCCAAATATAACCATCTACTGCATCAGTATTAGTAATGATTACACTGTTAATGTTTATAGAACTTTACTAGTTAAGATTCATTAAAAAGTTCAAACGATTTAATGTAATAACGCTTCCTGTTGTCTTGAGCGTAGATGTCGTCTTTGGCAATCTTGTTGAGCTATGTAATAACATTGGATTTCATTACTTTGTATGTTTAGGTAGTCACGTAAAACATACCATGTAGCCATGTAACCCGTTACATCACCATTCTGTTCTCAAGTCAGTGGAAAAGTGAGGGAGTTTGCGAACCAGCCCCATTTCGGTGGAAAAGGGATATGTGAGATGTCATTGACCGAAGTCAGATACCCACAGTGGGTCCCCCTCTAACTATTTACTGTTTTTTGTTGTTACAGACCACTGGGAATAGAAGCTTGTGTGAAATGCAGCGGTTTATGTGTGCTCGAGTCTTCAGGCAGACGGCTGCCCTGCTGCACAGTCCCCCTGCACAGATGCTGGAAACCCCAGCCCGCTGGTGCTGGACACACCTGAGCTCCAGCCCACGTTGGCTGAGCTCCTCTAGTGCTGTCTGCTCTCCAGCCTCAGGGAAAAACTCTTCCAGAGATCATCAGGATCATGCAGCTACAGTGCAAGATGATCCAGACCCGCTGCAGGACAAATCCATCGGCCTCATCCAGAGGTTCAAAAAGACCTTCAAGCAGTATGGCAAAGTTATGATTCCTGTGCACTTGGTGACATCTACAATGTGGTTCGGTACATTTTACTATGCTGCAATGAAGTAAGTCGATTTATTAAGATTAATCATATTATGAAAATTTGGGTTCAATGTGTATGACTTTCTATCTTCTGCAGAACACAAAGATTTTTATAAGAATATTTCAGCTTTGAAAATCCATACAATGCAAGTGAATGGTGGGTATAATTTTGAAGCTCAAAAAGCACATAAAGGTAGCATTAAAGTAATCCATACAGGTCTAGTTGTTAAATCCAAATCTTCAGAAGGGATACGATAGTTGTGGGTGAGAAACAGATCAATATTTAAGTCCTTTTTTACTATAAATTCTCCTCCCTGCCCAGAAGCTGGAGATAAGCATGAAAAATGTGAATCACCAAAAACAAAAGAAGTAAGTGAAACTGGAGATTTATAGTAAAAAAAAAAAAAAAAAAAAGGACTTAAATATGGATTTGTTTCTCACTCTCACCTATCATTGTGCTTCTGAAGACAGATTAAACCACTGGAGTCTTTTGGATTACTTTGTGTGCGTTTTGGACCATGAAAGTTCTGGTCACCATTCGCTTGTATTATATGGACCTACAGAGCTGACATATTCTTCTAAAAACTTTTGTTTGTGTTCTGCAGAATAAAGTAAGTCATACATATACTGGGATGGCATGAGGTTGAGTAATATGATGAGAGAATTTTCATTTTTGGGTGAACTATCCCTTTAAGATGCCCTATTAAGGCCGTAACATCCTCTATGCAAATATGTATTCAAGTTTTTTTTTTTTATAAATGAAGATGAAATCACACTGACTCGTGGCTTCTACAGAAGTGTAGGTCATGGCTTAACAACTTTAGAGCGCATGGTATGTCTGTTTTGAAAGGCTTAAACATTAGCGTTAAATGTATTTCTTTGGTGAAAATGAGATCTACTCCCAGACGTTTGTACTATAAATCGGTCTATCACTAGTAACATTTCATAATTGAATTCAAAGAAATATCATTTATTATTGGGCTGGGCTATATATCAAATATTCCCGATATAATCAAAATTATGTTAGTGTTTTTTGGGGGGTTTTTGGCCATTGCGTTTCGTAAAGAGTGCATAAGTAGACGAATTTCACGATACTTCAGGGCTACACAATTAATCAAAATATTGATATGGTCATATGTGAAAAAAGCTGTGTGCCCTTCAGAATAAAATGGTAAATAATAATAAATAAACTGGGGCTAAAGCTGTTTTTAGTGTTCTCAGATTAGTTCACATGCTTTTGTGAAATCAAAGTACTGCATGTTCAAGCATTAACCCAATTTCAAATATTAGTAACTGCTACAAGTTATTATATAAATGTACAAACACTGCACATTATAACAGATAAGCTGGATTAACTTCTTTTAATAATTTAGTACTATGCAATATTCAACTGGGTTCCAAAAAAAAAGTAGTTGTTGCACACCTTGTTCAGTCATAAAAAATGTAGAGTAAAATGAAATGAGGGTAAATTATACTTTAAGATACTAGGTATATGGAGTATAAATATAAAAGTGCATAACAATTAAAATGATTAAATGTAATTTTATTGGTTATTTGGGAAAAAAATTGTGTAGGTCCCACTTGTGCTGCAAAAACGGCGCCAACCTGCATCCTGATATGATATTCTTCTCACTACAATTGTACAGAGTGGTTATCTGAGTTACCGCAGACTTTCTGTCAGTTCAAACCAGTCTGACCATTCTCTGTTGATCTCTCTCATCAACAAGACATTTCTGTCCCTAGAACTGCCGCTCACTGGATGCTTTTTGTTTTTGTCAAATTCCCAGAAGATCAGAAGTTACAGAAATACTCAAACCAGCCCATCTGACAACAACAATCATGCCATGGTCTAAATGACTAAGAACACATTTTTTTCCCCATTCTGATGGATGATGTGAACATTAACTAAAGCTCCTGAACTGTATCTGCATGATTTTATGCACAGCACTGCTGTCACACGATTGGCTGATTAGAGAATCGCATTGATTATTGTTGGTGTCAGATGGGCTGGTTTGAGTATTTCTGTAACTGCTGATCTTCTGGGATTTCACACACAACAATCACTAGAATTTACTCAGAATGGTGCAAAAAACAAAACCAGTGAGCGGAAGTTCTGTGGACAGAAAGAGGTCAAGAATGGTCAGACTGGTTCGAACTAACAATGACTATGGTTGTTGTGAGAAGTATCTAATCTCAGAATGCTATTCTCAGATGCGGGTTGCGCTGTTTTGGCGGCACGATGGGGAACTTCACAATATTTGGCGGGTGTTTTTAATGTTGTGGCTGGTTGGTGTATTTGTCAATGCAAACAGATAAATAATATCTAGCAGATATATATTACTAAAGTCTGTCAGATTGTCAGGCTGTAATCTGTTAACCAGGTGTCTGTGGGGAATAAATTGTAACATTTTTGCTTTGTCATTTTATCTCTTAAGTGGTGTGGTGAACTGAGGTAAATGGCACTCTGGAATGTTTACTGTGCAATACATCTTGCGGAATGTGGGTCACCACTGTCTAGACATTTCACAAATGTGGGAGATGGTAATGGATGCTTGAAAATGGCCAATTTCATTCACCATGACCTCACTTTACAGAGAAAGACAACGGTTCCCATCGCCAAATGCACATAACCAAACTAAACAGCTCTTTTAGCTAATATTAAAGATGGTAGTTCTTTTCTAATTTGATCATTTGATTAACATTTCTTTTGCTTAGTTACCCCTGTTGCTAAGGGATCCTTAGGTTCTTTAAAATGTCTTAAATTCACTTTTCAAAACGTAAGCCCAATGAAAAGTCTTAAATATCATATGAAGAGCTCTCACACAGAAGACACTTCTAATAAGGTGCCTGAATACTAAGTTTTCCAATGTAGCATTTTGCATGTTTTAAATGTTTTAGTATAATAGATATGTAGGTAAATATTGCTGGTTTATATAAATAGAATGGATAAAATATTATTCTTTAAGGGATAAACTGTGTGGAAGACATGCCTTGATTATTTTAACTAGATCTTTACTGTATTTTAGTTGCATTAAACATTTTTTATGTATTTTGCAACAATTGATGTTTGATCTCAGAAAACCAAATATTGGCAAAATATCAGGATTTTATTTTAGTTAGTTTTTTATTTGTTTATTGTTTTATCTGATTTCACCATTCATACTGTTCAAATGGTTTCTGGACACAATGTTTTTTTTAAGCTTCATTAAAACCTCAATACTGTGTGTATTTACTTATTTACTGTAAAAAAAATAAATAAAAAAAAAATTGTTGTAGAATTGGTCTTCATTTATTTTTTATATTAAATGGTCTTAATGTCTTCTATTGCCTTACTATTTGGATATCCTGTTCATTTTTTATATTAAAAAAAATTGCACAGTATAATGGTCTTAAAAAAAAAAATTTATTCTCTCATCATTTACTCTCCCTGATGTTATCCCAGATGTGTCCCTTAAAGCTCTGTAGGTCCATACAATTCAAGTAAATGGGTACCAATGTTTTGAAGCTCCAAAAACAAAGTCAGCATAAAAGTAATCCATAAAACCCCAGTGGTTTTATCCATGTCTTCAGAAGAGATATGATAGGTTTGGGTGTGAAACCAATCAATATTTAAGTATTTTTTTTTTACTATAAATTCACCTCTCTGTCCAGTAGGTGGTGATATGCACAAATAAGTTGAATCACCAAAAACAAAATAACAAAGTAAATGTGGAGATTTATCACAAAAAAGGGTCTAAATATTGATACGTTTCTCACCCACTCTTATCAAATCACTTCTGAAGACATGGATTGAACAACTGGAGTCTTGTGGATTACTTTTGTGCTGCTTTTATGGGATTTTTGGAGCTTCAAAGTTCTGGCTACTATTCACTTGCATTGCATTGTTAAATTATGAGAGAACTATTCCTTTAATGAAAATAAGGCCTGGATGTACATTGTCGATATGAATGTACAGTAATGACATTAGAAATCTACATTTTTGTTCAAAAGTGCTTATTTGCTTTTATCTATTTTGTCTATTTCTTTTTCTTAGAGGAGTGAATTTGGTGCCATTTCTGGAGTATGTTGGGTTTCCTGACAAGGTTGTTAAACTGCTGGAGAATTCTCAAAGTGGATATGCACTCACAGCATATGCCATGTACAAGGTAGTATAACTTTTATAAAGTTATTTTGTAATTTGTAAATTAATTATTTAGGTAAACGAAAATAATGTATACATTATTGATTTACTTATTACAATAATTAATAATATTAAAATGACAAAAATAAAATTAGTGGCATGCTTGACCTTGAACTATTGAACCAACTATATAACCAATAATTGAACTAGGTTTGATCGACATCAAGTTGAATGCAAAATCAAAACAATTTGAGTTTAGATTTCCAAAAGTTATATATCTCAGAGCCAGTCATTTTAAGTAAAGAAAGAAATTATATACACACTGGGGGCCAAAAGTTTGGAGTAATGTACAGATTTTTCTCTTATGGAAAGAAATTGGTACTTTCATTTAAAAAAGTGGCATTCAACTGATCACAGAGTACAGTCAGGACATTACTGATGTAAAAAACAGCACCATCACAATTTGAAAAAAATAATTTTTGATCAAATCTAGAGCATCACCTTATCCTTGAGTAATCATGCTAAATGTATCATTTGGTACTTGAAAATCTCTTGCCATTATATCAAACACAGATAAAAACTTATTTGGTTCATTAAATGATACTTAATATTGTCTTTGTGTTTGTTTTTGAGTTGCCACAGTATGCAACAGACTGACATGTCTTAAGGTCAATATTAGGTCAAAAATGGCACAAAAAAAAACAACCTCTTTCTCTAGAAACTCATCAGTCAATCATTGTTTGGACAAATGAAGGATATACAATGCTTGAAATTGCCCAAAAATGTAAGATTTCATACAAAGGTGTACACTACAGTCTTCAAAGACAAAGGACAACTGGCTCTAACAAGGACAGAAAGAGATGTGTAAGGCCAGATGTACAACTACACAAGAGGATAAGTACATCAGAGACTCTAGTTTGAGAAATAGACGTCTCACATGTCCTCAGCTGACAGCTTCATTGAATTCTACCCGCTCAACGCCAGTTTCATGTACAACAGTAAAGAGAATGTATATTGGAAAAGAGTGTTATGGATCTTGACCCCATTGAGTTTTGTGGGATCAGCTAGACTGTAAGGTGTGAGAAGTGCCCGACAAGACCGACACATCTATGGCAAGTGCTACAGGAAGTGTGGGGTGAAATGTCACCTGAATATCTGGACAAACGTAATAGTAATTTTTCATGTTATGAATATCCTGACTATACATTGTGATCAGTTGAATGCCACTTTGGTAAAATAATAAATAAAGGTACAAATGTATTTTCATAAGTGCAAAATCTGTACATTACTCCAAACTTTGGGCCCCCAGAGTGTGTGTGTGTGTGTGTATATATATGTATATTAGGATTAAATGATCGCATATATAAATATTTGCCTTGAAAGCCCCTCATATAACAACAATTGAAAACAACATCATGAAATAATGATACATAGTTATATTTAAAAATTATATATTTGTGTGTGTATATATATATATATATAATTACATTACACACACACACACAAACAGTTGAAGTCTACATACATCTTAGCCAAATACATTTAAACTCAGTTTTCCACAATTCCTGACATTCAATCATAGAAAACATTCCCTGTCTTAGGTCAGTTAGCATCACTACTTTATTTTAAGAATGTGAAATGTCAGAATAATAGTAGAGAGAATGATTTATTTCAGCTTTATTTCTTTCATCACATTCCCAGTGGGTCAGAAGTTTACATACACTTTGTTAGTATTTTGGCCTTTAAATTGTTTAACTTGGGTCAGATGTTTTGGGAAGCCTTCCACAAGCTTCTCACAATAAGTTGCTGGAATTTTGTCCCATTACTCCAGATAGAACTGGTGGGTTAGGTTGAGTCAGGTTTGTAGGTCTTCTTGCTCGCACAAACTTTCAGTTCAGCCCACAAATTTTCTATCAGATTGAGGTCAGTGCTTTGTGATGGCCTTGACATTGTTGTCCTTAAACCATTTTGCCACAACTTTGGCGGTATGCTTGGGGTCATTGTCCATTTGGAAGACCCATTTGCGACCAAGCTTTAACTTCCTGGCTGATGTCTTGAGATGTTGCTTCAATATATCCACATGATTTTCCTTCCTCATGATGCCATCTATTTTGTGAAGTGCACCAGTCCCTCCTGCAGCAAACACCCCCACAACATGATGCTGCCACTCCCATGCTTCACGGTTGAGATGGTGTTCTTCAGCGAGGACATTTCAGAGGAAATCGGAGGACATTTCTCCAAAAAGATTTTCATCACCATGTGCACTTGCAAACTGTAGTTTTTTTTCTGGCAGTTTTGGAGCAGTGGCTTCTTCCTTGCTGAGCAGCCTTTCAGGTTATGTCTATATAGGACTCGTTTTACTGTGGATATAGATACTTGTCTGCCTGTTTCCTCCAGCATCTTCATATGGTCCTTTGCTGTAGTTCTGGGATTGATTTGCACTTTTCGCACCAAACTACATTCATATCTAGGAGACAGAATGCGTCTCCTTCCTGAGCGGTATGATGACTGTGTGGTCCCATGGTGTTTATACTTGCATACTATTGTTTGTATAGATGAACGTGGTACTTTCATGTATTTGGAAATTGCTCCTAAGGATGAACCATACTTGTGGAGGTCCACAATTTTTTTCTGAGGTCTTGGCTGATTTCTTTTGATTTTCTCATGATGTCAAGCAAAGAGTCACTGAGTTTGAAGGTAGGCTTAAAATACATCCACAGGCACACCTCCAATTGACTCCAATTATCCTATCAGAAGCTAAATGTCTAAAGGCTTGGCATCATTTTCCAAGTTGCTTAACAGCACAGTTAACTTGGTGTGTGTAAACATCTGACCCACTACAATTGTGATATAGTCAATTAAAAGTGAAACAATCTGTCTGCAAACAATTGTTGGAAAAATGACTCATCTCATGCACAAAGTAGATGTCCTAAATGACTTGCTAATATGAAATTTGTGGAGTTGTTAAAAAAATTGTTTAAATGACTTCAGCCTAAGTGTATGTAAACTTCTGACTTCAACTATATATATATATATATATATAATTAATTTATTATAATGAATAATAAATCAATAAATATTAAATGTCATATTGAAAGACCCTGCAGCTCATCTGAATACATTTAGTTAGAATGACATTGACCTCCATGTTTGTGAGAATTACTTACAACATTAGGCATTTTGCTACCTTTTTGCATAAGTTAATGTGATACTGGTCTATTTTTCTCTCATTTCCCAAAGATCGCCACACCTGCGAGGTACACAGTGACTTTAGGAGGAACATCACTCTCTGTGAAGTACCTGAGGAAGCACGGCTACATGTCCACTCCTCCACCCGTGAAAGAATACCTGCAGGAAAAGATGGAGGAGACCAAAGAGAGGATCTCCGGGAAGATGGAAGAGACCAAGGATCGTATATCTGAGAGAATGGAGGAAACAAAAGACAAATTCACTGAAAAACTTCAAGAAACCAAAGACAAAGTGTCTTTCAGGAAGAAAAAGGAATAAGTTATGAGAGGGCAGGACGTGAGATATGCACGAAAGACTTTATCTGTCACCTCAAGTTAATATAATGAAGATTCATGTTATTTAACAATATAATACACGTTAAAGAGAGAGTTCACCCACAAATGAACATTTTGCCATCATTTACTCTTGAGAAACAGCATGTGTTTTATTTATATATTCTTATCTAATGTAGACTGTTAGCTCTACAATAATCATTCAAATTATAGGCTAAGTTATCGCAAGATGGCAAAATCATGGATAATTATGATTTTCATTCCCCACAAATGGATATAAAATATCACAGTACATCATAAGCATATTTGTCAGCTGAAAGCTGTTAGACTTTAAAGGATATGTTCAACCAAAAACTGTTCGGAACTGAAAAACACAATAACAGAGAAACTTTAATTCACAAATAGTCTTGTCATTTTGCAAATCAAACAAGTATATTAGAACCAACAGCACTTTTACTTCATTTTTTGAGTTCACTAGAAGTTCCTGTCTTTTAAATTGTTTTTGTTTTTCCTGTAGTTTTGCATAGTGAGAAATGAGGTTCATTGTTGAACCACAGATGTCGTTAAATGTTTCTGCTGGTCAAGCACTTGGGCTGTCTACTTTGACAGTAAATGTTCATGTGGATGTTATGGTAAAAACAGAGGCCGCATCTGTTGTTTTGTCAGTTAACTGATGGATGTACCATGATATGATGACACCTGCTTGTCCAAACTAACAATAAAAACATCAGAAATAAACCGTGATCTGTCCTCAGACTTATGAATTATTTAGCCTTTAACTTTATAGGACTAACCTAAAAATGTCTCACTTTTCTATGCTGTTTGTATTGTATACATCTCTAACTTATTTCTAAGTGAACTGTGAGCAAGCTGTTAAATATTAGTCACTATATTTGTTCACTGTTCCAGATTAAGATCATCTATTGATATACCGCTAAAAAGTATATGCCTGTAAACAAATTGTCAACCAATAAACATTTTAGAGAATTCTCTATCTTGCACGCACACACACAAATAGTAGAGTAAAGCCACGTGTATATATATATATATATATATATATATATATATATATATATATATATATATATATATTTGTCAAAAAGTTGCTAGCGTCATCCTTCCTGTGTTCTGTAAAACGCGCCAGGATCCGAAACATGCTTCAAAGGAGCCAGGAGTGAAAACGCCCTTAGTCTGTTATGTCTATTATATTCATGGCATAATTCTTTGTTTCAAAGTCATCTATAATATGCTGTTGTGTGCCTGATTCCTGACATTTGAAATAAACCTTTAGTACAAATACGCATTTAAAATGTACAGAAAACAAACCAAAAATATTGTTGACTCATCTTGCACTACACAAATGCTCTTCAGAGTCCCTCCAATAATAGCCTTTCACATGCAACTGACTAGCAGTTTGAACATTGTGGTTGATGTCTGTGACAAAAGCAGCCCATTTTTTTCAGCCGACTTGATTCCAGATGAGTGTTTCAGTCTGCAGAACAAAAATTGGCTTTTTCTAATCAGTTGTTATCAAACTATTGAGATTCCATACTATCATTTTAGAATTTAGAAACGCCCATCCCGGTTTGAAAACACCCACAGATTGGAAAACGGCCAGGAACGCTTCCAGGTAGCAATTTTCTATATAAACAAGCAGTATAAAATTACAGCTCCAATCTACATGAATGATGAAAGACCGAAATCTCCAAATCAGTTGGTGAAGATTACGATTAAAGAACATTTGTCAAATTATCAGCTAAATCTGACAAAAATGGAATAAACAAATTGTGCTTCTTTAGCTCAGATCATGCTTAAAAATAAATAAATAAATATTTTTTTCAGGCTAGTCCAGATAATGTGCTTGTATGTTCTCGAGTTTGCTGAGTCAATGTCTGTATCTTTTACCAGTCAGGCTGGACTTCCTTTGCTACATATCGAGCGCAACAGTGTATATAACTTGTTTAAGGGTGAAGAGAAACCGACTTGTTTGCATCATTTACTGGGATTGGGGAGTAACTCCTGGGCACGTTTCACGGGCAATGTTCTCTGATTGGTAGATCATTCTCTGTTGGTCCATGGGTAGTAAGTTGAAATAACATGGACTGATGGATTTAACAGAAGCATACAGTATACCATTGATTAACACCCTTCATGTGTCTGCAAACGAGGCTGTGAGGGATAGACTTTCCGTGTCTTCAATTGCGTGCACTGTATACATCTAGGAATACATCTAAGTATAGTATAAATCTAAGTGGGAAATTCTGTAGTTTCTTTTAGTTCAGGATGTGTCTATTTAAAAATAATAGCTGAAGCAAATTGTCATTGGTATAATTCTGTTTTGCTTGTGGACTTTGTGCAGTTCCAGGAGTTTGGTCTGTATGCATTTTTGCACATTTAAGAATAAAAATACAGCTTGCCATACAATAGGACTCATTTTAGCTGCTTGTGCAATAAAACTACACTCCCCGTCATTATATATAGCTGCATGATCGATAAACTAGACAGATAAAGCATTAACTACACATCTAATGTGGGGCTTTCACTTCATTTTGTTGTATTGGTGCTAACAATGCTTCCTGTCTTTGCCAGTATGAGAAAATGAGAGACAGAAATATGAAATTGCAAAACGAGTTCGCTCTTTCCAACTAAAATCACTTGAACGCACATAACATCGTAAGTACGATACGAACTACCCAGGAGGACTTGAACGCACCATATTATTAATGTCTTGGGCAAGACATGGCTGGTCATGTGATCTTAAAATGGCAGCTATCATGGCAGGTGATGGGGAGACCTGTTCGATTTATTGAATTGAATGCACCTTATGCGCCAGAGAAACTAGCATGAAGTTTACACCAATTGGTCAATTATAAGAGGCTTGCAGCAGCTATTGGCCAAATTCCTGCCTGTCAATCTCTCTGCGAATGCACGAAGCGTTGTTGTGTTCGGCATCAAACTGTTGCCTGACAGTAGCAGCAAATGACAGCTGAGTGGAAACCAGTGGCGTCGTTAGGCCTGGGCTTCTGGGGCTTAAGCCCCGTGTCTTTTAATCCAATTCCAATAATATATTTGTACTCTGATTATTTACCATAAAGGCTTCGGTGCACGATTATATTCAGACGTCTACTTGCGTGTCTTGCAATCAAACGAGTGCACCGCTTACTTCGCACGACTCCTCCCATGACCAAAGATACAGAGACAGACAACAATTAGTAAAATATAATGTGGACACCATGAAAGACAAAGAGTATGATGTGCATTAACAGAAAAGGGTAGATACAGGAGTTGTTACTGAAACGGAATAAAGTGTTCTTCCAAAACATGCAATTCGTCAGTAATGCATTTCGCTGTATTTTGTGCTTGGGGTGGGGTAGGTCTGTGTCTGGGCTAAGCCCCTAGTCTCTTCAAACTTTAAAAACGACCCTGGTGGAAACAATCCCCAAATAAAAGTGCAAATTTACGGAAAATTTACACAAAAATTCCAAAATTGCTTTCGTTCAGGTCGAGATCAATGGGAAGCAGAATGTATGACATGTAAAGCTGCACTTATGTGTCAGTTGCTGATAAAGGTGCAAGTGATTTAGAAGCACACATCAGCTCTGCAGCATAAAGGGTCAGCAAAAGGTGAAAGTTCATCAGGTAAATTAGCGGACTACTTTTTGTAAAATTGTTATCACAGTACTTCATTTTCCATGGCCATTCAAAATAATTGTAATAGTAAATGAAGGTACACTCATGACATCAAATATTTTATTTTAGTACATGGACATTCAAAAGAAAGTTGGAAATATTTATTTATTTATATATATTTATGTTACGCGAATAGTTTCGTTTTCACAGTATTAAAGTTTTCATTCATAGTAACACTGTTCATTATTCCACCTCACTCCAGTCAATAATACACTATTATTATTATTGACTTTCTGAATTTTTAAATACAACAGTAATATATTTCAGTCATGCACCTTTAACTTGAAAACCATCAGGCTTTTATTTTGACGATCGGAACACTCCAGGAAACCTTTATGTCTGGATGTGGGCTTCACAGTGGTTTATTTAGCATCTAATTCCAGTTCTAGTAAAATGCTCCACCGATGCCATTCTAAATGCATATTTATTATAAGTGAATCAAACTATTGAGCATCTACATAGATGTTGTTGTTCGTGAGTAACACTCACAATAAGCAGGGACCGCTTCACCAGTCTGCGCATGCTTACAACAGAGCAGCGCCATTCACTAATGTGCTGATTATTTACCAGTTAGACAGCTTTTTTGCGATTCACAGAGCTATCGTATGTCTTCAAGTGGCTTTGAATAAAATGCACGTGTCATATGGACTACTTTAAAGGTGCTTTTTTGGTTATTTTTTTTTAGTTTTGGAGCTTGACTGTAACGAATATGAATAACACGCAGTATCGGATTTTGATCAGGCACGTTGGACCGATACCCGATCTGTCTAAAACCGTCAGTATCGGATCGGTGCATCTCTATAAAAAATAACACGTTTAAAAAATTACGCAATTAATCTTGACATGTGTTTAAATTCCGTAAATAAAAGTACATATTTTCCTACCATACCAGCCGCAAGTGGGCGGAGTAATCTTGCAAGGTTCATTACTTATTGAACCAGCTGTAGACATACTGAATACTGCATATGTAGATGCCTCATTCGGCTGGTTTGGATATGTCAACCGTGGGGCCTTCTTGGAACGGTCAACAAGGAGAGTTGTTTGAATGTAGGAGAAGCCTCAGAAGGCTGCATAAACTGCTTTTGTGTGGAAACCATGGGCACCTACAGGATTTAATCTGAGGGTATGCACAGAAATCTGCCTAGAGGTTTGCAGGGGCCTTAAAATGAAACCAAACCTGAGACCGCATGGCCCGGCCCGAAAGATACCGTCGGACTTTAAGCCCGAACCTTACCTCTTAATACTTGAATCGCTTACTATCTAATTTCTTCTCCAAGTATCTTCTCCTAGTACAGCTGTATTTTATGCAAGCATATAGGCAACATTCTTAACAGTACCGAAACAGTTAACAAACAGTTTTAACAAGGCACAGCAGCCCCTCAGTACTCTAGAGTATTACTTCACCTGGTGCAGAACAATCTAGAATAATATGAAAGAATGCAACAGTCCCCTCTATGCATCCTGAACTTGTTCAGATTATTGAATCTTTGTGACAACTGCGCTAAAAACAATCTAGACGCAGCGCAAATAATGAAACAGTGCACAGGTGTCTCAACATGCGTTTTTGAGTTCTTTTTATCTCGACGTGGTGTTTCAACAGTGCCTGTCCGGCATGAGACGCTGAAGAAAAAGCAAGATGCGGTGCCGATTTTATTTATTCAATTCTAGTGACTTCGAGATATGCATATTTTTTTCTCGAGTATGAGTAGCATTCATGTAACTATTGGCTAACATATTTCTTCCAGTAACCGTTCAGAACAGACACGTTCTCACGCTAAAAAAGCAAAAAGTCCCACAACGAAAAGAGCAGAACACACCTCGAGATGCGCTTATATCTGTTGAAAAAGTTATTTTTAATCTTGACAGAGCTTCTAAAAACGCTGTTGTTAAAAGACATCTATCCAGTGAATGATCACATGGAAAACAATTGAAAAACAGTGCAAGCAGATGCAAAAACACGTTCAGTTTGAACAGCCCCTTGTTCACATGACACAACACTAGCTGAAGGTTCTCTCAGAAACACAGCCTTTTGTTTCAGTTGACTGTAGGTACATTTACACTGTATCCAGCGCTGTATTCATAAATATCCCGATACTGTTTTACTGTGTGAGAAACCGCTCCAAATGATTCAGTGAGAGAGCGCTCTGAACGAATTGAACTGAATCACAAAAATGATTTGCAAGCCTGTTTGACCAATTCACTGAGAAGAACCAACTCAAAAGTTGGGCATTGCTAGTTGTTCTTTTAAACAGCCAACCTATCCAATATGCCGGACACGCCGACGTATCGCGGTCCATAGCAACAGCTGCTAATAAGTTATCTATGCATAGATATCTATGGTTGTAGAGGCGATGTCAGCAAGCAAAATCATTGACTTTTTCAAGCTTGAAGTACATCTGATTTTGCGAGCTGCATGAATAGGTGGCAGCACAGCCAAAGAATGAGATTCGCTCACTCTGAGGAAGCAGAAATCAAAAGTAACAGTCAGTATCTGGTGTGATCACCAGCTGCATTAAGTTCTGCAGTGCATCTCCTCCTCATGGACTGCACCAGATTTGCCAGTTCTTGTTGTGAGATGTTACCCCACTCTTCCACCAAGGCACTTGCAAGTTCCCAGACATTTCTGGGGGAATGACCCTAGCCCTCACCCTCCGATCCAACAGGTCCCAGACGTGCTCAATGGGATTGAGATCCGGGCTCTTTGCTGGCCATGGCAGAACACTGACATTCCTGTCTTGCAGAGTACAGGCCTCGGTGTAACGGTCATTCCTTTGATGATAAATGCAAGTCCGACCATCACTCCTGGTGAGACAAAACCATGCCTCTTCAGTGAAGAGCACTTTTTGCCAGTCCTGTCTGGTCCAGCGAAGGTGGGTTTGTGCCCATAGGAGACGATGTTGCCAGTGATGTCTGATAAAGACCTGGCTTACAACAGGCTTACAAGCCCTCAGTCCAGCCTCTCTCGGCCTATTGCAGACAGTCTGAGCACTGATGGAGGGATTGTGCGTTCCTGGTGTAACACAGGCAGTTGTTGTTACCATCCTGTACCTGTCCTGCAGGTGTGATATTTGGATGTACCGATCCTGTGCAGGTGTTGTAACACATGGTCTTCCACTGCGAGGACGATCAGCTGTCCTTCCTTTCTTCCTGTAGTGCTGTCTTAGGCGTCTCACATTACGGATATTGCAGTTTATTGCCCTGGCCACATCTGCAGTCCTCATGCCTCCATGCAGAATGCCTAAGGCACGTTCATGCAGATGTGTAGGGACTCTGGGCATCTTTCTTTTGGTGTTGTTCAGAGTCAGTAGAAAGGTCTCTTTAGTGTCATAAGTTTTTATAACTGTGATCTTAATTGTCTACCGTCTGTAAGATGTTAGTGTCTTAACTACCGTTCCACATGTGCATGTTCATTAATTGTTTCTGGTTCATTGAACAAGCATGGAAAACATTGTTTAAACCCTTTACAATAAAGATCTGTAAAGTTATTTGGATTTTTACAAAATTATCTTTAAAATACAATGTCCTGAAAAAGGTATGTTTATATTGATTATAGCTTAGAAATGTAAAATGTATATGTAAAACAGTTCAAGTTCATGGGCAAGGAAGAGGCGAGAAACCAGCTTGACGTATAACTTAAAGGTTTAATGTACAACTCAAAAGACAAACACATAATAGGACGGACATCCGTAATTGAGCTCTCTCTCTCGATCGCCGTCTGCGAGTGGCCTTTATCCCTCTTGACGGCTTAATTAGCCTAATACGGGACAGGGCGTGCGTAATCACGCGCCGGTCCCGCCCTCCACCGTGCCACAGTATAAATGAATTATTATGCATTATTTATATGAATTATCTCTATTTATGGGCCATTCTCAGCAAAAAATTATGTGCGTGATTCATTTGATTAATTAATTGGCATGTCATGTAATATTCAATAAAAAAAGTGTAGTCGATTGACAGCCCTAGTAAAAATATCTCAACATTTGTATTCCAATCAAATAATGAGTCAAACTGTAAATGGAAGGTCAGGTCAAGCACAAATTGTGCAATACAGTATTCTGCACAATGTGTTCTGGCTATTCCATGCATACTGTGCTACAGACTGTAGTATATACTGCAGAAATACAGTAGTAAGTGTAATGTTAGCATGCTATAAAAGTATTCATCTAATGCGAGTGTACATTTTAACCATAGCCTATTTGTACTGTCAGAATTCATTCACTATTAATTTCTTTAGGTGTAAAACTTTTTTAAATTGGAAAAATAGTCCAGCTTCAAAGGAACAAGTTTTGAAAGTAGTTTGTTTTGGTTGAGTTGATTCACATTTATTAGAATAACAAGTTGACAGAAACACAAAGAGACTCATTCTACAGTGCATGTTTTCCTCAACTTTATTGCTCTCTCTAGCCATTTGATGACAGCGAAAGAACAAGCGTGGAATCGTTTCATGAGGGACTACAACCGTATCTTTGAGCAATAGTTTTATTGATTTTTTTTTTTGTCCTTGTAATTATTTGTTTTTATTCATTTTTTAAATATTTTTTAGTCACCTTTTTCCTGTAAAAGTATTGCAATTAACAGACCTCAAACTGAAAACCGCTGACATCACAATTAAATAATAGAACAATACAAATAAAAAAGGCATAAGGACAGCAGTGTTCCTTGCTCAATAAACTTTTTTCCTTGTAAAAAAGAAATGTTTGTAGTCCACAATAGTTCATAGAGACCCATGATGTGATCTTGCGCAAGGCCATTGATGCTGTGAATTTCTGTGGAGTCGGAAATCCTGATCCATTCTCTGAACAAGATGCTGAATTTACACACACAACTCTTCAGTAAGTCAGTCATTGTTTATTCGTTCATTCAAGCACATACAGGAAACGGAACACAGCATGTTTCTGAAGATTAGTCATTTGGTGCAGAGCTCGGAACAGCTCGGAAAGAGACTGCTATGCAAAATTGCAAAATGAACATGCAATGGTCTGGATTTTCCTCCTGTTATGCATTTGCTCTTGCTTTATTCTCACAATAGAACTCCAACTGGTAAATCCCTTTCGTTGGATGTCCCTCCAATAAGATATAGCCTCAACCTGAGCTGCTGTTTTGATATAAACCACAAAACGTCCTTTCTGTTTCTGTGGGAGCCCAAAATCACCAATCCGTTTCATTTGTCCAGTTTATTTCATTAACTGCGGTACAATTATTTTACGTTAATTTATTTTCTGCATTTGACTGGGTGAGGTTCTTACAAGTCCAAACAGCTAGCAGTCACAAAATAAAAATGTCAATAAATAAAATGACAAGAGCTGGCATTTATAATTCTTTCTCCGGAAGTTACAAAAGCAGCAGCTAGTTCTCCTTTATATAACTGCCTTATAATCAGAATATTTGTTTCATCACATAACAGATTTGCATTTACTCTATAGGAAAGAAAAATATAAGAAGTATTTGTCTTTATGTGACCATACTGTAGCATTTCTCTTTGCAAACTTTATTTTTACAAAAAAGACAAAGCACAATTGAAGGCATTCACAAAACTTGATGCCACCGTGTTAAATCTTTTTAATATACTCTATACATTATATTACAGTATTAACAATGCTTTCTTGTGGTTTTCTACCCATTGGGTAGGATATGTGCATAATATATTCAAGTTATATACAGCACCGTACAAAAAAACAGAGTCCGACTACTGAAAGAAGCACCATAGGAAGTGAGGCACAACAAAGGTGGGGACTTTTGAGTGCAAGTGGGTTTCTATGTCTGCTTAAACATGACTGTTAGGCACCGAATTTGCTCATGTAAATAGTAACATGCAAACCTGCGTAAAACGTAAAAAATACATTTCGATTTGTTTTCCTAGTACGACTATGAATGTTAACAAACGGAAAAAAAAAAATCTATGGGAGTATAAAGTAATGGGGAAGCGGATATAAGCCTACATAAGCAGCAGCAGCAGTAGCAGCAATACAGTAAAAACTCAAACTGCGCAGCCAGAATGAGTGATAGGAAGCAGAGCCAATGAGAGGAGGTCGTTTTGAAGCTTCAAACCAAACATTAAACCGAATAGGAAATAACATTTGCTTGTAAATCATGCAAAAGAGATTGTACAGAAACCTATTTTGGGGGAAAACAGTGGCTTTCCCATCCACATGAATCAAAGATCCTGTTAAACTGGTAACATAAATAAATAGTTATTAACAAATAAATAGCCTAAGCTCTGAAAGGTTTTCTATGAGACAAAAGCCGATGGTTTACAAAGCTCGGATTTGATCACAAAAACAATCAACATGTCTGAAAGCATTCCAAATGTGTTCCATGTGGTGATAATCTGAAATAAAAAAATGGGGGAGCACATGGATGTTACAGCGGATCGTGCTAGGTACACTTTCACAAAGAATAAATACTGGTGGAGGATAAACAAGCAAAACCATGTTCCTGTGGTGCCTTGGAATTAAACACCATTCCAGGAGAGAACAATTAGGGATAAAATATGAGATATAGTGTGGATAACTGGAAAACTATATGATGCATGCTTTTCTTAGTGGAAAATGATAAACAAACGATAAACGAGATATGACACGTGATGATGTGCATAAGACTACAGTTCCCATGATTTCCTTGCACTTGGACCCCATGACAATGCTGAAGTGACGTAAGTTTAAAGTGCTACTCGACAGGATGAAAGTGGCGTATGTGTCGTAACTTCCATCTTGCAGATATCCATTCCAATATCTCTCACTTGGTCAGTGGAAAATAATTTGGAATTTGAACAGTTTGTTAAACCCCCTTTTAATAAGTGCCATGATGCAGTTCAATTGTGGAGATTTTAGGCTGGATCAGAGTTCTACATCTCAAAAAAATCCCAGGTACCGGTAGCCATGTATACTCTTTAAAGAATAAGTGCAACATAAAAACTTGTTGTTGTGGTGAGTCTTAAATCCCCAATATATAATATCATGGCACTCAATTTAAATTTTGATTGTTTGTGAACAGTTTATGTTTACAAGTCCAGGAAATGCACAAACAAATAAAAAATGTCTCAATCCTATGACCTAGGTGGTCTCTCACCAAACAATCTGTGCCAACACAAGTTTTCTTTAACTACAGGAAAGCATACAAAACCAAACAAACAGACAAAAATTTAGCCAAGAAGCCCAAACATCCATACAAGGCCCCGAAGTTCTAGCCACAAAAAAAAAAAACATATGTAAGCTTGGTTCCTCAATTCTCTATTCAAATTGTGCAAAAGGCGTGGCAAAGAGTGAAGCCACTCCACTCTAGGTCCTGGAGGCAGTACCAGAGAGCACAAGTGCCTCCTAGTCACACCGGTTTGTCGCGCCGGCTGTCCTTAACCTTGACGAACAGGGTTGTTCTTGTGCCAGTTTGGGCGGAGCCACTGGCTGTCCTCTGATTGGAGGGTGGTGCGTTATTGCTGTGCTGGTGCAGGAAGGAGGTGGAGCCTGGGTACGTCTGACCCATCACCTCACTATAGGTGGGTGGCAGCCCCTCTACGTGCGAGTTCGAAGCACTCTTCCCAGAGTTGCTGCTCGGGGGCCGCGGCCCGCCTCCATGCACGTAAACGTCTATCAGATCGCTGTCGAAAATGGTCCGGTTGGGTGGAGCGCGCACAGACGCACGGCTAAGCTCGAGCTGCTGCTCAGGGTCTCTGAGTTGCAGCGTACAGGGGCCCTTATAGGGTGGCAACTCCTCGCCATCTGACAGGCAAATGGTGGGTGGTAAGTGGATGTCCTGCTGCAGGTACGGGTAGGTGGGCTGGAAGCGGCTGAATCTGTCCCTTTGCATAAATGAAGGCGGGTTGAAGCGGTCTCCACTCCGTGGACCATACATCACCTTAAAATTGAAAAAAAAGAAAAAGATTATCCATTAGAAATTAACATGAGAGTGCAGTGTAAAGGTTTACATAAATACATAATAAAAACATAGCAAGGATGAAGTGTCTTGTAAATTATATTTACCCTTTGCTATATTGAAAGCACTATAACTACACATTATATGTTTTCCATGTAAATTTTTATGTTTTTATTTTTATATGTACAGTAATTTCAAATCAGATGATTGCAACACACTCCAAACAAGTTGAAACAGGGGCATTTTAAGACTAATAACAATTTGATGAGTTGAAATGGTGATGTGAAACAGGAGATGTTTTAGTACTTTATACTGTATAAGGAGCCTCCATAAACAGCCTAGTCCTTCAAGATCAAGGATCATTCAAGACTTGTCAATTTGCCAACAGATGCTTCAGCAAATAATCCAGCATGGATTAATCCAGAATGTTCCCCAAAGACAAATTGGAAGGATTTTGAGCATTTCACCCTCTACAGTGCACAATATAGTTAAAAGATTCAAGGAATCTGTTCAAACCTCAGTGTGTAAAGACGAAAACCACTTCTGAATGCACGTGATCTCAGATGTCACTGTCTTAAAAAACAGCATTTATCTGTAATGAATATCATGAACATGGGCTTGAGATTACTTTAGTAAACCTTTGTTTGTCAACACCATTCGCCGCTGCATCCACAGATGCACGTTAAATCTTTACTATGCAAAGCAGAAGCTATACATCAACACTGTCCAGAAGTAATGCTGACTTCTCTGGGTTCGGTCTCATCTGAGATGGAAAGTAGAACAGTGGAACTGTGTTTTTTGGTCTGAAGAGTCCACATTTCAAAAAGTTTTTTGAAAAACACAGCCATTATGTTCTCCGTGTCAAAGAGGAAAAGGACCATCCAAGCTGTTATTAGCATCAGGTCCACAAGCCAGTGTCTGTATGGGCCAGGGGTGTGTCAGTGCCCATCTGTGAGAACATCACGAATGCACATAGATATAGTGCCTTGCCCCACTCAAAATGGCAGCAGAGACAGCATGGCCCTTTGTTCTATGATCAAAGGTGAGACATAGAACTCGGTTTCCCAGAGTCCTCACAGTCCCACAGCTGGATGTGAAGTCCCGCCCATGGACCCAGCCTCACGTCATCGGTCAAAAGCGGCCTATGACCGATGATGTAATTTTGTCGACAAAACCGCTCTCTCTGCATAATTTTTGTAGACAATTTTTTATGGTCAACGTTGACAAAAATGTCGACTAATCGTTTCAGCCCAAGACAATGGTAATCAGTACATAGATTCAGAATTTTATAATGCTACATTTTAATTTTAAGATAGTTGGAAGTGATTGGATGATGCGGGACATTACTTTGAATATGAATGATTTATTCAGCTTTACAGAAAATCAGCTGTAATGTCTGTAGTGTCTCAAAAACATGAATAAGCAACACTCCTGGAAACAAAGAATCTGATGAAAAAAAATCTGACTTTCTATAGCTTAGTGTATTTAAAATTTCACAGTGTAGTCTCGCTGTCCACATGTGGACATTCATTTTTAATATTGTTAAACATAATAATTATGTATTTTTTTGCTAGTTTATTAGGTGCTACTAATTACAAATCATAAAAGGAAATGGAAAATGCACACAGCAGTCACGCTCAGGTTTCAAGATTATATACAGTATATTTATAATTATTTGAATTATTATGTATTGATTTATATAGAATTAACTTTAAGTTGATATGTAATTATTTAGATAAATACATTTTATGTAATTAATTTGATTACAAATCTGAAATGATTGACAGCCCTAAATATATCATATAATAAACCAATTTCTGTCACTCTTTTAATGTATGTACCACGTAGCTACCATACTGCTCAGGAAGGAGACGCATTCTGTCTCCTAGAGATGAACGTTGTTTGGTGTGAAAAGTGCAAATCAATCCCAGAACAACAGCAAAGGACCTTGTGAAGATGCTTTCGGAAACAGGCAGACAAGTATCTATATCCACAGTAAAATGAGTCCTATATTGAAATAACCTGAAAGGCTGCTCAGCAAGAAAGCCACTGCTTCAAATCCGCCATAAAAAAGCCAGACTACAGTTTGCAAGTGCACATGGGGATGAAGATATTACTTTTTGGAGAAATGTCCTCTGGTCTGATGAGACAAAAATCGAACTGTTTGGCCATAATGACCATCGTTACGTTTGGAGGAAAAAGGGTGAGGCTTGCAAGCCAAAGAACACCATCTCAACCGTGAAGCATGGGGGTGACAGCATCATGTTGTGGGGGTGTTTTGCTGCAGGAGGTTCTGGTGCACTTCACAAAATAGATGGCATCACAAGGAATTATGTGGATATATTGAAGCAACATCTCAAGACATCAGCCAGGTCGCAAATGGGTCTTCCAAATGGACAATGACCCCAAGCATACCTCCAAAGTTGTGGCAAAATGGCTTACGGATAACATAGTCAAGGTATTGGAGTGGCCATCACAAAGCCTGACCTCAATCCGATTTCTGGGCAGAACTGAAAAAGCATGTGCGAGCAAGGAGGCCTACAAACCTGACTCAGTTACACCAGTTCTATCTGGAGGAATGGGACAAAATTCCAGCAACTTATTGTGAGAAGCTTGTGGAAGGCTTCCCAAAACATCTGACCCAAGTTAAACAATTTAAAGGCAATACTATCAAATACTAACAAATTGTAAACATCTGACTCACTGGGAATGTGATGAAAGAAATTAAAGCTGAAATAAATAATTCTCTCTACTATTATTCTGACATTTCACATTCTTAAAATAAAGTAGTGATGCTAACTGACCAAAAACAGGATATGTGCGTATGTGTATGCAAACCTTCAACTATAGGTACAAATGTATGTTTATTACTATGTGCTTAAATATAAGATGTTGTTGTTTTAGATATCAATGTTAAAATATAATTATCTGTGTTTATTTAGAGAGAAATATGGTGGTAAATATTATTAAATATCGTTAAAAGATTAATAAACAAAAATCAAAATTGAAATACAATTATTAAGCAATCTCCTCGAGCCCGATAAATGACATTAATGCACATTATGTTTTATTCTTATTTATATAGATAAAAATTATATATATATATATATATATATATATATATATATATATATATATATATATATATATACACTCACCTAAAGGATTATTAGGAACACCATACTAATACTGTGTTTGGCCCCTTTCACCTTCAGAACTGCCTTAATTCTACGTGGCATTGATTCAACAAGGTGCTGAAAGCATTCTTTAGAAATGTTGGCCCATATTGATAGGATAGCATCTTGCAGTTGATGGAGATTTGTGGGATGCACATTCAGGGCACGAAGCTCCCGTTCCACCACATCCCAAAGATGCTCTATTGGGTTGAGATCTGGTGACTGTGGGGGCCATTTTAGTACAGTGAACTCATTGTCATGTTCAAGAAACCAATTTGACATGATTCGAGCTTTGTGACATGGTGCATTATCCTGCTGGAAGTAGCCATCAGAGGATGGGTACATGGTTGCCATAAAGGGATGGACATGGTCAGAAACAATGCTCAGGTAGGCCGTGGCATTTAAACGATGCCCAATTGGCACTAAGGGGCCTAAAGTGTGCCAAGAAAACATCCCCCACACCATTACACCACCACCACCAGCCTGCACAGTGGTAACAAGGCATGATGGATCCATGTTCTCATTCTGTTTATGCCAAATTCTGACTCTACCATCTGAATGTCTCAACAGAAATCGAGACTCATCAGACCAGGCAACATTTTTCCAGTCTTCAACTGTCAAATTTTGGTGAGCTCTTGCAAATTGTAGCCTCTTTTTCCTATTTGTAGTGGAGATGAGTGGTACCCGGTGGGGTCTTCTGCTGTTGTAGCCCATCCGCCTCAAGGTTGTGCGTGTTGTGGCTTCACAAATGCTTTGCTGCATACCTCGGTTGTAACGAGTGGTTATTTCAGTCAAAGTTGCTCTTCTATCAGCTTGAATCAGTCGGCCCATTCTCCTCTGACCTCTAGCATCAACAAGGCATTTTCGCCCACAGGACTGCCACATACTGGATGTTTTTCCCTTTTCACACCATTCTTTGTAAACCCTAGAAATGGTTGTGCGTGAAAATCCCAGTAACTGAGCAGATTGTGAAATACTCAGACCGGCCCGTCTGGCACCAACAACCATGCCACGCTCAAAATTGCTTAAATCACCTTTCTTTCCCATTCTGACATTCAGTTTGGAGTTCAGGAGATTGTCTTGACCAGGACCACACCCCTAAATGCATTGAAGCAACTGCCATGTGATTGGTTGATTAGATAATTGCATTAATGAGAAATTGAACAGGTGTTCCTAATAATCCTTTAGGTGAGTGTGTGTATATATATATATATATATATATATATATATATATATATATATATATATATATATATATATATATATATATATTTCTTTATATATTATATCATATTTTCAATGTACCTTGAAACAATGGTTTCATTTGGTTGAAAAGGACTGAAATGTTTTAACCCATATTAGAGCAAATACATAAATGTTTTGATCAATATTAAATATTGTCAGAAGGCATAAAAATATTCTGCATTCTCCTCTAGCCCTATTAATGACATGAAAGCGTAAGAGCATTAAACTGTATATTTTAGACAGGTTGTATAACAGGTCAGTTGACTCAACTAACCTCAGTGGTTCCTTGTTGTGTCACCAAACTATCTGTTGGCCATGCACAGCCATCCTTGAAAAGATCCAGAAGAGAGATGATTTGACAACACATAAAATCAACTTTGATGCATTTAAATCAACATCTAATCAAAAACTAAGCATAACCCCAATATAAGAATGAATTAATTACATGCATCTTTAATACAGGACCTCTGGTTTATCTTGCAGCCTCTAGAAAATAAAACAAAAAAAAAGCAAAAAGTAGCAATGCACTATTTCTAATTTATGAGCTTGTTTCTGAATTTAAGAGCTTAGCTGTTTTTTCTCCTTTCATGCTCTGCATCTGTCTCTAAATCATGCCTTCATCCTCTTCCTATCTTAACTCCCTCTCTCTCTCTCTCTCTCTCTCTCTCTCTCTGGGAGGTAAATATGGACTGCAGTCTAGACGATCATGTCTCAGCACTAAACAACAAAACATAAATCAACATAAGGAGGTGCATAACACGCGCGAGTCAACTGGCACTGCTGCAAAGACTCAGAAGTTGGCACACACATGAATGAGTCCCATATGAACATGGTCACAAAGTCACACCCATGGTGATCAAACGAAAGAACAGGAACTCAACACCCACTTGAGTTTAGAACTCACACAGACAGGATACACATGGTGAAGTGGAAACTTTGTAAATAGACACAAATGAATGTAAGATGGCGACACAGGTTCTTGAATTTAAAAATATTTGGGTGGAATGGAAAGCAATGGAATAGAATGGAATAGAGCGCAGGGGTCTCAAATCACATTTTTAAAACCATTTTGAACTTGATAAAATATTTTGAGTCTGACATAAATTATTTTAAAATGTATTGTTTAAAGTGGTGGATTTGGACACCACAAAAAGAGGTGCTTTAATGGTTGAATTGCCTTTGTTTTCAAGGGGATGAATTTAGAGATGCATCTCAGAGGGCTTTAGCATATGAACAATTCAAATTACTGTTAGCATGCTAAAGGCGCCGATACACACTGCGAAGTTCTTAATTTTTCACTCAAAGCTAGAAAGAAGACCAAAACAGTAGAGCAATGTTCTGTTTGTGAAAATTCAGACACTGCCCACGCTGCTACGGCTTGCATTCAGTTTCACTGTGTACTGTACTAACTGTATATGGTTGAATGACAATAAAAGCTACTTGACGAGGATGAGATTCATGCTGTACTGTCAACAGGCTACATGTAAAACATTAACCAATATGACAAAATGTTTTATCAATGAAAACATGACACTTTGACTACATGATGTAGAATCCACATGAGAGATCAGCAAAATAACCAGTTACAACCACTTTATGATAATTTGAAGTAATATCTATGCAGTAGATCATGTGTAATTTGTCATGTTTACATTCTGCATTTATTGTGATAATACTAACGCTAACATGCTGTACATGGCCATATGCACTGGTTAACATTATTAAGTAGTATTTTATAGACTTAATCTAAAGAAATCACATCACATGTCTTTTTTTTTCCAAGTTTAGATATTTTTGTTTCCCGATATTTGGTTAGTACCGGTATATCACCACAATTCTCTCAAAAACACCTCTTTTGGCCAGATTTAGTTAAAAATGAAGTCACACTCATTCATTCTCTGATTTCACTAGATTTATATTGGGGTCTTATTAGCCCAAAATTGATTTCTGCCCCATTTTGACAGGAAATAATTGACTGATCAACCCTGTTCATCGGCTGTTTTAAACAATCGGCCAATTGTACATATTTGGTCATTAAATCAGTGCATCTCTAATAGAAATCTACTTTTAAAAAATTATTTAAACTTACTGTTCAAGTGGGTTAGTTGGTTATTGGACAACTAATCAACCATCTTAACTCATTTGTAAAACAAACAACAACACAGAATAGAAAACACACGCTCACACTTACCGGCTGAATGCCCTCGTCTTGTCGGCGAGCCTGGCTGTGACGTGTAAGGAAGGCCCAGGCTGACAGCCGATAGTGGTTCAGCAAACAGATGATCACAACTACCATTACAGTCATCACCACAATTATGATTATTATCTGAACAAACTCCAGTTCAGCTGCAACACAAGAAAAACCGAGAGAAAATCATTAGCATTGTACACTAATTCAGAGAGATCTGATGTTAAAGCTGAAGTGTGTAATATATGTGCCACTAGCAGCTCTAAATGGAATAAAGCACAAAAGTCTGGTTCTGAAAGTAAAAATCGCATAATTATTTTTATCGATAACTTACACTGATGAGCCAAAATATTATGACCACTCACAGGTGAAGTGAATAATGTTGATAATCTCCTAACAAGGTCACATGTCAAGGCCTGGGTAGAGTAGATGGTAAGCGAACAATCAGTCAACATGCAGGAGAAATGGGCAGGAGTAAAGACCAGAGCGACTTTGACAAGGGCCAAATTTTTATGGCCAGACGACTGGGTCAGAGCATCTCTGAAACAGTAAGGCCTGTTGGGTGCTCCCGATCAGCATTGGTGAGTACCAACCAACAGTGTTCCGAGGAGGGACAAACCACACACCAGCGAGAGGGTGTTGGGTGCCCAAGGCTCATTGATGCGCAAGGGCAACGAAGGGTATCCCGTCTGGTCCGAACCGACAGAAGGTCTACTGTGGTACAAGTCACCGAAAATGTTAATGATGTTACAAGAGGAATGTGTCACAACACAGTGTATCGCACCCTGCTGCATATGGGCTGAGTAGCTGCTGAGCGGTCAGAGTGCCCATGATGACCCCTGTTTACCATCGAAAGCACCTACAGTACAATGGGTACACGAGCATCAGAACTGGACAATGGAGCAGTGGAAGAAGGTTGCCTAGTCCTATGAGTCCGGTTTTCTTTTACATCACGTGGATGGCTGTGTACGTGTGTGCCGTTTACCTGAGGAAGTGATGGAACCTGGAAGCACTGTGGGAAGATGACAAGCTGGTGGAGGGAGTGTGATGCTCTGGGCAATGTTCTGCTGGGAAAACCTGGGTACGGCCATTCATGTTGACGTCAGTTTGACACATGCCACCACCTAAACGTCGTTGCAGACCAGGTATACCCTTCGTGGCAATGGTATTACCTGATGGCAGTGGCCTCATTCAGGATTATGCGCCCTGTCACACTGCACACATTGTTTGGGAATGGGTTGAGGAACATGATGAAGAGTTAAATGTGTTACCCCATGCCTCCAAATTCCCCAGATCTCAATTCGATTAAGCATCTGTGGGATGTGCTGGACCAACAAGTCCGATCCACAGCGGCTCCACCTCTTGAAGGACTTGAAGGATCTGCTTCTAATGTCTTGGTGCCAGATACCACAGGACACCTTCAGGGGTCTTGTAGAGTCCATGCCTTGGAGGGTCAGTGCTGTTTTGGTGGCATGTGGTGGACCAAGCACATATTAGGCAGGTGGATATAATGTTTTGGCTCAACGGTGTAAAAACCTTTAAAGACAGACTTACTGTATAGTAAGCTCTGAGGTTATTAATTGATGCATCTGTTGAATCCATCAGTCTGCGTTATTTTAACTTCATTGTTTAAAAATCATGATTAAACGCAGGATTGTTGAGGAAGAACTACACTACCCATGAGGAGGAGGTAGTATTATGGGGAGGAAATCATTCCTCAGTCTTCAAACTACTTGTATATTTTGTATATTAATCAAATGTAAATATTGTTTCTATACTTACAATAAACAATTTTAAATCAATAGTTTAATATATTTCCATTGCTTTTAATTCAAATAAGTCATTTGCAATGCTTCATGGGATTATAATTTATTCCTTCATTAAACACGTTAAAGGTGCACTAAGTAATTTTGTCCTCATTAAAAAAGCTGAACTCCTTAAGAAATTAATTGCAATTTTGTAACATATCTATGAAATCATGACCACTCACATTAAAACGAAGACTCCAGTCATATCAGTAATGTTATAAAAGCTGTTTTATTCCACATGGAGAGGGTCCGCACATGGGGGCTGCCATGTTAGAATCACATGACCAGCCGAATACTACTCGCTTAATCTCAGTAACCGTCCTGTTATTTGACATTTTCACTCATGCATCACAGAAGTAATCATGGCTGACTGTGAATTGTGAATTTTTACCTTGGCATCAGTAACTGAAAAATATTGCATTTGAATGATGCTGCATCTGCATACAGCACTAGGTGTCAGTGTAAGTCTAAGACGACATGATCAATAACTTGATTTTAAAATAATTTTTGCTTTAAAATTTGCACTACAGTAACTAAGATGGCTGAAAAAGTGGGATGGGACTGTTGACCCTTGATTGCCAAAAAAAATATATATATATATGTTTTAATTTTCTAAAGAAAATTGTGCTTGTCCAGTCAAAAGGGAATTGCTATGTGGTTTCTAGGGTATTATGGGTGGTTGCTAGGTGGTTACTTACTGGCCCATGTCAAAAGACCCCACCACCCAAGTCTCTATGATAGCTGGTCCCTAGATATGGCTCATATCCCTCCTTCAATGTAAATTGGATTTTAGGATTGCAATTTTTCACCTGTTTTATCATCCACCAGATAAAAATCACAAGACTGATTGCTTAGAAAGTACTAGCCTACCTCTCTTCAACAAGCCACACAATTTGAGGTACCATTAGTGTCTGAAGTACAGGCTAAATACTAAAAGTTAGGTGTTTGTACAAATCCCAAACCCAGAGTATGTGCAATAATAATAGTAATGCCTACACTTTCACCTTTAAAGATTTGTGTGTTTTCAGGCACAAATGACATTAACATTACTGTGGTGAAAAGTTTCATGATAGTCACCTAAAAATAAATATAAATGTTATAGCAAGTCCAACATGTTCATCATTCTGACCGCCAGAGGGTAGCAAACAGAACACATATGAGAATACTAAAGATTATGTGTGTGGAGTGAAATTGAACAAAATCAGACTATGATGTAATAGATTAATCCACAAAAATGTGAAAACATGCCATTCAACATGGCTTTTGTCCACTACATCATTAAACTGATTTTTGTGAATGTTTGTGTGGCAGGGCGGAGGGCAGGGCCGGGTCATAATTCCACACACCCGGCCCCTAATTAGGCTGATGAAGCCCGAGAGGGATAAAGGTGACCGGAGATGGCAGTGCGAAAGAGAGTTACGTGCGCCAGTGTAACACAGTTCAATGGAAAGGAGGAGGCAAGAACTGGCTGATGTTATAAATAATATTTTTATGAGGAACTGAACCAAAAGACATACACACACAGGTGACGGGCAGCTGCCTGTAACTCTCTCTCTGTTGCACTGCCGTCTCCGGTCGCCTTTATCCCTCTTTGGCTTCATTAGCCTAATTAGGGGCCGGGTGTGCGGAATCACAACCCGGCCTAATCCTCCGCCCTGCCACAGATTGGTAAATCAAGAAGGAAGCAAATTAAATGATGCTAATTTTAAAACATTGTTTTTACTATTTAAACAGGAGCATGCAATAAAAGGAATGCCTGAATGGACATGACAGTCTCCTCTTCATTTCCTATTTTGGGGTCACTTCTCCAGTGTGAAAAGTGATCAGATGTGTTGCATTCTTCCAGGTGCTTGTTACACCCAGGGCTGACCCCTGAACATACCTCACCCTGCCCAGTCAATACAGGCTTGTTTCCCAGTCACATGAAAACCATGCAGACATGTGCCACACATACATTCACAAAAATCTTATTAGCCCCGCTGGCCACTGAGAAACTCCCATAATTCACTCTTAACACATGAAGGTTTAGGTTCTAAAACTGCTGCAGAGCTGCTACATTAAAGTGAGCCCTACTGCAAAAACCATCAGGGGCTGTATTCACAAACATTTTTTCTTACCACTAAGAGTTCTCCAAAGTGTTCCTAGCTAAGAGTTTTTACTTAAAACCTATACAAAAATCTGCTAAGAGCAAAATTTAAAGGAAATGTTAAAATAAGAATAAGGCAGAGTTGACCTTGTTGCTATGGTTTACTTCACGTTTTATCTGCTTATTTATTTCCTTGGTGAAGCACCCCCAGATCATCACCAATCCTCCACCAAATTTCACAGAGGGCGCAAGGCACTGTGGCTCGAAGGCCTCACCAGTTCTGCGTCTTACCATTACACGAACAGGTGGAGGTTCGTTGATGATCTGGGGGTGCTTCAACAAGGCTGGAATCGGGCAGATTCGTCTTTGTGAAGGACGCATGAATCAATCCACGTACAAGATTATCCTGGAAAAAAATTGCTTTCTTCTGCTTTGACAATGTTCTCCAACTCTGAGGATTGGTTTTCCCAGAAGGACAATGCTCCATGCCATACAGTCAGGTCAATCAAGATGTGGATGGAGGACCACCAGATCAAGACCCTGTCATGGCCAGCCCAATCTCCAGACCTGAACCCCACTGAAAACCTCTGAAATGGATGGATGGCCACAAGCCATCAAACAAAGCTGAGCTACTTTAATTTTTGCACCAGGAGTGGCATAAAGTCACCCAACAGCAATGTGAAAGACTGGTAGAGAGCATGCCAAGACACAAGAAAGCTGAGATTGAAAATCAGGGTTATTCCCCCAAATATTGATTTCTGAACACTTTCTAAGTTAAAACATTAGTGTTGTGTTGTTTAAAAATGAATATGAACTTGTTTTCTTTGCATTATTTGGGGTCTGAAAAACTTATTTTGACCAGTTGTAATTTTCTGCAAATAAATGCTCTAAATTACAATATTCTTATTTGGAATTCAGAAGAAATGTTGTCAGTTCATTTTACTCAAACACATACCTATAAATAGTAAATCCAGAGAAACTGATCATTTTGCAGTGATCTCTTATTTTTTTCCCAGAGCTATATACTGTATGTGTGTATGTGTATATATATATATATATATATATATATATATATATATATATATATATATATATATATATACACACAAACACACACACACACATACACACTTACAGAAATACTCAAACCAGCCCGTCTGGCACCAACAATCATGCCATGCTCCAAATCACTGATATCAATTCTGATGGTTGAGGTAAACATTAACTAAAGCTCCTGACTCACATATCCATGATTTTATGCACAGCACTACTGCCATATGATTCACTGTTTAGATAATCCCATGGATGATTGTTGGTGTCAGATGGGCTGGTTTGAGTATTTCTGTAACTGCTGATCTCCTGGGATTTTCACACACAACAGTATCTACAATTTACTCCGAATGGTGACAAAAACAAAAAACATCCAGTGAGCGGCATTTCTGTCTTGATGCGAGAGGTCAACAGAGAATGGCCAGAATGGTTTGAACTGATAAATTCTACGGTAACTCAGATAACTGCTCAGTACAATAGTGGTGAGAAGAATATCATCTCAGAATGCTATTCTGAGATGAGGGTTGGCGCTGTTTTGGCAGCACGATGGGGAACTTCACAATATTAGATAGGTGGTTTTAATGTTGTGGCTGATTCATCCACATTGCACAGTTTTATTTTGATATGGACAGGGAGTGCAGATTTGTCAAAACCTTTATCTCGTTGTAATTGGGTTGTTTCAGTTAGTGGTAGAGTTAACTTTTTTTAAAGGTCAATGTCAACATTAGGCTATAATATTAAATACATCGACTCAATTGTAATTTAGTCAACACCTTTTTAAATGGTCAATGTCATAATAATATCGTAATAAATTGTTTTTAATGTGGATTGATATCAGCAGCCACTTTAGTCCTCAGGACTACTTCTAAACTGTCATGGGTTTAGGAGCTAGTTTTAGCATTAAAGTGCTTCATCAACTACTCTTAGATGAAAATTTGACGAGTTCTAAAATTAGGAGTGACACATTAGGACGTTTCCACGTTAGGAGCTACTTTTAGCCTTAACATTTTTTTGTGAAAGCGGGACCAGATCTCAAACACATCTACAGTGCGTTGCTGTTGAGGGTGATCTTTTTCAAGTGTACAATATATAATAAATGCTTACAGATTTCAAAGCTAGGGATGTGCAAAATTACATATTTTCCAAATCGACGATGGCATTAAGGAAGCCCTGTATAATTTATTATTTTTTTTAGTTACAAGGAGATGCTCATTCACAATGGCTCACGCTAACATCTTGTGAAAGCAAAAACAGCGCAAGTTCTGAAAAATGCATGTTCTCATGTAAACACGCGAGAGAGCTTCTCTCATGAATGGGCAAATGAGAGCTATGGCAAAAGATTTGTATTTTTCTCTCACCATATTTTCATGCCTTCAAAAGACATTGAATATGAGCAGCACTGACTAATTTTGACACCTTTGAGGTTCTCTTAAAGCTTAACTATCAATTGCCATTGTATTGAATCTAACAAACGGGACATCCTTTAAAATTCCTCCTTTTATGTTTTGCAGACTACTTTGCATAAATAAAATGGCATGAATATTGATGGTTATTTACTTGTTGTATTAATTAAAAATTGGTTCTGAATATTGTTTATCGGACACTTAAATCTAAAAAATAATCAGTATCACATTGGCCGTAAACAAATAATATCTGAACATTTATAACAATGTGAACATTGCTCATGGCAGGTGATTCAACAGCCATTGGTTTTAAATATAATGTTCAAGGTGATGATTTTGTTACAAAAGTGGTGCTTTGATGGTGAAGTGGCTTAGTGCAAAAACACCAAGGAAAAAAAGAAATATCAACTCACTAATCAATCTCATTAGTGGCTTTACATCACATTTTGTGACTAGTCAACCATACTGACCCATCCCTACTCAAAGCCAACTCTGAATGAGGTTTTCTGCTTTATCTGTTGCTGAGCTATCTCAAATTTGAGTATGATGTTTCTGACCTTCCGATCATAGCCACTTTCTCTATCCAGAAACAAGGCCGTACCCAGAATGCAGCTGGGCTGTGTAGTGGCACTGTTAAATAAGCTGCATTGGCGCTGGCTTTGTGCCACGGCTCATTTGGAGAGAGTGCTTGCAAGACAAGGCCCCATCTGTTGAGGGCTTGAAGGAGAGGACCACAGACCAGACGCATCCCAGGAGTTAACTCAGCACAGGAGATAAAATGTCTCAAATCTGTTGCCCTTAACTGGATTACGATCTGTACCGCCTCCAAGACATAAACAACTGGTGGTAAATTGGAAGGGGGGTGGGGAGAGAACATGTTGTAACACACATCTCAACCTCAGAGACACTAAGGTCCTCATCTAAGCCAAGCTAGAGAACTCGGCACTCTCCAAGTCCTCATCCAGGACTATCCACTGCAGTTGTAACAGTTTTCTCCATGCAGCCAGGCAAGCTAACCTCATCAGGTAGCCTCACCCAGTCGTCATTCAGAATGGCCACTTCTGACCCAGTCACATTAAATAGTATTCCTTGAGCCTTGTTCAACCATCCCTGTGTTAATCGGAGGACTCTGGCGTCTAAGTCAGACATGACGGTATTCTGGAAGATCTGTTAATGTGTTATGATTACCGGCACAAACCCCAGACAGAGCAGACACAACAAACTGCCATCAGCCTGTTTGTAACAGGGCAAAAATGTAAACAGACTGTGATTATGTGGCAACAACTGCACAACAGCGAGCCTGAGAGGCAGCTGGGCTATTTTGGGTTAGCCTTATGTGGACTCCCTGAGATCAGATGGTTCAATCCTCTTATCGCTATGTATGCTGCTCCATTGTGTTGTTAGCTAAGAGGAGATATGTGCTAACACCTGTCACCAAGCCTATAACAAGCTCTTAGGTAAACTGGGTGTGCTTTGTTCAAGTGCAGGGACTAACTGTCACCTTGTTCCTAAGGTTGGAAAGCACAGGCTGCTCTTGATCTACGGAGGCCTTTCTGTTTCCAAGTAGAAGGAAATGGAGGAGGCATTACATAAGCCAAACCAAAACTTTTCCTCTCTCTCTCACTCTCTACTTTTTAAGAACGTGCTCACAAGCTGCAAAGACAACCATGATCACAAGCTGCAAAGACAACCAAGTCTGGCCTACAGATCTATATTTCATGGAGCCATTTCCTGTTTCCTCCTCTCCACAGTTTTGTTACAGAAGGAAAACAGCTGTGCTCTCACGATCTGGGAAGAAAGAAAAAGAGAGGGTGGAGGAGGTGGGGGAAAGGCTGGAGAATGGGGACTGCAGTTCACTGCCAGCCATCTGTGCACCATCTCCAAATATCTCCCCAGAACAGTACCATGCTTGTGGAGTCAAGCACAAGACACGGGTATCATGTCATGCCAGATCTGACGGTCAAGCTCACAGTCGTAAAGAAAATTACTCAAACTGTGCTTTGACTTCATAACAAAGCACACATTACACAACACAATTCCACAGCAAAGAGTTGCGTGTGGGGCGAATGACTAGTTTCCAAGTGACTTCATCGGCATGGCAAGACTGTGAGTGCGAGAAAACTTTAAAAGTTTTCTTGTGTCCTCTCTAGTTCTCCAGCTAGTTGGAGCCATCAGCTGATAGTACACCTTTAAATGTAAATATTAAAATGCATAGGCTAAATTTATCAGCCACCCATGTTGGCGCTCTTGACTGGTAACCAGAAAGAAACAGAGATGGACATATCCAGTGATAGTGGCCCTGTTTGATCAAGCACAAGCCATAATCTGGTTAACCATCCATACACCCATGTCACACCACAGACCAGACAACAAAGGCATTATGGGAACTTGAGAGGAGAGGCATTGCCCTCTCCTCCTGTGTTATCTGAGTTGTCCATCAGAATGCCAGACAAAAGGAAAGGGCACATGCCAGATGCCCATGTGGGCCGGAGACTTGTAAGATAGGTTTTACCCAGAAACACTGAACAATGATAAGGGGAGACTGCATCTCACTGCTGCAGTGAATGCCCCTTTCTGGAACATTCCCTAGCAACATGCTATGAGTCACTTTATGAGAGGCTGTGGAAGGGGCAAAGGAAGAAAGAAAGAAAGAAAGCAAGCAAGAAATAAGGTTTCTACACACTGTGGAATTGTCTCGTTTTTCTGTTTTTGCTGAAAACTGTGAAAAGGGGGGCTTGTGAATTTTCTCACCAGAGCAGGCCTTTTCTGGTGTGACAGACATTTTCCATTCACGCACAAGGTGTATGAAAAAACATAAGAGACTCAGTGCGAGAGAGAGAATGTGGGAGACAAAAGAAAAGTAAAGAGAGAGAGAGAGAGAGAGAGAGAGAGAGAGAGAGAGAGAGAGAGAGAGAGAGTGAGTGAGTGAGGACACTCTAATGAACAGAATCTCATGGAACAGCTGAGAACTGTGAGCCTCCCGAAAAAGAAACTGGCCTAAAATACTGACTTGAGGCACAACATATTCAGTCACTCTAAAAATCCAAGTAAAATTGAATGCTGCTATATAACGCATAGCCTTTGAATTTTGGAGGGATAGCAGAAAGTGTGGATTGGGAACTAGTGCGCATTTAATCGTGCCAGTGGCAGGAGCTATTCGTCTGTGCCTCACTGGCAAAGTGGCACTGTCACTTAAGCAGGGTGCAAGCCACTGACCTCGCTCTCTAATCTGAGATAAAGCGCTCGTATTAAAGAGACGCCCCATACGGGCGCCAGACACGTCTAGACTCCCCATGCCATAACACCCACTTTTCTTTAATTATTTAACCTCTTGGTAAGACTGTACAAGATGAGCTTTGCCTAGGCCCAGACACCACCTGCTACAGAGTCCCCCTACACCCACCCCATCCTACAGCTCATCTCATCCCACCAGTGACACTGAACTACCACGAATATTGCCTTACACTCCTCTGCTTCTTTTCTTCCATCACCCCCCCCCCCCCCCCCCCCCCCTTTCCTCTTCCTCCTCCTCTCACTACCGCTCAGCCCAGGCAGATTGAGTCATATCCCCTTGAAACGGGACCCAGCCCAGGGTTTAGTTCTTCAACAAATAGCATTTGGTACACAATGTTCTTACTGTAATTTTGACAACATGGCAGACCTTTTCAGGGTTTGTTCTGAAGTTAGACAATGCACACATGCTGCTTATGATATATATATTTTCCTCTGAAAGCCCTCCCTTGGTACCTGGTATGCATGCGAGCATACAAACACACTTAAACATACTCTGAGGATATGCTTCAGATTAGGGTTGCGCGGTTTACTAATGAAATATCACAATACCAAAAAAATTGAAACAGTACGATATCATCTTGATGCTAATTTCGGTACAATATTACAGTATACTGTCATTAACAAAGTGATATGACAATTCAATGACAATTTGAAAATAAAAACCTCTGGATATGGCCAAGTGTGATCATTAAACAGCAGAAGGATGTAATTTAATTAGGGATGCAAATAATGATTATTTTGATAATCGATTAATCTAACGATTATTAGAACTTTTATTCGGCGATTGACCGAATTTACCATTCTCTAAATGACTTTTACTGAATTAAAGGGAAAAATACTTTTTATTAAGTTTAATTCAGTAAAGATATTTACTGCAAAAAAACCTATTGATATCAAGTGTTTTTGTCTCGTTTTCCATTTAAAATGGTCTAAAAATCCTTAAAACAAGATACATTTACTTGATAAGCAACATATAAGATAATTAAACTTTAAGAGGATGTATCTTATATATAAGTGTATTTTTCTCACTTGGTTATACTTCTGCGAGTGCAGTTAAGACAAATACATATATATATATATTCATTCTCTAAAAGCAAGTCTAAATATCTTAAATGCTGCTTCTCAGGTGAATGCATCTTTTTTTAAAGGATTTTTAGATATTTAAAAATATTTGCATTTTTAATATTATATTCAACATTCTCAGATAACAATTTTTTCTTCTGCAGTATATCTGCTAAAGAAAATTTACATTGTTTTAAAGTAGATTTAGATATTTGTATTGGAAAACAAGCCAAATCAAATCAAAAACATATTTTGTTGCAATGTACTGTATAATGGGGTGAAGACTACCCTCTCTCACCTTTCTGTTCACTTCAATCCATCTCTCTTATTAATTAAGCTGCATGTTGCCAATTTTCTTCACGATAAGAAACACACAGTGACATATTTTATGATTCAATAAGTCGTGAGTCATCGCGATATAATCTAGCTGCAGCAAATTCTGCGTTTTCTGTAAAAAAAAACAAAAACAATCTGGATTCCATGTTAAATGTTTTCATTAAATGTTATGGTCAAATGGTGTTAAATCAAATTGATACATGCCATGTTAATCAAATAAAAATATCAAAATTATTATAATATGTTTTTACAAAAAATTTATATTTTATTTTTAGTCAAATAAAATGCTGCACAACAGAGCTTCACAGTATTAATGAAAACATTCATTAAAAAAATTCTGGTTACCTGTGGCACAAGCTACTTTTTTATCACTTGCATTTGTGATATTGCTTACAGATAATATAATAAAAATAATAATAATGCAAAACATTTAATACTACATAACTGTTATTGTGAGTATTAAATTATGAGAATACCCTCCAATGAAGTTTTGCACTTAAAGCACCCAATACTGACACTGATATACAAACATGGATGTTCTACACATGTTTAAAGCATGAAAAGTGATAAAACTAGACTTAATCAACTCACCATTTTTTACAGAAACCATGATCCAGCTCATCACAACTACAGATATAATCTGCAATACTCTATAGTAAAATTTGTTTACATCTCTCGACTGAAACGTTTCCCCTCATTCAATTCTTCGGTTCACGCATGCTTATCAGCTGCTCACTGATCAGCAGTACTCGGTATTATGTTCGAAAGAGGCAATTCAGTGCACTGTTGACTTGAGAACTGTTATGAATGACTCATTGTACTGTTGACTCGAGAACTGTTGTGACCCGAGCGTTTAGTTCGATTTGCGGACTAGTTGGAGCAGTTCATTGCAAAGAATAGTTGGCAAAAGCAGATATCACCAGTTCTAGGATCATATTACTCCCGGTTATCAGCTCATTTGGATTTGGAGAGACACATACGAGAGACAGGTTAAGATAGAGTTACTTGTGGATTAGTGTTGACTCGAGACGCGAACTGTTTCAAACGATTCAGTTCGATTTGATGAACTAGTTCAACTCATTCTCACACTAAAAACATTAAATTACATTAAATTACATCAAACGATTATTCGACGATGAACATTTTTGTTGACCATTTTTTATTGTCGACGTTGTCGTTAATGTCGACTAATTGTTTCAGCCCTAAATTTTCTTAAATAATATACAGTCACATGCGCTGCACACTACAGAATGAATAATGTCATATGACCCCCCCCCCCCCCCCCCCCCACCCCCACCCCACCACACACACACACACACACACACACACACACACACACAAACTCAACACACTGCTGGTGCTTAATTTTCATGCAGTGTGTTTAGAGTATAAATGGCTGTTAACACTTAAATTAACTCTTCGGGTGCAGCTCGGTGATTTCAGCTCAAGAGTGGTGACGGGAGTATAACAGCATAAATGGGAAGCTTGATATAACTAACGTGAACAAATCATTCTTTTGAACCGGTTCTTTTTAGTGAATGACTTGAACTAGTTCATCAAATCGAACTGAATCGTTTGAAACAGTTCGCGTCTCGAGTCAACACTAATCCACAAGTAACTCTATCTTAACCTGTCTCTCGTATGTGTCTCTCCAAATCCAAATGAGCTGATAACCGGGAGTAATATGATCCTAGAACTGGTGATACCTATTCTTTGCAATGAACTGCTTCAACTAGTCCGCAAATCGAACTAAACGCTCGGGTCACAACAGTTCTCGAGTCAACAGTACAATGAGTCATTCATAACAGTTCTCAAGTCAACAGTGCACTGAATTGCCTCTTTCGAACATAATACCGAGTACTGCTGATCAGTGAGCAGCTGATAAGCATGCGTGAACCGAAGAATTGAATGAGGGGAAACGTTTCAGTCGAGAGATGTAAACAAATTTTACTATAGAGTATTGCAGATTATATCTGTAGTTGTGATGAGCTGGATCATGGTTTCTGTAAAAAATGGTGAGTTGATTAAGTCTAGTTTTATCACTTTTCATGCTTTAAACATGTGTAGAACATCCATGTTTGTATATCAGTGTCAGTATTGGGTGCTTTAAGTGCAAAACTTCACTGGAGGGTATTCTCATAATTTAATACTCACAATAACAGTTACGTAGTATTAAATGTTTTGTATTATAATTTTTATTATTATTATCTGTAAGCAATATCACAAATGCAAGTGATAAAAAAGTAGCTTGTGCCACAGGTAACCAGAATTTTTTAAATGAATGTTTTCATTAATACTGTGAAGCTCTGTTGTGAAGCATTTTATTTTACCAAAAATAAAATAGAAATTTTTGTAAAAAAAAAAAATCTTATAATAATTTTTATACTTTTATTTGATTAAAACGGCATGTATAAATTTGATTTAATACCATTTGACCATAACATTTAATTAAAACATTTAACATGGAATCCAGAATTTTTTTTACAGAAAACGCAGAATTTGTATCTGTAAGACTTTATGTAGTTCTTTATTCATGTAATTTTCGGTGTAATTCTGTGTAAGGCTTTTTTGTTGTTGATTATAGTATCGATACCGAGGTACCAGGGCTGGTATCGTACTGAAGCCAAAATTTTGGTATCGGAGCAACCCTAATTCAGATGTAGCTTTCATCCTTATAATCACATTTTCATCCTCATAATCGATGTTATTCAACCCTCTACTGACACATCGGACAAATAAACGCCATTAGCATTAATACTCGCCAGACATTTGATGACATGTATGCGTAATACAATTGAAAATGATATTAAGCAAACAAGGAAGGTGCATCTTCACACACACACACACACACACACACGCACACACACACACACATACATACTTACATACATATACATACATATATATATACATATATATATATATATATATATATATATAGTTTTCATATATATGACTTCATGCGCTATAATATGTACATATATATTTAAATTCAGATTACATTTTTATCATTGTAATCACATTTAAAAATGTAAAAATTTTACTATCAATATTTCTATCAATTTATATGATGTGATGAAATTGCAAACAAGCTGTAGTCACTGCTTCATATACATTTTAACACAAAATATTCACAAGGTTGGAACCTAATAATGAAAATTGAATTCAACATATTTAACTTATAATTACTACTATATCAAATGTTCTATGTAAAAAAAGAAAAACTTTAGGTTTATGGGGCAGGGCTTTGTAAAAGTTTTTACCAAACTCCTGGATAGATGCTATAAGGGCCTATTTGTTAAATTCCTCAATATTTACAGTGTTTGTTGAAGTTAAAATATTTCATAACGTATGACTGCCACTTATTATTTATATATTTACACATTTACTACACTTAATTTTGTTACATGATGGTTTACATACATAATTCGTACAATTTACAAGTATAAATTGACATTGAGATTATATTGATTTCAAGTGCTAAAATGGTACCGTTTCCTTAAGAAAACTGGCAGTTCCGCGAGCAAGTGTTTACGGTTGGGCGCACATTAACGAGAGAGCAGTTGCATCATTGCTTTTACCTTATCTAAACAATATGTTATTTGAATTTATGTTTCTTTTTACTTTTTGATCAACAACTGACTGATAACAGAAAGGATATTTAAAGGAGCAGTAAGTGATTTTTTTAGCCATTCTAGAATTTCCACAAGTTGAGCTGTTGGATTTTCCAAAACACTGCACTCCAAACATACCAAATGAGCTTTATTATGACTGTCACAAGCAGAAACGGTTAGCGCCCTCAACTGACAGCTGTTTTGAACTGTTATGAGCCTCAATAATTCGCTGCAACTGCAATACTATTAGAACGTGCAAAATGACTGAAAGGCAGAAAGTGTCAGAGACTGCGGCCCGAAGACATATTTTTGTTTGCTGTTTACAGTCTAGTGCTGTCACAGAGACCGGTGAGATATCTCAGGACACTTATTTCAGTAATATCTTTCAGGGAGTAGTAAAACATTTTTGCATACCTTACCATGAAAAAATTAGCTTACAGCACCTTTAAAGAGACATTATGAAATGAAAATATAGCACGTGAACATCATCTTTGGACACACATTACCTTCAATCAAAGCAGACTTTGCTTGCATATTGTGTATTGACTTGTGTGAACAAATATTTATTGTTCAAGTTCCCAAATTCTACAAGCTCTCGAGTTTTACAACACTTTTTACTTTCCAACAGACATCTATCATGCACATTACACTAGTCTGTAGCCATGATGCAAAATGGAGAATGTTGTGAAAACAGTCCGTGGAAAGGTTTAAGCAAAATCGCAGTTGTTAAATTTACATAAATGTAACTTTGGCATACCACGGCTCAACTAAAGCGATGGTAGCACCGTGATCCATAACAACTCAAGACCCACCGCATCCAAATGAGTTACATTTCCTTCAGAGTGCACTCATGAGACACAACATGAAGTGAAAGGATCTTGGTGTTAAAGTTCTTCTTCGCCACTACACAACTCAACCAATGATGAATGAAATCAGAATATTTACTAGCCAGAGGCTAATAACGGACATTTTTTAGTCGCATAGCATGAAATTTGGTCGCATATGTGAGTGATTTTCTCTCAAAGTAGAGGGCTGTTATTCAATGGTGGTGCAGTTCCTCACTGGTGGTCTCTGTCCACAAGGATGTCCTGACAGCAGGCATGTGGGGACCTCACACTAAGGCATGCTGAGATACCACACACTACTAAGAACAGCTAATTTCAACCCACATCCTAAGGGGACAAAATGTGACGCATTTCACGTGGATGCCACTGAGCACATCTGATTGAGCTTTGATGGTATAACTACTCTTTAGGGGAACTTTTACAAAATACACACCACACCAAGAAGCAAAAGCTTTGTTCCAAAACCTAGTGAGTTGCCTTGGTGTTTAATAGATTCGTAGGCAGAGTTCGAACCAAAATGGAGAGTAGCATCATAATGTTTCCACCAACCTTTTGGAACAGTCGTTGCGCTAAAAGTGTGATTATGATGCCTTAAAATGCTGTCTTAGTTGGCAGCTCACAAAGTTTTGGAACAGAACAAAATTTATTTTTTCCATTTTTTGAGCCACCATTTGGTTCACAGGAAGTGACCGAAGCAAACAAAATATGGAAAATGCCCGGTTGACATGTTGCAGAGATTCTACTGGAAAAAAGCAACACAAAGACGGACATTTAGTTGGCAGTATATTTTTAACCGAACTTACGACAAAAACCCTCAATTTTGGATTAAAAGATTAAATTGGCGTAGTCACACCTATTTTAAAGGCTCTATTTTCCGCAATTTTGCTTATCTGCTCTGCATGAACCGAACAACATGAAGAATTGGAGAGCACACCGGTCCGGTGGCTCTTACAATAGACACAAGTAACGCAGTGCAGATAGCTCTCAAAACATGCATGCATCACCCTGCCAAACCCAAGACAAATTCTACTTTTCCAAGTAGATAATGGAAATGATCACAGAGGGAAACCTGAAGAGCAAACGCTGCTAAGCCTCACTCACTTTAGTCTTGGCAGGAGAACATACTCTAAACATAGTGCAGAGAGACTCGGAGAGCAACTCCAAACATCAAGTCAACATTATGATGATTATGATGTGTTCAGCATGTGTCTTCACTTACCGCTATAATTTGTAATGTGAAAGTAAGAGCCCATCCTGTCTGAACACTGGCTCACCAGATCAGGGGTGTCAAAATCAATTTCACCACGGACCACATCAGCATTATGTGCGCCCTTTAGAGGGCCAGCTGAAAATGTGGCAACAGCACCTGATTTGGTTGCACCCAGGCAATTACAAATAATACTGCATATTCTGAGAATGGCCAGACCAAAAGAACCAAAGTGTTCAGCGAGTGTGTGAGTGTGTATTAGAGCTGCACAATTAATCGTTAAAAGATCACGTTCTTGATTCAGACACCCACGCGATTAAATTACCAGTAAATAATAATAAACAGATGGGATTAAATCTGCATTGTCTTGACGAAATTTTAAAGCAAACACAGCCGTAAAGGTATAAGCAGATGGGACAAATTCTTCAAAATGTCTTAAAATGTTGTATTAAGCAATATTTTGAATAAACTTTTACATTTGGCTATTAAGTTTCAAAAAGTCTAGTTTAACGATTCTTCGTTTCGTAACTTGCGCGTATGGGAGAATTAAGAGATGTTTTAGTAGTACCTCTGATTTAAACTTGAAAAGGCCAATTCAAACACAGGGAACAGATTTACTCAATAACACATCAGCTCATTTTAATTAACTAAATTGAACAAGAAGCAAAAATATTTATTTTTAATGTGTGAATCTTTTTTTTTCTCTCTGTTTCACTGTATCTTTTTTTATTTAGTCTGGTTCTTTTTAAGAGGACTTAATGTCAGTCAAAATTTTAGTTTTCACAATATTTTTCGAAATAATCGCAATTAGATTTTTTGTCTAATATGTTCAGCCCTAACATCACTACTTGTGCATGGTGAAATACAGTATATACACCATATATACAAATAATTTTAAAAACATACTTCTATTCTTTCAGCAACACGTAACATCTGAGCCCCAGTTGAAAACGTGGATCTTTTCACGTAATTGCCAGTACAAAGAAGATTGTTTTTATATTTAAATCAGGCAGACTGCACTGCATGAGGACAGACACAAAGAATGAGAGTGAGGCGAAGGGTTACCGTGGAGACCTTGTGAACTTTGAACCCCGAGAGCAGGGAGCAGGAGGGGTGATGTCTGGGAGCAGGACCGAGTGCATGCATGCCTTATGAGAGGGGATGGGTGCGAGACGCACTGTCTGATAACATCAAGTCTGATCTGACTCTGTTGCGTCTGCTGTCTGCTCGCTCGCCCGTCTCTCTCTCTCTCTCCCTCTCTCTCTCTCTCTCTCACCCAGAGCACCAATGCACCATTTTACCACAAAAAAAGGCAACGGAAGGGAGGCCAGACATGTGTGTTATGCTGACAAATTGTTTACATTCCAGGGTAAAAACTAAACAGCAACGCTGCTTTAGATAGGTCTGCATTCTGCTTTGAAAACATCTGCTTTGAAAACCACACAGAGCATTTTTTAAATCCAATGTCCTCGTCTGTGTCTGCATAAAAAAAAATTTAAAAAGTTGATTTTGGTTCTATAAACAGCACAAACCAGCCAAGCCTTCTTACATGCTCTGCTTTTAAGTTGGACAATAAAGGCTGCTTGCTTATCAGACAATATTACACATTACCAAATACTAAATTCTAGATTTGAATGTCCAAATATTGAATGTAAACTCAAAATTTTCAGTGCTTTAATTTTGCACCATAAAAGTGTAATTTCCTTGGAGGAAGTTGCAAAATTGGTACAAACAAAATAAGTGCCCATTCCATTTACCCTTAAACAAAGGTGACAAATACATTTTGATGCAACAATTACAGAATTTATTAATCGTTCTTCCAATCCCAAAGTGAAACCGGTTACCACATCCCATGTAAAACCGTCTTTACATGTAACTAATAAAAAGAGTTTTTGAATCTATGACCCTGCTCCATTTAAACATGTCTGCCGGCACACAACATATTAATGAGTAATTACTGATGCATTAATTGTTAACGTTACATGATATGCAAATTATAACGCTTCTTCCACGGTTTACATACTGTCTGTTTGTGTGTGTGTCTGCATCAAGTCATTATGTTGTATCAGACATTTTTATCCTTTATTAATTTTAGATATACTGTATATATGATGTAACATAACTATATGTACCATATCATACCTATATGTAACATCATTCATATTAATAATTTATGTAACATTATTTTCTGTTGCAGCCACACATATAAGCCAAACCTCCTTAGTCCTAAATGCATCTGTGACTCTGTGTGCTCAAATCTGGTACATGTCTAAATTAAGAACGTTTAGCAAACTTTTAATCTTTTTTTGGTATATTCAGCATAAAGAATTGTGAATCGTTAATTGTGAAAATTAAGTTTCAGATGTCACATACATAGTAACAGTTAGGTAAAGGATTGTAATCTAATCGAATAGTTGTCAGAGCAAATATTTACACCCCTACTCATTTGCCATCATTAAACTATATATATATATATATATATATATATATATATATATATATATATTAGAGGTTGACCGATTTATCGGTTTTGCTGATTAATCAGCACCAATAACGATTTCTGGAACTATCGGTTATCTGCAAAAAACCACACTGATCATTTTCCCCCGTTGTGTCCAGTGCTGGAGCGGCTGGGAAGGGTGCGCTGTCATTATACAGTATGAGAGCGGCCTCTAGAGGTGAAACAAAAACTATCACTGATGCCTCGTGGTGGTTGTTTTGACACGTGAGACTGCCTGTTGAATGCCTCGGAACACTGCACAGAGCGGAACAATGCAGATTTAAAACACCAACAACTAAAAGGTATGTATACATATCATGTCATATTATAAAATAATTAATTTCTTGAATAGGTGCTGCATTAATAGAGAATAGCAGTATGCTTGCAGACCAGGCTGAGAGGACGCTAACATTGAAGCTAATCTCAAGCAGTTAGAACAATGTGACAAAAAACATGCAAGTCCTGCCCACATGTTTAAATAAAATGTATTACCATCTATTTGCATTAGTTTATATCCAGTCACATTTATGCTTTAGCCAGCTAAGTTGTATATTTAAAAGTAGTGAGAGATTTGAGAAAAATATCTTCATGCAGTCAAGAAAACGTATAAACAAATAAGAAACGCATCTGATTTTAATTCATTTTTTATCCTCATAGTAATTTGTATTTTTGTCATTTTGGTTAGATAATCATCAAGTGATCAGTGTGTGTGTGTGTGTGTGTGTGTGTGTGTGCGAGACGAGTTTCTTTGAGAATTTAAACGAGCATAGTGCAAAATACAAACAAAAATATCACTGAATCTTATAGAGGCGTTAAAAAAAGTGCAAGACATTGCAATTAACTAGTTTGCCCTAGTTTCACACTAAAGACCCCTCACCAGAAGTGAAGTGAACAGCCACTTGAAGACGTGCAATAGCTCTGTAAATCACAAAAGGTGATTAATAATATATTAATCACTTTGTTTAATAAGTATATACATAGTATGCGCAGCTCCAGCACGTTAGTGAATGTCGCTGCTCTGTTTACACACACTTGTGGCAATTTTTAGCCTTCACGCATGTGCAGCATTTGAGCACTACTCACGAACAACATCTCGGATGTAGATGCTCAATAGTTCGGTTCACTTATAATATGCATTTAGAACGGCACCGGAGGTGCATTTCACCATAATTTGAATAGGAAGCGAATTAATCTACTGTGAACTTGCCTACAAACAGACACATACAGGACTTCCTGGAGAGTTCAGTATGTCAAAATAAAAGCGTGAGGGTTTAAAAAGTGCACAACTTAAATATATTACTGTTGTAAATAAAAAAGTCAATAATAATAATATTAATAACTATTTATTATTATTATTATTAGCATCATTAGTATTTGTTTACAATTTATAACAATATTTAAGTTGAATGAGTCCCAAGAAATAACTGTGTGACTGAAAAAATGGACTGATGTCTTAAACTAAACTTAACTAAAAAGAGATCTGAATCCTTTAAAGTCCAGATGTAAGATGAAACATTTTTGAAAAAAGAAAAACAAAAATCTAAAATAAAACACTGTTTTCTTTTCTACTGAAGACTTGAATTACTGTTCATTTTGCTGCTACATTATCCAGTATACTAGTTAATAATAAAGTGTTTCTTGATAGGTTATACATTTATATTGAAATAATGTATAGTTTGAGGTTTGTGCTTCTTTACATATTAAAGAGTACTCCCAATTAGATCCACACAATAATGTAAAGATATTATAAACTGATTATGCAAAAAAACAACACTGGTATTGGATCGGTATCAGCCGATACTGAGATTTCCGGAATCGGATCGGAAGAGAAAAAGTGGTATCGGTGCATCCTACCTTAAATGTTGTTTTTTTTATTCAGAATACATTTTAAAAACTATCGGCCAATTAATTGGTTATATTATATATATATACACACACACACACACACACACACATATATACTGTATACACACTGATGAGCCAAAACATTATGACCACCTGCTTAATATATTGTTGGTCCTCCACATGCCGCCAAAACAGCGACCAAACAAGGCATGGACTCTACAAGACCCCTGAAGGTGTCCTGTGGTATCTGACACCAAGACATTAGCAGCAGATCCTTCAATTCCTGTAAGTTGCAAGGTGGAGCCTCAGTGGATCAGACTTGTTTATCCAGCACATCCAACAGATGCTCAATTGGATTGAGATCTGGGGAATATGGAGGACAGGGCAACACATTGTCCTCTTTGTCATGTTCCTAAAACCATTCCTGAACAATTTTTATAGTGTGGCAGAGCGCATTATCCTGCTGAAAGAGGCCACTGCCATCAGGGACATCATTGCCATGAAGGGTGTACCTGGTCTGCAACGATGTTTAGGTAGGTGTCACGTGTTAAATTGACATCCACATGAATGGCCGGATCCAGGGTTTCCCAGCAGAACATTACCCAGAGCATCACACCCCTTCAACTGGCTTGTCGTCTTTCCAGAGTGCATCCTGGTGCAATTACTTCTCCAGGTAAACGTTGCACACCATTCTGATGCTTGCGAGCCCATTGTAGGCATTTTATGGAATGTAAACATATACTCACATCAAAGATTTATGCCTGTAAAATTGTGTCCAAAAAACCTGAACATTTTAACATGTCCATTTAAATTATTTAAATAAATGATGACTAACCAAGTTCCTTGAGACAAAGTATTAAGTTAATATATTTATGATTATATTTTAATGTTTGTTTTAATGTACCATGTACCTTGATTAATTGTTAGTAATAATAAAAAAACTAAAATTTTAAGTTCGATTTACAGCCTATATACAGTATATAATGTCAATTACAATGTCTATAATCGACTAGGGCTGGGTAAAAATATACATTTTCTGATAAAAGAAATGATTACATAATCCCACTGTCAGAAGGAAAAACATTTTTTCATATTTTTAATCTTAGTATTTCTAGCCATAATAACACACCAGTGTATAACACATTCCCGAATGAGTCTGTCTTACTATCTAATACTTTGAAAAAGAACAGTTCACCCAAAAATGATCATTCTTTAATTTACTCGCCCTTATGCTGAATCTTGTAAGACTTCTTTCCTTCTGCGGAACACAAAGATATATCTCTTTTTTTTTCATATCTTTGTTTGAAAAAGGAGTTACATTTTGATATGTTTCTCACCCAAAACCCAGAATCGCATTGCTTCAGAAGACACTGATTAAACCACTCGAGTAGTATGGATTACGACTTATGTCTTCTTCTGAAGCTTGAAAATGTGGGACCCCATTGACTTGCATTATATGGATATATTCCCATCATATATCTTTCAAAATATCTTCATTTGTGTTTTACAGAAGAAAGAAATTCATACGAGTTTGAGACAATTTAAGGGTGAGTAAATGATGAGAGGATTATAATTTTTGGGCGAACTATTCATTTAAAGTCTACTTCAGTTTTGCTCATATTGATTAGGCTATGATTTATCTATCAAATAAACAGCAATTGAACTGTAAAGTTTGGGCCCTGTTGGTATTTTTTAAAATTCATATTTTCATAATGTAGCAAGTATAATTGACATAATTAGCTGAGATAGAATTTCTTTCATATGTAAGCAAAATTGACATTATAACTGAAATATACCCAAATGAATCATTATCAAATCAAATCATATCGAAATTCGAATCAAATCAAATTGGGACATCTGTGTTGATACTCAGCCCTACCATCGACTACTCTGCTCTGTAGATATTGGTATCGGCTACTGAAAAACCTACATTGGTGGACCACTAGTTAGAACCTTAAACCGGTACCTGATGTCTTTTTATAAAATACTGTATATTAAAAATGTTCAATCTATCAAATAAAATCTAAACCTCACTTTATGCTAATAACAACACACATTTGTTTCCGTGGTGTGTGACCGCCTACAGGAAATGACCTCTCAAAAACAAAAACAAACAAACAGACTGACATCAGACACAAGTTTGGTCCTCCGGCTACTTAAAAGCCAAACACAAGAAAGATGTGCACTTTTAAACTCTAGCCATTATAAGCGCACCCCCAACAGACAGCATGAATACATACATGGGATCTGTCCATTTATACGTCTCCATCAGACCCATATGAACACACAACCCCCCCTTCCCCGCAGGGCATGCAAAACCCCCTGCATGACTACCCATCTCCTCTGAGACGGGTCCCCGGGGGCTCGTGGGGAATGAATCCCAGAGGGTGTGTGTGGAGGTGTGGAGGGGGACAGACACAAAGGAGGGGACCATGGCCAATGTCAAGGCTGGCTGAGTGCTGCAGGGTGAGAATCAGCTGCTGCTGTCAGAGGGCAATGCTCATCACTGGCAAGAGTTGAGGGTGACACTCCTCCGTAAGCACTCTGGGAACTGCTCCCTTTCTGCCCTTCTAAAGACACCCAGAATACTGTGGTGAAATGACCCAGCTCAAACAATCAAAGGCTGCAAAATCACAAAAGTTACAATTCTGTAATCATTTACTCACCCTCATATCACTCCAAAACCATATGACTTTGCTTTCTTCCGTGAAATACGAGGAAAGTTTTTGAAGAATGTTGATGTTACTACTCTTTCCCATACAATGCAAGTGTAAGGGCGATTAAATAAACAGAATTTTCTATTTTGGGTGAACTATCCCTACTACAAGTAGTGCTGCTACCAACTTAAGAGTAACTACAATTTCAGTAGTGTTTTTAAAACAAAGGGGTTTTTCCAACCTGGTCTCATAGAATCATGTAACTATACCTACATGTACAAACTTGTTCGAGTGCAATCAAACTGCGTGGTAGGTCAAAGTGCGATTCGGCACCACAAATTGACATGGTTGCTTTAGCAATTAAATTTTTCTTTTTACATTTGCTTTTTATGACACTACCGGTTAGGTTTAGGTTTAAGGTTTAGGGTAGGGAGGTGGGTAGGCTTTTGATTTAAAACTCGATAGATAATTAACTGTAAAAACCTCATCTGTTTGGGAGAATATTTTACTCGCTTTTAGCGCCACACAGTGGACATCTCACCAATGAACTGCCGTGATACATGTAAGTAACCACATAATATCATTCTGCAAAAATTTTGCCACAGTCCTGTCATCTGAATGAGATCATGCTGGCTTTTCTAGTAGAGCTGTAGTGCAAAAAAACCTTAATTTTAAATTAATAATCCTTAATTTTACAATTGCCACAGAAATGACAAACTTCAGCTTCAATGTATTTAAGTTACTTTCTGTTAGTAGCTTGTAGTGTGACTAAATACTTTTTCAGAAGCCTAGTTTATCTGTATTTTAACTATAAAATATGAGAAGATTGAAGTTAAAGAAGCTACATTTTCAAAATTGCTTCCCTAACACTGCTAGTCACAGTAGGACATTTTCAAGTCACAGTCCAAGCAACGCATTACATCAGCACAGCGTCGTCATCTAGGTGGAGAAGCTCTTCAGGATATTTAATGATCGAACGGAAATGGAATGGTGCATTTTAGTGCCTTTAATTTTAGTTGTGTTGTAAAAGAGGAATCTAGTTACCCCTCAGCAGGCTGACCCTCCCCCTGTGTGTGCCTTGAAACCCCTCTGACGTGATACCCAGTGCACACACACCTTACTCAGAGCGGAGCAGCTCATACAAAGATTAGCAAGAGGGGGTGACAGCTGACCTCCGGCGTGACCTCATCACACTCGACCACAGACGTGCACAAACACGCCCCCCTGAGCTCATGCATTAGGTGCATTAGATTATTGGATGGAGCTGTATTATGGCCGAGTTGGGCCTATAAAGTCCGGTTTTGATTGCCCTGCCCGGGGTTACGGGGGCAGGGGTGTGACCTTGAGCCTACCCTGAAGCAGTGCTGGAGAGGAAGTGTGCAGCACAACATGCATATTGTATTGGATAGAGTGCTAGTGCCCACAGGGTTGTTTGAATGACACCTCTCTAACAAGGCAATTACTGACCATCATGTGTGTTCACACACCTGCACAGCTCACAAACACTTACACACCATCTGAATCACCAACACACTGTCAGCAATTTCACTTAGTCAGGAACTGGTGAAAATAATAATTGAAACAGAAATATTAAGGATGTTTTATATATTGCTGACCTTATTTTACCGATATTATTGTCATCGATCTGATTAGGCCGAAATCAGATGCAGATATCAGGTCTTTTTTCTTTTATTTTTTCGTTTCAACAGTATACTCTTTCTACATCAGGTTTCAAAGCTACTTCTGTACACTATAATTTGTTATAGTTTTTAAAATTGTTATAGTTTTGATGCCTTATTTCAGCATGTAAAATGCTTTAGTGCAAAAAAACATGACATAACTTTATAGGCCTGGATTTAAAACGTAGGCTATAGCAACGGTTCTAATAACATTATGTATTAAATCGCCAAATCTGTTAATATGTTTGATACGTGATGGATTTTTTAAAGAGAGAAGCCTTTATTTTAATTGGTGATGTAGTAGATATAATAGTAGTTTTAATAATTTTTACTGATAAATTTACTGAATAACATTACTGATAAAGATGCTTCATTGTAATGTACAAAAAAAGGTTTTTCTACAATTACTTACGCATCATTTTAAAAAGATTTTTTGAATAATTTTTACATACAAAATCTGTATTTATAAATATATATTTATATAAGTAAAATAACCGACCAAAAATTACATGAATATTTGTGATATAAATTTTTGCTTTTATCGCCCACCCCTAATGTATTGCATTGGAAAATATATTCATTGATATATCCACAAAAATATTAATTCTCTAAAAAAAAAATTCGTGTGACAGCAACATCTGGAATGGTAGGGCTTTTTTTGTAGAAATTACCACCAGTAATAGTGGTCAACCAATATAGGTTTTCCAATGGCTGATGGGCGATATAATACCGAAATATACTTGTCGAATTATGACAGAGGGTACATATAATGTGTTATGTGACCAAAGAATTTTGCACAACTGTACTCAACTGTGTGATAATTGCAGAAAATCTTCCTTTTTAAAATTACAGAAATAAAATTAACACTTGCATATCAGGGGCCTGGGTAGCTCAGCAAGTAAAGACGCTGACTACCACACCTAGAGTCACAAGTTCGAATCCAGGGCGTGCTGAGTGAATCCAGTCAGGCTTCCTAAGCACCCAATTGGACCAGTTGCTAGGGTGGGTAGAGTCAAGTTGGGTTACCCTCCTCATGGTTGTTATAATGTGGATCTCGCTCTCGGTGGGGCATGTGGCAAGTTGTGCGTGGAAACACGTTCAACAAGCCATGTGATATGATACATGGACTGACACGGAGGCAACTGAGATTTGTCCACTGCCACCCAGATTGAGGCGAGTCACTACGCCACCACAAGGACTTTGAACGCATTGGGAATTGTGCATTCCAAATTGGGGAGAAAGGGGGAGAAAATCCCCCCCCCCCCCCCCCCCCCCAAAAAAAAACACTAGCATCTCAAAATTTACTAACACAATTTAGAAATTGTCAACCTGGTTTCATAAGTCGTGATAATAGTACAATATCGTGAAATCCTAAGAATTGGCTTGTGCAAAAATGTTGGACTTTTACTCTCACAGAGAAAAATACACGAACCAACCACCAATTATAATAAAATAAAATCCAAAGTTTAATCCAAACACCAAACATAATCCCAACCATAAAGTTCATCTTCTCACCCAAAACCTAACCATGATTTTAATAGGAAAATATCTTGTGAATAGCATGGAAAAAAGGAAACACTGGGGTGTGGAATGAGACGAGGGAAGCAGGTTATTGACAAAAAGCAGTCATTTGTACTGCATAAATTGATATGGATTGAGTGACCACATTTGTTTTCAGATGTTTCCTTTCCTTCAAATGAAATGTTGGATAGCAGGCTTTCTAAAATGTTATGCCTGTATTGCATTGTGTTTGTTGATTTATTGGTCTCTATGGGAATAATATAGTTCCTTTTTGTACGATATCTTATGGTTTCGTCCTCTTGTATGAAATATTAAGAGATGTCATTAGACTATGTTGTAAATTGTGCATTATCCATTGACAAGGCTGTCAGTCAACTTTTGGGAACCAATAGTTTTTTTGATTGGCGATAATCTCAAAATGGCCAAATATTGGCCAATCAACTGGGCCTATCTGATATGTTTTGTCTATAACTAGATATTTCCATAATTCTTGTCCTATAAGCTTTAGTTTAAGATTTGAATCAAATCTCCATACCATTCACATGTACAACATACAATTACTGAGGACTTTAGTAGGAACACTATGATCCTAATAAAGTTGTATCCCATCCTCCTCAAGGTTCGATGTGTTGTGCATTCTGAGATGCTATTCTGCTCACTACAATTGTACAGAGTGTTAATCCTAGTTACCATGTCCTTTTTGTCAGCTCGAACCAGTCTGGCCACACGATTGGCTGATTAGATATAAATAAGCATTAATAAGTAGGTGTAGAGGTGTTCCTAATATTGCTTAGTGGGTGTACATATTAAAATAAGAAAACTGCTCTAACTGTAAAAACACTTTTAAACACAAGAGTTAAGTTAAATAAAAACCACCATCCTCCCACGCTAGACTTTTAATACAAGATTTGTACAGGGTGCATCTGTAATAAATAGTTAACAACGCAGACAGAACCTCTGCCCTCTGACAATAAACACTCAAATCTTGTGTCCCATCTCAGGCCTCACCCTCTTGCCTGTGCCAAGCTTCGGCCTGCCAATGGAAATCAAAAAGGTGCCAAACTGATGCAGAGATCAGATATTGACGAGGATAGTGTTTTTGTGCCAGTCCAATATCCTGTTTCTCCATTCTGGTGCTTGACTTTGGCTGCTGCCCCATTGGAAATGGATTACACTAACCCTGTGTGTGCTGCCATTGGTGTGTTAGAGGAAGACTCCAAAAAGAATAAGCAATGGTTGGGTATTTCTTCTTGCGTGCAGCACGGCTAGCTACTGTATGTCAGTTCCACACGGTGCTCTATTTATAGCTGGGTTCTCTTTTCATTTGAAATAGCCATATGCTGTTAGGTCTTTGTCAGATAAGATAAGCAGCCTTAAGCTCGCAAAACCTCAGACGTGGACTGCGCCTAAAACAGCAAACAGAACAATGCAAAAATGGGGCTAGACCTGGAAAAGACAACAGGGAAGGAGACTCGTGAAACTGCAAGCTAGGCATGCATTTGAGGTGAGTCAGTACTTAAAGCGTTGGTTCACCCTAAAAAAAGAAACTACCTAACATGCGGTTTCACCATGCCAGTAGAGTAAATGGTGACAGACACTTTTATTATTTGGGTGAACTATCCCTTTAAGCTAATATTGCACTGATTATTTGTCGAAGTTTTGCGAGCTGGGTCCTGAATGGTGGTCTTTTGTGAGTGTGTGTGTGTGTATACAGTTTTGGGTGCTTTACGAAGATATTTGTTTAGGTTACAAACTGGTAATTACAAGGGTATTATGCTATAAATGTGGTTTATGAGGACATAGTGTCCCAATAATTCAAATCGCTTAAAAACATACTAAACCATGTTTATCTGAAACTGTAAAAATGCAGAAAGTGTTTTGTGAGGGTTAGGATTTGGGGATAGAATCTATAGTTCATACAGTATAAAAATCATTATGTCTTTGGAGAGTCCTCATAAGGATAGCCACACCAACAAGTGTGTGTTTGTGTGTGTGTGTGTGTCACGGGCTCCCCCAGTTTCCCAGCCTTGCTAGAACAGCAGCCCTGAATGCGGCCAGCACTGCAGTAGAATCTGAGTGCCAAGTCACCAGGCATTCCACTGTCTGCACACCCCGTCCCAAACGCCACAGCACAGACATGCAAACCCAGAAATGCACTCACACATACACGTGCTGCTAACACATTTGTGCACCTACACATTTAGGCACAGGAACGAATAACAACATATAGATTTATGCAAAGACCACACATTCGAAAATCAAAAGAAAGAAAACATTATATTTTACTTAGTATTAAAGCCTGTTTTAGGACCATTAAGACTTTTGCATTGTTCAGTTATATTCATAAGAATTAAGCATATTTTATCCCTAAATTATTATTACTGTAATGCAAATGAATGTATTCTCATTACTGTTATGTAATTTATTTATAGGGATGCAGCAATTAAACTTTTTGGCAGACAGCAATATTAAGAAGGAAAATAAATAAATGATTGGCCGATACTAATATTTTGCCATTTTACTCGGCTTATTTTGTCATCAGATCACTGTATTGCTTAGGAATTGTGCTTTAGAATGTACAAAGAGGTACAAAAGCTATTTTGTTGTTCTAACAATAAATAATTTTCATTGAACATGGACTGGATCTGTTGAACACAGGCCACAATGGAAAAACAAGATACAAAATATGCAAATATATAAATTATTTAAACAAAAAATTACAACCTGACAAAGGATGTGAGGACAAAAATTATATTTTTCACTTCTAAATTTTTTTTGCACTTTTGTTTTTGCAGTTCTGAACAACAGAACTCACATTTGACATATTATGAAAGAAAATAACAACGATTATTTTGGTAGGTATCGCTTTATATTACATACAGAACTTTAATTTATTTATAAAATGCAATAAATTTACGTAATTAAAGGTGAACTAAGTAATTTGTTCCTCATGGAAAAAAGTTGTACTCCTTAAGAAATTAATTGTAATTTTGTAACATCTATGAAATCATGCGCACTCACATTAAAATGAAGACTCCAGTCATATCAGTAATCTTATAAAAGCTGTTTTATTCCACATGGAGACGGTCCGCACATGGGGGCTGCCATGTTAATATCACATGATCAGACGAATACTACTCACTTAATCTCAGTAACTGTCCTTTTATTTGGCACTTTCACTCATTGATTAAATTAATCACGGCCGACTGTGAATTTTTACATTGTCATAAGTAACTAAAAACTATTGATTTTGAATGATGCCGCATCCAAGCCACTAGGTGTCAGTGTATGTCTAAGATGACATGAACAAGAAGTTATTTGTTCACCTTTAAGTATAAATATAAACCAGATTTTTTTTATCAGCTTCTTGCTTATGATGGATATGCAGATGGTTTTAATTTGGTCAATAATTGGCCAATAATCTGTGCATCCCTATTTACATATGTGTGTGCGTATCTGTTTTTCCATTGTACAACATTTATACATCATGGTTGTATTTGTAGCACTGCCTTTATACAGATTTTTTTTAATGCAAATTTTATGGGAATTACACAAAATCTCAAATGTAAAGCCAATCTTAATGGTCCTTAAATTATGCTTCACTTTCTTAATAAATGATTTTCCTTTTGAGGTGAAAAGTGATATGGACATCCTTTTGTGAGATTCACCCATCTTCAAAATGTCTCTTGCATCTCAATCTTTTTTTAAATTCACAAACAATTTCCTCTCTTTTCCCCAATTACCCCTAGTGTAGTCATCATAGCCCAGGGACATTACACATGCATCATCCATCTAACAGGACATAAAATAATTCAAGTTCACGAGCAGATGAAAAGTTTCTGGGCTATGACATCACTGCTGTCTACCAGAGGCCTTTGAGAAGAGGGCCCATTCTGCTATAATACGACGGGCTAAACTTTTAATAATTCATCTCATTAGTGTCAGAAGTAGCCAGTGCTGATTATAATAGCCCCTTTTGTCCTCTGTGGATTCAGACAGCCCAGAATCGGAGCCGGACTTGAGTAAGACGGTCTGGACTGAAGTGGGGGGAGGGTTGACTGACTGCCTGCCCGCTTCAGACCGCAGTGGACCAGTTCCCAGCAATAACACCAGCAGACATCCGTGCAGCTTTGGTAACACTTACAATACAGTGTCTATGTCACATATTACTAGTTATAAGAGCTTTAGCTACATATTAAGTGCATGTAGTTCACGTGTAACAAGAATATTAAGGTAAAATGTGGTCAAAGTTTACATTAATGGTGGGAATAAGTGAATCTGGTCTGGGAACACGGCAGAAGAGTTAAAGAAATATGCGCGCAGCCCCAACAGCAACACAAGCAATATTCACGAACTAATGCATTGAGTTCTTCATCTTGACTCATCGTCAACAAGCACTTGGATTATTATATTTCATCGGTGAAACTGTTTAAATACAACGAGGCTTATGTAAAAGGCGTTTCTGACCAACACGTCGCATTTTGGGGGGGCTGAATGAATAATTGAATACGCCACAGCCAAATTTGAGGGGTGTGCAAACGAAACACTGACAGATAACGGTAACATAATACACTAACTGAACCTGACAATGTAAAAAACCTTCAGATGGACCGCTAATTTGTACCCTTCTGATATATGCGCACAGCTCGCGCTCATAATAATAAAAGCATAAAGAGTTCCATTTGATACATTTCGATGCGGAGCGAGTGGAATGGAACGTTAGAATCTTGAACTGGTTACACTGTAACCAGGTTCAGTAGAAAACGGTCGCACATTCAAACGTTCCATTTGCTTCGAAAATGTTTCGCATTTGCAAACGGTTCAGACAAATCACATCAAACCCGCCCTACTTACATATATCCATTCCCTGTGGCTGGGATAGGGTGCAGTTGCAGGAGCATGGGTCATTGGAGTTGGCGTTGTTTTTGCTGGAGCTGCTGTCCGGGTCCGTGATGTTTCGCATGGGGGCTCGGGGAAGTGACGGGACGGGACGGGACGGAGGGAGAGGGGGAGGGGGGGTGGGGGCGCCGGCCGAGTCCCTCACGTGAAACACTTCCACAGCAGTAACCCGCTATCAGTGTCGGCCTCTCGGTTCACACGCGCCTCATGACATGCTCGCTCGCTTCTCAAAGCATTTGCTGCTGCTCGACTACGGTAAATACGTTCCCCGCATCTTGACAGTCTATTCCTATCGCGTTCATTCAGAAGAATAGCTTTCTGTGACGGTCTCGGGCTCACACCCCACCTCCTCCTCCTGCTGCGCCTCCCACCTCCTAGAGGGGAGCAGCTCCAGACAGACAGACAGGAGCGGTGGGAGGGGAGACTGGCGCTGACAATGGCGATGGTGAGAGAAAGAGAGAGAGAGAGGCTGCTCTACACTCACAGGGGCGATGTGTATAGAATCACGCACATACTCTCTCTCTCTCTCTCTCTCTCTCTCTCTCTCTCTCTCTCTCTCTCTCTCTCTCTCTCTCTCTCATTAGTGCCAGCCACGACCAATCAAGACAGACATTGAAGAGGCTTTAACCTTGGGCTGACCCCACAGTCTAGCAGATATTCAGCAGATGTGTCAGACACCCCCCCCCCCCCCTTTCCCAAACTGTCTGCAGTCTATAAATATATCCAGGACACTTTGGTGTGGGGAATGTCCGGCTGAGTGGGCAAAGTGAAGTAAACTGAGTTTGTGAAACACTGTGGCCCCAGAACTTATTTGAAACACTTAAAAGTATTTTAAAGTCACATTAAGTTTTAGGTTTATAAAACAAGAGATATAACAACATATATATTTTTTATTTTGTCTTTCCTTAGACATAGTGTCAATAGTGGGGGTTTATCTACACTGAAAACCCTAATAAGTTGACTTCACCCAACTGACTGAGTAAACTCATTCCCTTAATTTAATTTAGACATCTTTGAAACTTGTTCACTTAACTTGTTGATCATGTAGGACTAACTATTTAAGTTGTTACTTGATGCAAGTAGACATAACTCATATTTGCTATGTAAATGTTGTTGTTATTACTTAATAATTTTATTTTATTAATTGATTCTAGGTCAGTCATTAAATAAACTTATTTCTCCACATAAATGCATAGACACCTGTACGTCAGTTGCACATGCAGAAGTAAAACTGAGATAGTGTTAACATGATCCGTCTTGACCAAAGGGGACACAGATCACCCAAATGGTGACATCACATGAAACAATTATTTGCAACAAAATAACAAATAATTCGACAAAAGCGCTAAAACCTCTATTGATTCTCAATAACAACTATTTAAATGCCCCCATATTCCCATTACTGTAATGTATCCAAACATTTTATGATGACTCATTTCTGTGATGATTTTGGTTTTAAATGTGACCAAGACATGCTTTCCAGAGTCACCCTAAACACTTCTGGCCACTATTGACACTAATTGTAAGAGAAGACAAAACAAAGAAATGTTTATGTTTCAAAAACAAAGGCCATGTGGCTCAATTGAGTCGTGTTTATAAAGATGAAACGCATTCGCCATTGAACTATTGTGAGTTTAAGAACTGTTTGTTGGACTTGAGAGGTAAAATTGGCCTTGTTATGTCTGCAGTTGTACTGGAGAGGCAGACTTTACTTTAACGCCCTCTGGCGGCGTCTGGAGTCTCAACACCACTGCATTCCTTTCAGTGTGGGAAGAGTGAGTGACTTTCTCCTGTGACCTCTCACTGATGGTGTGATGGTTTAAAGTGTTCTAGAACACGTTGCAGTAACATATATGTGTGTGAATGAGCGGCTGTGAGGATATTTACAATGATAAGATGAAATTTGCGGTGAGACTACTTTCCCCGATGAGACGGTCACTGTAAGTTCAGACAGATAAGCATAGTTTATGACAACCTCATCACACCTCATTATGTTACAGGAGAATCTTTTTAATTATATAAATTTGTGTCCAAAAACCCTGTACACTTTATACTGTAATGTACTGTAAACAAAGCCTACTATGAAAAAGATGGATAGAAAAATAACATTTTATACATTTTCTTAAGAGCATGTAAGGGGTGCTAGTGTGTTGTGGGTCATTGCCAGGGCATTGATATGTGGTTGCTAAAGTGTTCTGAGTATTTTTAATGCTAATTGTTTCCTATGTTGTTACTTACTGGCCCAAGTCAAGAGCTCACCCCCAAAACTATACTGTCAGCAATTTCTTCAAATTGGGCTGTATTTCACTGAAAAACAGTTGTGGCACCCTTGATAAATATGAGCAAAAAAGGCTGTGAAAAATATGTCTTTATTGTTTATCCTTTTGATCTTTTATTCAAAATAGTCACAAAAATCTGTCCTCTAATTCAGTGTTTCCCAAACTTTTTTATGCCACAGCCCACATGTTCCAACTAAAAAATTGGCTAATCATAGTCAATATTTTTCCTTTTCAAGAACTTGTCCATATTTTCTGTCCATCTTAGTAGCTTGTATACTTTTAACGTTTGAAATTCGGCTATGCAAAAAAACAACAAAACAAAAAAAACAAGTCACATAGGTAGGCTACGCTGTGTGAGGTCACATGTGGCAAGAGCGCTAAATGGATAATGAAAAAAACATCAAATTTTCTTCATTTCAAATTTGTAGATTTGTTCTTGCAATGCCACAACAAATTACAGTGATGCAAACTCATAAGGGGCGAAAAAGATAAGACAATCACTGGTCCACGAACATTTTTTCTGGGGATATCTTTTTAAAGAATAAGCTAAAAGCGCCAATTCCAGCTATTTTAGTGATTCAAGTTAATTCAAGTTTACACTTGTGCAGAATTAGCTGCAAAATAAAGAGTATTTTGGTGAGGCTTCTGTTTCACAAATTTGTTAAATTTTATGAACTGATTAGTCCAGTGACCCCTTCTGGAAATGTCATTATGTGGCAACAAATGAGCGTCTTATGTGCTGTTAATGAGTCAGTGAATCATTTTCATAGAAATTTACCAAAAGACTTTATAGTGTTTAAGCATTAAAAGAACAAAGCAGATCTATAGTCTTCCTTCAGTCTGAGCATAAGTTTTCATCCAAAAAGACTAATAGTCTAAAAATAATGAGTTTCAATAACGTCCTCACCTTCTCCTTTATTAAAACTTGCAGGGCTACAAATCTACTGACTTCAGTGTAAGAATTATAAACACAAAGCAGATCTACAGTATCATTTTCCTACAGTATTTAAACTGCTGAGCATGGCTTTTATCAGAAAAGGCCACAATAATAGACAAATAAAAATAATTCTGAGTTTCAATAATGTTCTTTCATCATTGTAAAGCGCATTTCACATGAGTTGAGTCGAGGCGTCAACGCTCCGTTCAACGTGAGCGTCAAGCGCCGCATTACCCTCCACATGACATGAGTTGCAGGAAGCATCACTGAGGGATGATTCTACGAGTTTGACATGTAAAAAAGTGGGATGTGAGCACAATAAACATTGAAAACATTTGGAAGATAGAAAAAAGCTTGCAGTTGCTTTGATAGCAGAAAGTAATAAAAGGACTCGTTTATGTTTAGGTCGAAGCGTTTTCTTGGTGAATTTAAATTAGTTCAAATACTGGGGTCTCTGATTTTCGTAAACAATAAGGTAATATTTAATTAAAAGAAATTATGTCTCTTGGACAGTTTTTAATTATTTCTTGTTGCCTAGTTCACTCAAATACATTATTTGTGATGCAAAAACATGTGTATGAAAAACACTGGTGTAAAGTGACGTCACTTCATAGACTTCAGTGTATTCTGCAGCGCTGACACGAGTCATGTGAAAGACGCTTAACACGTAAAACCATCACTCACTTTTGCACATTAATCATTGCTCTTCACAATCACAAAAGAGACCAATTATGGTTTCAAAATGGCGAATTTCTCCGAAAGGTGAGTAGTTTGGATCCCTGAAATTATAATTTTTTTCCTGCATTTATTTATTTTGTGGAATTTGATAATTTTCCACGGCACACTAGTGTGGTTGGGAAACACTACTCTAATGGATATCAAACAATTGCAAACACAACACAAGTTTAATAAAAAAAACTAATATTTGTGTTAAATATATGTGTGAAACAATTTTCTGCACCCGTTTATTCAATACTTTGTGCAACCTCCCTTTGCCAACATGCAACAGCTCTGATTATTCTCCTATAATGCATAATGAGGTTTGAGATCACATGGCAAGGGATCTGAGAGCATTCCTCCATACAGAATCTCTCCAGATTCTTCAAACTCCAAGGTCCGCATGGTAGAATCTCCCCTTCAGTTCATCCCACAGGTTTTCTATGGGGTTCAGGTCAGGAGACTGGGATAGCCATGGCAGAACTTTTTGTGGTCAGTGAACCATTTTTGTGTTGATTTTGATGTGTGTTTTGATCATTGTCCTGCTGGAAGATCCAACCACGGCTCATTTTAAGTTTTCTGGCAGAGGAATTCAGGTCCGAACATGTCCAGGACCTCAGGCATAAAAATAGCCCCACGACATTAAAGATCCACCACCATATTTAACTGTGGGCATGAGGTACTTTACCAAATGGATATTTCTCTGTGTGCACCAAACTCATCTTTGGTTTTTGCAGCCAAAAAGCTCTATCTTTTTTTAATCTGACCACAGAACCCTGTCCCATTTGAAGTTCCAGTAGTGTCTGGCAAACTGAAGACGCTTGAGTTTGTTCTTGGATGAGAGCAGAGGCTTTTTTCTTGAAACCCTCCTAAACAACTTGTTGTTATGTAAGTGACATCTTATTGTAATTTGGACTTTCTGTCTCCAAGACCCAACTCATTTCTGCAATTCTCCAGCTGTGATCCTTGGAGAATTTCTGGCTAATCGACCCATCCTCCTCACTGTGTGTGGAGACCATATAGACACACGTCCTCTTCCAGGCCGATTCTTAACATCTCCAGTTGACTGGAACTTGTTCATTATTGCCCTGATGGTGGAAATGGTCATTTTCAATGCTTTAGATATTTTCTTACGGACTTTCCATTTTGTGAAGCTCAACAACCTTTTGCTACACATCAGAACTTTATTCTTTGGTCTTACCCATTGTGATGGATGACTAAGGGAATTTGGCTGGTGTTACCTCACATTTATACCACTGTGAAACAGGAAGTCATGGCTAGGTGCCAATAATTGCGACAAACGTGTTTTGGAGAAAAATATTCATTTAATTTGAATTTGTTCATTTCAATTAAAGGTTAGATTTTTGTGAATATTTTGAATGAAAGATCAAAAGGACAAACAATAAAGACATATTTTTCACAGCCTTCTTTGCTCATATTTACCAAGGGTGCCAATAGTTTTGGCCACAACTTTATGAACAGTTTATTACTGTAGAGCGAGTTTATTAAACATTACTGTATATTATCTTGCAGGTTCACATTTGAGAAAAACAGAAAGCCTTCAAAATTAGGCCACGTCCACACTAACAAGTATTCAGTTTCCTAACATCATCGTTTTCTAAAGTGTGTGGTAACGGAGAGGTAATAGTTTTTGAAACGAAAGTGTATTAGTGTGCACGTGGCATAATTTTGCAGGTTTTCTGTGTTTCGGTACATGTGTGCCTAAATCGCGTTTTCACTTTGCATGGGCATTCAGGCATATAGTACAAAAAAACCTGAGGTTTGTCAAGTTGTGACTGATCAGGTTCTTGAGTTCAACTCACTGACTTTATCACAGCAGTGAACAGCTCACTGGTGGGCAAGATTATGAATGAATAACTATTTGAATTTTGGTCTGTTTCTTTATTTATCTATTTAAGGCCTAGAGAATACTTGGATTATAGCGCACAAGTCATTCGGGCAACTTTAATGATACTTTTATGGTGCTTTTTGAACCTTAAAAGGTTCAGTTTCCCTTTATTGTAATTGCAAAAATAAAAAAGTGTCCTAAATCATTCAAACTATTCCAAAATTTTTCTTGTGCGTTCCACAGAATAAAAAGATTAGAAGTTTAGAACAACATGAGGGTAAGACAATTATGAACCAAAAGGAATTGGATGATTTATCCTTTTAAAATGCCTCAATGAATTACATAATTTATATTTGTACAATATTCTGCCACGTTTACACATATGAAGCAATAGCGACATTTGGGAAATACGTAGCAAAGCAAACTGTCTTTTTTTTTTTTATAGAATATTTTTTTATAATTTTAAGGTTTTTTGTGAGAATCAACCTTCTGATTAACAGTTATGTGCTTTAGCCCACTACGCCACCAACACTCCCTGTACATGCCTGTGACTGTGGTTTATTAGTATTTACATTTATGCATTTGGCAGACGCTTTTATCCAAAGCGACTTACAGTGCATTTATTACAGGGACAATCCCCCCTGGAGCAACCTGGAGTTAAGTGCCTTGCTCAAGGACACAATGGTGGTGGCTGTGGGGATCGAACCAGCAACCTTCTGATTACAAGTTATGTGCTTTAGCCCACTACGCCACCAACACTCCCTGTACATGCCTGTGACTGTGGTTTATTAGTATGGACATACAAAAATGTTTCAATAATTTAAAGCTCTAATTGAAACTGTAAGGAGTGGGAATGTAGCTCATTATGATACAATAAAAATAACTGATTTTAATGAGTTGGCAGCATTTTGAAGATCCATTGAATAATAAAAAAAGTTATTGAATTTACACTTTGTTGCCATTTTTCTTTATTTACTGGCATTTTTGAAATACAGTAATTCTATACTGGAATTACAGTAATTCTATAATGTATGCATATATTTTATTCAGTAAATAAACTGGAGAAAGTTACCAGCAAATTACAGTAAATTTCACATTGTAACAGTTTACAGAAGTACAAGAAAACAGTAAAGTACTGTATTTTTACAGTATAACAGCAAATCTTTGTAACTACATTTTACAGTTAGTTGGACCTCGTTTTACAGTAAAATACTTGAAACCATACTGTAATAATAACAGCAAGTTAATGGCGAACTGCTTTATGGTTACTACTACAATAGTAAAACCATGATTAATTTCATAAGGACTAAATAAACAAGGTGACAACATTAAATTGAACATACATTTATACATAAACTAGAAAATATGTTATATAAATGAATAGAAATATAGCAATAAACAGCAGCAAATAATTAAATATTTAGCTGTAAAGTCCCTATAAGGCTCCTTGGAGCACAAGTGAATCAGTGTTTCATTTACTCTAGGTAAATTAGTTAATTTTCATGATCGGACAGAAATAACCGACTCTTTGGTTGGTTATTTTAACCAGTTAATTTACCTAAACTGTCCAAAAGAACTGACTCATTTAAAAGGATAGTTCACCCAAAAATGAAAATGATCTCATCATTAATTCACTCTCATGCCATCAAAGATGTGTATGATTTTCTTTCTTCTGCTGAACACAAAGATCATTTGAAACACATTTCAGCTCTGTAGGTCCATACAATGCAAGTGAATGGTGACCAGAACTTTGAAGCTACAAAAAGCACATTAAGGCAGCATAACATTAATCCATAATACTCCAGTGGTTTAATCCATGTCTTCAGAAGTGATATGATAGGTGTGAGTGAGAAACGGATCAAGATTTAAGATTTTACAATAAATCTCCACATTCACTTTCACATTCTTCTTATTTTGTTTTTGGCAGTTCATTTTCTTCATGCATATTGCCACCTGTTGGGCATGGAGGAGAATATATACAAAAAGGGGACTTAAATATTGATTTGTTTCTCACCAACACAAATCATATCACTTCAGAAGATATGGATTTAACTACTGGCGTCATATGGTTTACTTTTATGCTGCCTTAATGTCCTTTTATGAGCAAATCTTTCTTTGAGTTTAGCAGAAGAAAGAAAGTCATATACATCTGGAATAGCATGAGGGTAAATGATGAGAGAATTTTCATTTTTGGGTGAACTCTCCCTTTTAATAATTTGGTTTTTCCAGCACTACATAAGAGAGAAGACGATTTAGATGAGAGTTTTTTTACTCCCTCAGCTCCATTGCTGTGTTCACAATACAATGTGATAAATGTAGCATTTTGTGACGCTACACCATAACTTATTGGAAAATGTTGTTTATTAAAGGAAAAGCTCACTATTACTACTGGTACTGACATGCTACTGAAAGTTAGTAGCATGGCTACTTTTTGTTTACTACTCCCTAACACTGTTAGCGATGTTCATTTGATCGGATTGCTGAAACACCAAGTGTAAACGGTGCCTTAGCAAACACCACTAATGACAGCAGCTGTTAAAAAAAAGAAAGGAAAGCTGCAATCATTCACACTAAATCACATGGCACACATTTCATAGTTATCTTACACTAATCAAGCCTTCTTGCAATATCAGATCATGCCACAAACTCTTTTCAATGCTCAACAGCGTCTAAAGGGATGACTCATATTGCCTGTTCCCGGAGGCCAAACTCCTTATGGCTGAAACACAGACACATCCGTCTGGCTCTGTTACAGCACCTGTGATTGCTCATGTGGAAGTCTAAATCACAGTGCTGTCAGCCATCACATCATCACAGATCAACATTTCACAGTTAAAACAACCGCTGCACCGTGTCCATTGTGTTCATAACAGTACACGGGGCTCATTTTCATGGAAACATGCAGGAACTTCTTGTTTAGACTGATATATCTTACAATTTGTCTGGACAATATGATGAGAATAAGAAAATGAATGTAACATAAGGAAAATCCCTTCCACACACACACACACATCTTGATAACTTGTTCTTGTGAGGACCTTCCATTGACAGCAAGGGGGAATTCACTAAAATGAATTGTGGTCACTGGTGTTGTGGTTTATCTGTAAATGCTGTCTGCATTGTTAAACCCGAATCACTAAAGGAATTATGCAATTCAGGAAATGACCCATTGCAAGACATTTCGAAATGTAATGATGTGCAGGATATGGATTATAGATATCTACAGTGGCAAGAAGTATTTGTGAACCCTTTGTAATTACCTGCATTTATTTGTTTTAAAATCTGGTTTGATCTTCATCTAAATTACAATGATGAACAAACATAATCTGTTTAACTAATAACACACAAATTATTGTATTGTTCTTGTACATATTGAATACATCATTCAAACAATAACAGCGCAAGTTGAAAAAAATATGTGAACCCCTAGCATAATGGCATCAACAAAAAGCTAATTAGAGTCAAGAGTTGGCATACTTGGCATCCAATTATTGGAATGAGATTGCAGGTGTGGTTTAGTGCTACTTTGAAATCTAAAAAGAACTCAAACATTTTGAGTTTTCTATTAACAAGAAGAAACTGCTGACGTGGTCCATGCCTCGCAAAAAAAGAGATATCAAAAGACCTACAATCAAGAATTGTTGCTTTGCGTAATGCTAGAAAGGGTTAAAAGTTTAGATATTTGTGTGTTCACAGTTAGAAAAATTGTCTATATATGGAGATGATTTAGTACTGTGGCTACTCTCCCTAGGAATGGCTGTCCAGCCAAGATAATTCAAAGGGCACAACACAGAATGCTCAATGAGGTAAAAATGAACCATAGTAACAGCTAAAGACTAGAAGGAATCATTGGAACTGGTTAACAACTCTGTTCATAAGTCTACAATACAGAAAACATTAAACAGACATGGTGTCCATGGCAGGATACCACAAATGAAGCCGCTGCTTTCCAACAAAAACATTGATGCATGCCTGAAGTTTGCCAAAGACCACCTTGACTCTCCACAATGCTACTGGGAAAATGTTTTGTGGTCTGATGAAACTAAGGTTGACTTTTTGGGAAGAACTTGCAACACTACATATGGTGTAAAAAGGGCATCGCATCCCAACATGAAAACATCATCCCAGCAGTGAAGTACGGTGGAGGGAGCATCATGATTTGGAGCTGCGTTGCTGCTTTGGGGCCTGGACCACTTGCAATCATCAAGGGGCAAATGAATTCCCAAGTTTATCATGATATCCTACAACAGGATAACATCAGGGTTGCTGTGTGCCAGCTGAAGCTCAGTAGAAGTTGGGTGATGCAGCAGGACAATGACCCTAAAAATTGAAGTAAATCCACTACAGAGTGACTTCAGAAAAATAAAATCCACCTTTTGGAGTGGACCAGTCAGAGCTCAGACCTTAACCCAATAGAGATGCTGTGGAATGAAATGAAGAGAGCTGTTCACACCAGACATCTTAAGAATATGGCTGAGCTGAAACAGTTCTGTAAGGAAGAATGTTCATAAATTCCTTCTGAAAAGTGTGCAGGTCTAATCTGCCACTACAAAGAATCACCTGGGGGTTAATGCTGCCAAAGGAGGATCAACCAGTTATTAAATCCAAGGGTTAATTTACTTTTTCCACAGCATTGTGAATGTTTAATGGGATGTGTTCAGTAAAGAAATGAAAGATTATAAATGTGTGTGTTGTTAGCTTAAGCACATTATGTATGTCTATACTTGTGACTATAATGAAGATGAGATCATAATTTATGAACAATTAATGGAGAAAACCAGCTAATTCCAAAGGGTTCACATACTTTTACTTGCCACTGTATAATTTGATTGTCACTTGTTAAAATGCAAATTCTTGACATCAGTAGGATTAGCACTGCACTAGTAAAAACATTAATTATAAAAAATGACATCATTGTTCATGGAAATAACCATTCTTGATATCAAAAATATACTTTAAACTAGTAAAAGCTGTACTTTTTGATATCTGTAACTGCATTTTCACTAGTAGAATCTCACACATGTCGTGACAACACATGCTTACAATGTGTATATAAATCTTACTGCTATTGCAAAATAGAAAGGTAGATCTCATGCCATAGAAGTTTTAGCCCCCCTGATGTAAATGAACTGGGTACAATAAACAGTTCCTTATTCATTAGCATTGGAAACTCTGATTCATCCCAATCATTCAGGCTTAAAGGGACTTTGCCTTATATATATATATATACACACACACACACACACACACACACACAACAGTTAGTTCTTGTCCTCAAATCTGATTGGAAAAGAGACGTTCCATGAGCACTGATGGTCTGACAGTATCAGCAATCGGACGCTTCACTGTGTGTATCACTCCACTTGTTTTCATGCCATTCTAAACTAAGGCGTAAGAGCAGTATATATCTGTTAGGAGTTAATGTCTTTATTTTTGAAATTATATATGTTAGCTAGCAGGTGGTGGCAAAAGATCATTTTTGTGTGTAATATGAGCCAGTTGGTGATGTAAAGTGAGTACTTAGTCATTATTTACATAGAACAGTGTCGTTATCCCTCGTATTACCACTACAATACTTAAGCTAGGACATTGTTTTAAACAGCTTTAAATGAACAATTTCAGGATTAAGGCACATTGCAGCTGAGAGACACAAAGGACTGATTGATTACAGATCTCGAGTGGAAACTTACCGAGTTTCCACATTGGTTACACACTGTTTAAAAATGGCGGAGGACATCGCTGTTTCTAGTGATCAACTCTTGCACGGCTACCATGAAATATGGAGAAATACCCCCACTTTTCACCCTAATTAGATAATATAATCATATTGTTATATATTTAAAAATATTTTGTTCTTTAAATACCTACTTTTTGTTAGCTTGAAACTGCTATTTGCCCAATGCAAGTTATGTTTGAGGCAATACGTAGATAGTAAACCAGATATCCATGAGCAGAACTTTATATTGTGCTTTGATTTTCAGAGATGCAGAGATGTTTGCAGCATTTTTTTTGATTGTTTGTTTGTTTGTTTTTTAGTCCCACCAAGTAGGTTTTCCTCAAGTAATTCTTGTTGTAACTACTATTTCAGATAAATCCGGCCCTAAATGGCACACAAACTGTGATTGGTCACTTTATATCAGTCAAACAGTCTCTTATCTAACTGTTCTTGGCCATACACATACATATACACACACACACACACACACACACACACATGCTGAACTACTACTACACACAAATAGGACATAGTATTGATTAGGGATGATCAGGGTAGGTGCATGCAGTCACCAATGACTAATGTAATCCTCTGTGCCAGTTTAAGGATGGACAAAGAGGAGGCGGAAACCGGCTGAACAGTCAACATAAAAGGTAATAATAAATAATAAAAGTGAACTTAAAACAACTTAAAACATAAATGAACACAGACACATGCAACGCGGCCATTTGCTTCTCTCACTTGTACTGGCACCTCTGGCTCCCCTTTATCTCGCTCTCCCACTGATCAGCTGATTCAGCGCTGGCCGTGCACCATCATGGCCCGGCCACACACTCCTCATCGCCACATCCTCGTTAATCAACTCTCTCTCTAACTAGACTATTAATACACCAAAATTAGGTATAAGGGAAGTAAGAAAGGCCAGACAAAATTTTTGTTATGATCAGTAGTGAGTGGATTGTGCTTGTAAATATTCCAATATTTTCTCAATATAATTAAATTTTTCACATTAATATTTTTTGGGGAAAAGACTGACTACCACTGTGAGAACTTACAGCAACATTAGGTCAACAAATACAACATTTTGTATTTTTATTTTTTATGGAATTTTTTTCAACCTTTATTAGATAGAAAAGTGGAGAGACAGAAAACAACAGCAGATAATAGGGGGAATGTGATCGGAAAAGGACCTCGAGCCACGAATCGAGCTTGGGTCACCTGTGATGCTACTAAATCATGTCGTAGTACTTCCCACAAGACTACGGCTCTGACACTCAATTATTTCCATTTCTATACAGCACAACAGTGCTATAGACTGAAGTCTTGGTTCTGGAAGTATTTTTCCCATTATTTCTTCCATAGGGATTGCATAAATCCTTACTAAAAGAGTTCTAAGCAATGAACTCTAACCAACCAGCACTGAAGTGACATTACAAACTTTGATTTGAGCAAAAAAAAAAAAAAAAAAAAAGAATTGCTGAAAAAATACTGAGGTACAAGACTGTGTACTTAACGAAGGCATGAACTACAATCCCATGAAGTTTTGCAAATGCATTTAATTGAATTAAAAACAAAGGAAAAATATAGAACTATTGACTTAAAGTTGTTGATTAGAAGTATTAAAACAACATTTTTAAAGTTGGGCTGTTTTTTGCTTTTAATCAAATTAATTACATGGTAAATAATTCCTATCATTGGCCTACAGTCCACAGCAATCACTAAGTACACCTGTACACGTACATCAGACAGATGCATTTGGAGCATCTCACTTTGGTTGTATTGCGTCATAAAAATAACAAAAAATAAAGTTTGAAACTTAGAAAATCACCATTTAAGATCCCTCCAGTCAGATTTGCACTCCATCAAGCTGTGTTTGAACCAAGGTGCTCTAAAATACAGTTTGAACGCAAGAACGCATTCTTGTGCTGTCTGCTGTCAGTAAGTTTGGTTTATTCTCTGTATAAGCTGAGCGTTACCTATACAGCTGAAGTTTCACTTACTGCCCCCTGGAGAAAACAGTACGTACTTCAAGCTTGAATTGCTCCGATGGTTGGAATATTCTTTAATACGGTCAGGGGACATGATTAATTGCGTAATTTTTTAAGGCGTTATTTTTTATATAATTAATCGCAATGAATTAACGCATTAAATAGTCAGCCCTAATTTAAAGTAAATTGCAAAACACATTGTCATACTGGAATATGCCTGTGCCGTAAGTGAAGAAAAAAATCAATTGATGGGATAACCTGGTCATTCAGTACATTCAGGTACTCATCTGACTTCATTTTATTGCTGCACAATGTTGCTGAGCCTAGACCTGACCATTGAAACATCTGCATGGGTATCTGCTTTTTTTTTGGCCAGGCAGTGTATATAATTAGTTTGAGAGTGTAGGGAGACTGCAATTGTGTCATTCACAGCATGTGTTATGAGGGGGTGGTTACTGCAGCGCTCTTTTGGCGCAACTTGTTTGCCACAATTTTATGGTTGGTGTATTTTACCCCTAAGGATCTTTGGTTGTGTAGTTCTTTACAAAAAATAAAACTACTTAACATGATTTATTTTTAAATGAAGTTGAAATAACGCTGACTGATTGCTTCAACAGTGGCATATACAATTAACAACCTCAATTAATTAGTTATAAATCGATTAATAACCTCGGAGCTCACACCAGGTCTGTCTTTAAAGGTTTTTGAGTAATCGTTCAATTCCCCTATGGAAACAATTATGGTATTTTTTTCTTCCGGAACAGACAGTTAGGCTCTGTTCTGTTGACCGAAAAGCATACTCTAATGAGCGAAGAATATAAGAATACAATGACGCAACAAATTTAAAACTTGTTGCACAAAGCACAGAAGTCCAATGAAGATGAATAATAAAAACACCACAATATACATTATAGTTTTGAAATCGCAATACACTAAACATAAAGAATCAAAATATGATTGGATCACAACCCAGATATTGTTCTAATAGTATATCACCAAGTCCCAGCTGAATTCCACTCCTAGTTCAGGTGGGGTTAGTATCCAGCAAAGCGTGTGTGTGTGTTTGTGTTAAGGGAGATATTGATAGGCAGTAAAGTCCTGGGCAACAAGGGGACGTGCCTTGGGAGCTATGCAGTCTCTCAGTGCTGAAGTGATGAAGTGTTTACATGAAGGGATCACCCTGAGGGGGCGGAATTCATTAACCACACTTACAGACTTAGACTATTGACTCCCAATGCTACGCTGAACCCTTCACTCTCACGCACAAGCACACACTTTCTACAACTTCTGTTTAAGTAGCTTCTCTTGAACTTAGATTTTTTCTATTGAACTTTGGCTCCACTCAGAGCTTCATAGCACCTAATTTAATTCATTTACAAATTTTCCAGACAAGAACTAAACGGTAGGTCTAGGGAGTCTTTCATGCATGAGTGTTAAGAATAAAAAAGGTTTTAGTAAGTTCTGAAGAAAATGAAATGTAAGTGGCACTCACTACCACAATGTTCTGGGTGGTTCCCAAAGCGTTGCTATGCAGTTGCAAAGGTGTTCTGGGTGGTTCATTAGCTTACTACTATGCGGTTGCTAGGGCATTCAGGGTGGTTGCTAGGCAGTTGATTACTGGCCATATTGGCCTTCCCTAAAGTCTCTATTATATTCTGGTCCCTAGACATGGCTCCAGTCCCTCATTTAATGCAAGTCTGATGGATTTTTTCACCCATTTTATTGTTCAACAGGTACATTTCATTAGTATTGGTACCCTACTTCTGCATTCAGAAAGTATTTTTTTTTACATTTTGTTGCAGCCTTTCGCTAAAATTCTTCAAATTATATATTTTTTTCAAATCAATCTACACTCCATACTCCATAATGACAAAGCAAAAACTAGATATTTGAAAATAAAAATAAAAACTGAAATATCACATTAATATAAGTATTCAGATCCTTAACTCAGTACTTAGTTGAAGCACCTTTGGCAGCGATTACAGCCTCAAGACTTTTTGGGTATGATGCTTTGCGCACCAGGATTTGGGGATTTTCTGCCATTCTTCTCTGTAGATCCTCTCAACCTCTGTCAGGTTGGCTGGGGACTGTCGGTGGACAGCTATTTTCAGGTCTCTCCAGAGATGTTCGACTGGGTTCAAGTCCGGGCTCTGGCTGGGCCACTCAAGGACATTCACAGAGTTTGCCCTAAGCCACTCTTGCATTGTCTTGTCTGTTTAGAGTCATTGTCCTGTTGGAAGGTGAACCTTCGGCACAGCCTGAAGTCCTGAGTGCTCTAGACCAGGTTTTCATTAAGGAATCTCTGTATTTTGCTGCGTTCAGCTTTCCTTCAACCTTGTCCAGTCCCCAGTCCCTGCCACTGACAAACACCCCCACAGCATGATGCCACAACCACTATGCTTCACCGTTGGGATTCCAAGCAGGCTTTGATATGTCTTGCACTGAGGAGAGGCTTCATCTGACCACTCTGCCATGAAGCCCAGATCGGTGGAGTGTCCTTGATGGTTGTCCTTCTGCAAGTTTCTCCCATATCCACACATGATCTCTGGAGCTCAACCAGTGACCATCAGGTTTTTGGTCACCTCTCTTACCAAGGCCCATCTCCCCTGAACTGCGGCCAGTTCAGGAAGAGTCCTGGTTGTTCCAATCTTCTTCCATTTTAGATTTATGGAGGCAACTTTGCTCTTGGGAAACTTCAATGCAGCCAAAAACATTTTTGTAGCCTTCCCCAGATCTGTGCATCGACAAAATCCTATCCCTGAGCTCTGCAGGCAGTTCTTTTGACCTCATAGCTTGGTTTTTGCTCTGATATGCATTTTCAGCTGTGAGGCCTTAAATACACAGGTGTATGCCTTTCATGTCCAATCAATTGAATTTGCCACCAGTGAACTCCAATCAAAGTGTAGAAACATCTTAATGATGATCCGGTCTGATGGATTTTTTTTTCACCCATTTTATTGTTAAACAGGTAAATTCATTAGTATTGGTACCTACTTCTGCATTCAGAAAGTATTTTCACATTTTGTTGCAGCCTTTTGCTAAAATTCTTCAAATTATATATTTTTTTCACATCAAGCATGATCCAGAGAAATGGGATGCACCTGAGCTAAATTTCAAGTGTCATAGCAAAGGGTCAATGTGATATTTCAGTTTTTCTTTTTAATACATTTGTAAAGTTATAAAAAAAAATCTGTTTTTTGCTTTGTCATTATAGGGTATGGAGTGTAGATTCCTACAAGAGGGGAGGCTAAACAGAAGGGGAAAACCAAAGACCTCAACTCTGCAACTAAAACTACAGAACCTAAACACATATAAAATCTTTGGTGGCTGAAGCAGCCCTTGAACTCTGACAATGCAGAAATCAACAACTTGCTTGCGGTTGCCAATCATAGACTGATGATGATTATCTTCTCCTTTATTTGTAAGTATTTAAGTGGCTGTCCAGTCTAAATCGTTGATCGCCAAACAGCATGGTGTCCTACTTTAGACTGTTGTCCAATCCAATCCTTGATATACAGATTCGGTTACCTGCATGGTATATGAATGTTTGACAGATTAAGCTTTGAGCCTCTTTTTTCACCTCGATTGGAGTTGTAGACTGCGATTTTCATCCATCTTTAAATCACTTTGCGCCCTCGGATCACCACAGCAATCGGCAAACAGCAAGGTCTTCTACTTTAAATGGTTGTCCAATCCTTGATACAGATTCGGTTACATGCAGGGCATATTAATGTTTGGCAGATTTAGCTTTTTTGACTTTTTTCCCACCAATGTTGGAATCGTAGACTGCAATTGTTCTAAATTTTTTCAATCCCTTTCCACACTTGGATCGCAACAGCGATAGACAAATAGCATGGTCTTCTACTTTAGCTGGGTTGTCCATTCCTATACTTGATATACAGTTTCGGTTACATGCAGGGCATATGAATGTTTTGGCAGATTTTTCCTCTTTCCTCACCTCTGTTAGAGTTGTAAATTGTAATTTTTTCAATCCCCTTTGTGCACTCGGACTACCTACCGATCGACAAACAGCATGGTTTTCTACTTTATATGGGATGCACTGTTTCAGTGTAGTCTTGAGTGGTACAGACCTTTAAACCTATTCTGTAACATGCCATTGACAGATAACCTTAGTCTTCTGAACATTCAGACTGATCTCACATTGAATTTGGAAAGTGTAGGTTGACTTTAGGAAAGTTCGGTCTATGCTGACCGAAATTTGAAAGACTGCCCCCAGTGACCAAAGCAGTAAGTGTTGTTGGGCGTATGGATATGCATGAGCTCTATTTTGCAGGTGAAATGTCCTGGTGGGGCTGGGGGGTTGTGTAGTACAGGATGTAATATAGTGCAGAGAAATGCATATTTTATGAACTGTAACCCCACATGGACTACAATTGTTAGGGGGAAAATGCAGCCACTGAATCGCACTCATCACTGATTATGCGAACGTGATTACTTCCTGGTTTCCACATGGGATACGAACCCAGGTCTCCCACACTGCTGGATATCTGATCATGCCACTAAAAAAGGTAAACACAGTCAATAAAAACATGTCTGATGGGAGATGCCGCTTGTCAGTGAGTCAGTGTAATGTCACCAATCCCAGAGTAACAAACTTTCAGAAACAACATGCCGACTTTGTGTGATCATGTTGAAATATTGACTGTCAATACTTATTTTATAGGCTCTGATAGCAGCTGAGATGGTGGCTTGGAAAGCCTCTGGAGTGTAAGCCACCAGAGCAGTCATCAGCATACTGCAGCTCAAGTATTTTCACAGATCTGTGCTTGGTGGTAGCCTGCAGTCCTCTGATGTTGAAGATATTCCCATAAAGATGGAAATTAATGGTGACTCCTGACTCCCCTTCAATCTCCCTACAAACCAATGTAGTCAAACAGGCAAGGAAGTTATTATTATAGGACAGCAGCCAGCATACAAGCCTGTAACTGAAGGGCTCTGACCTCTGCCACCTTCCTAAAACATAGGCCATAGTTCCAGTATGAAACTTAAGGAGGAGTGTGAAGAATTTGGGTGGATAACCAAATTTCTAGAGAACATCCCACAGTAGTCTTATTGATGGTGTCAAATGCCTTTGACAGATCTAAGGCAAAAGTAATAAACAGGTCCTTATGTTGTTCCTTGCATTTCTCAAAAAGCTGTCTAGTTACAAAGAATATGTCAACAGTACCACAATCTTTACAAAATCTTTACTCTGACTCCGGCATGATGCGCTCTGCCTCTGACTGAACCAGCCTTTTGAGCATAACCTTAGCCAAGACTTTTCTGGTGATGGACAAAAGTGCTATTGTAGGGTGCTACTGTTGAAGCAGATAGATTTATCTCCCTTATTCTTATGGTCACTATATTAGAACAGTTCCAATATTGGGGAATGCACCCCTGGTTCCAGACCTCTGTGATATGTAGGTGTAATGCTGTAGAGGCATCCACTCTCTTTTGGGATCTCTGCTAGAATACTGTCAAAACCAGGTGATTTGTTTTTAAGAGAATGCAGAATCAACACCACAGACACATATCACCGTCAAACACTCAGTCTCTGTAGTTTCCTCCTGTAGTTTTCTTTCCTGATGCAAGGCACTTGTGGTACGTAATACCACACACAATCCACCAGGGGAACACCCAGGTTTGACTGTCTCGTCTGGCTTTTAGCAACTTCCACAGACTATGTTACATGATTCTGACCTCAGACCAGGACACTCAACTCTCATCTTCAATAAGAGCGAGTCTGTTTCCTCTCTATTTTGGTGGATGATTAAATTCCTTGATTTAAACTGATTAGAATTTTTGAGAGAAAAAATTCTTGGACATAAACCATCTACATTCTTTTTACTCTCCATACAGCAAACTTTTACAAAAAAGAACTGTGGCAATACCATGGTTCTTTGATACCAAGTAGGGTCAAGCAAATTAGCTTGAAAACTATTTAAGTAATAAATGACAAAGGACAGTTCAATTATTGAAAAGTAATGCACACCCATGCGTCGTGGCCGTTACACCTCAGGTGTGCAATATTTTTCAATAATACAAAAGACCGGAGTGAATAATTTTGATTTTTACCATGGTAATCAGACCTTAAGACACCTTTCAGTATTTTATCTAAAGACATTTTCAGGTTTTAGTGTGTGAGTGTGAACCAAAGAGAGAGCGAGAGAGAGAGAGAAAGAGAGGGAGCATGATGGTGATTTCCACAGATATATTTAGGATATTATAGCCATTGTTTGTCATTCTTTTTACTTAGCCAATATATTTGTTTTATTTGGCTATTGGTTATTTGTCTGTGGTAGCCTGTACAGCTCTTTTAAATATTTTGGCAAAGTGATATGGAACCGTTATGCGGTCAAGACCTGGAAGTATTTCAGTCGTGCTTTTACAGAAAATTAACTGCACACATAGAACATCCGTCAGCCAATCAGAATCAAGCATTCAACAGACCAGACATTCCTTTAAGTTTTTTCAGAAGGGAAATCGTTCTATTCAATCTTTTCTCTCCAAGATCATTTTGATAATTCCAAATAGTTACACGTTTAACCAAAAATCAGTACTTTTGAGACTTTAAACCCAAACATCTGCAGTCTGGTGCAGTGTGTCTGGCTTTTTTGGGGTTTGCTGCAAAGAGTGACAGAGAGGTGTAGTGTGCACTTCACCACCGACACACTCATTTCCTTCCCAAAACACATGAATACACACTGCGCATAACTGCCAGAGGGAAAGAACAGAGAAAGATTAAAGGGCTGCTGACTCCACCGGACTGACAAACAACAGACAGGCATTTTGAACACTAGCAACTGTAACAAAAGCGAAAAGGAACATGTTATCTTAGCAGCATTTTTTTTATATACTTCCTACATTAAAAAAGCAAATACATATTTGAAATGCAAAAACGGTGCCCCCGGGTTATGTCTTTGCCTGAAATCATCTTGGACTTTTCTTTCTGAAGCATAAAATGTTGTTGTTCCTCTCGGCAGGCAGCACAGGTCAGAATGTATGTGTTTGTTTGTGTGCCGCAGACAGACAGAACCAGCTGAAAACAGTGACAGTGCTTTTCAATACACTCAAATAACACCCCACAGACAGACTCCATGCTTTCATTCCTTTTGTGTTTCAATGTCAGGCTATTTTCACCTCCCAAAGTGCCCATTCTGCACAATAGGATAATATTGTAAAACTAATCACAGATATAGAATTTGTGGGAAACTGGCAAGACAAGATCTCTCCTCATCAAAAGACTGTTCACACAGGATCTGTCTTGCAGTCCACCTGTGCTATTGTTTAAGTGTCTATTTAAACATGTGCCTGATAAATGTCTTTGGCCATTACACTTTACCTCACTGTATTTTCAGTGTCTTGCACCATGAGCACCATGCTTTTTAGACACAGAGTCTGGTTTAAAATAGGTCAATGTCAGTTTAACAATGACAGACCAGATGAATCTGTGGGCAGGATAAACATATCCAGTGTACTGAGCAAAACAGTGTGCTTCTGGAAGCATAAGTCTCAAAAAGGTTTTGCATTTAGGAATAATTTTTTTAATGATAAATTTATCATTACAAGTCAAGTGCGAGGAAGTGTAATCAAGCTTCAATACATAATCGGGCTGATGAGACTGCAGATGGCAAGATTTATAGTGAAAAAGAAGATATATTTTTTTGTCTGTTCTCACCCAAAACTGATCATATTGTATTTACTGTGGGTGTATGTGCACAAATTGTGGGTGTATAGTATAGTATAACCTGAGAAATAGGTCATTGAGCTAAGACATTTCATAACCACATCTAATCTTGGAATAAAGTCCGGAGCAGCACAGGCGACAAACAGAGGAGGGGATGCATAGCATACAGCCCATTTATTTTGCAGCCATATCACCCTGTACCTCAAGGCTGGTTGCCCACTGAAGCTAAGCAGGGTTGAGCCTGGTCAGTACCTGGATGGGAGACATCCTGGGGAAAACTAAAGTTGCTGCTGGAAGAGGTATTATGGAGGCCAGCATGGGGTGCTCACCCTGTGGTCTGTGTGGGTCCTACTGCCCCAGTATAGTGATGGGGACACTGTACTGTAAAAAGGCACCGTCCGTCAGATTAGACTTTAAACCGAGGTCCTGACTATCTGTGGTCATTAAAAATCCAAGGGCACTTCTTGAAAAGAGAAGGGGTGCAACCCCGGTGTACTGGCCAAATTCCCCCAATTGGCTATTATCAATCATGGTCTCCTAAAAATCCATATCCATGAATTGGCTCTATAACTCTACTCTCTCCTCTCCACCAATAGCTGCTGTGTGGTGAGGATACTGGCACACTATTAATGCTTTCGCATCATCCAGGTGGATGCTGCACACTGGTGTTGGTTGAGGAAAGTCCCCTATTCACTGTGTAAAGTGCTTTGAGTATAGTGTCAGGAAAGCACTATATAAATGTAACATTCATTCATTCATTCATCTACATTACCAAATTCATAGAAATGGGCTATCTTCTTTTATATATTGAAGTTATTATAGGATGCAGACAGTGCAATAACCAAAGAATTAAAATTGTACTTGACCTGCCAATTAGCACTTTGCACGACTGTTTCACCAAATCCACTTGTGCCTAGATTTAGTGCATTGCTTGCACGAAAATATATAAATAGCATGGCCATACCCACTGACTTTGCGCGTATGATGTTTCGCATAGTGTTGCATTCAAGGCATAGCCCTTACTATAGAGCCCATACTGTAATTTGGAACATTATTATTAATAATATTAATAATATTAAGCATTTCGTTTTTTTAGCATTCTGGATTCTGTGGGAACATGCAAATATCATGTAGACCTGTTGTGTTTTTTAGGTGTCCTACAGTACGCTTAAAGAATAGGCTATTTTGCACTAAGACTTGCCATAGCTTTCTTTCCCTCTCCTCCCTGGGGTTCTTCAACATCATATAATGTTATAATTTAACATTATACAACAATATATGATTTAAATTTTGATCTCCAACAAGTCAACACTGTAAAATAAAGCATTCCTATTAAGAATATCCAGCATCGTGGGGGCATGTGTAGCTCAGCGAGTATTGATGCTGACTACCACACCTGGAGTCGTGAGTTCGCATCCAAGGTGTCCTGAGTGACTTCAGCCAGGTTTCCTAAGCAACCAAATTGGCTCAGTTGCTAGGGAGGGTAGAGTCACATGGGGTAACCTCCTTGTGGTCGTGATTAGTGATTCTCGCTCATAATGGGGCGCGTGGTAATTTGTGCGTGGATTGCGGAGAGTAGCATGAGTCTCCACATGCTGCGAGTCTCCGTGGTGTCATGCACAACGAGCCACGTGATAAGATGCACGGATTGACTATCTCAGAAGTGGAGGCAACTGAGACTTGTCCTCCGCCACCCAGATTGAGGTGAGAAAGTAAGGACCTAGTAAGCAGTGGGAATTGGGCATTCCAAATTGGGGAGAAAAGAGGATAGAATAAAAAAAAAAAAAAAAAAAAAAGAATATCCAGCATCAACATAAAGGGTTCGCACACCGGACGTGTCTGGTGGATGACATGGCACGTTCTAAAATTCGAAACAATTGTTTTCTATGAATATATGCACACCGCCGCCACCTGTTGGTGGTGCCAAACTACGACTCCAGAGGCTGCTCAAATTTCTGCTGAGCCACGGAGCTTGCATATTTTCAATTAAACTGACCCAAATAATTTTCAATGGACATATATTATTTACTCTAGCTTTGTTAATTCTTTTTTTTGGAATGCCCAATTCCCAATGTGTTCTAAGTCCTCGTGGTGGTGTAGTGACTAGCCTCAATCTGGGTGGCGGAGGACGAATCTCAGTTGCCTCCGTGTCTGAGGCCGTCAATCCACGCATCTTATCACGTGGCTTGTTGAGCGCGTTACCGCGGAGACATTGCGCATGTGGAGGCTCACATTATTCTCCGCGGCATCTATGCACAACTCACCATGCACCCCACCGAGAGATAACTATATTGTAGTGACCATGAGGAGGTTACCCCATATGACCCCCATATGAACCGGGCCAATTTGGTTGCTTAGGAGACTTGGCTGGAGTCAATTAGCACACCCTGGATTCGAACTCGTGACTCCAGGGGCGGTAGTCAGTGTCTTTACTCACTGAGCTAACCAGGCCTTTGTTCATTCTTGAAGAAGGGAAAAACCTTGATAAATGTTGTGTGTACTGTCTGCAAATTGAACCACATGGACGTGCCCCTGTGCCATGAATTATGCAAGGACACCACATGTTATGTAGGTATCATGCTAGTGTTTTAACATGTTGAACAATGTAAAACCTCCCAGTGGTTATACATAACCTATAGTGCCCAGAGCAAGATCTGCCCCACCTATTTCTGTAGTCATGAGCCACTACTGCAATTAAGCACATTAAACACCCAAATCCTTATTACTGTAATGCAAAAACAAAAAAATAATAATAATCAGAACAGTAATGATAATCATCCTGTTTTGACACAATAGGTTTTTGATTTAAATTAGCTTACATGAAATTCAATAAAACAAATACTAGCATGATATATTTACAAGTGTATTTTACAATGTACAATATTTATCATTATTCATCATTATTCATTTTCGCATTACATGTTTTTACAATTGGAGAAGGGTGCTTAAAATAGTCATGAAAATAATGTCACAATGCAAAAAAATCTTAATGGTCCTAAAATAGGCTTAATTTTCTTTGCGCTCTCTCTCTCTCGCTCTCTCTCTCTCTCTCGCTCTCTCTCTCTCTCTCTCTCTCTCTCTCTCTCTCTCTCTCTCTCTCTCTCTCTCTCTCTCTATATATATATATATATATATATATATATATATATATATATATATATATATATATATATACATATACATATACACACACACACTTTTGATTTTAGGCAAAAATAGGCATTTCTTAACAGTTTTCTTGAGATTCACCCAAATTCAACAGTAGACTGCTATTATAACCAACATGATATTGAGTCATTTAAATACTTTTTATTTCTTAAATATTACATAATATTTCTTAAATATATATATCCTGATATTTCAAAACTTTCCTGATACAAACATAAAAATGAATTAGTGATTTTGTCTCTGTGTAATACACACGTGTGTGTGTGTGTGTGTGTTCACTCTGAATGTCTAGACAGAAGCAGTGAAAGATCTGTACTATTGAGGATAACAGTCTTGTTTATTCAGGCCAGTGAAAGTGACACATTTTGAAGACTGCATATGAGCACAGATCTGAGTGAACCAGTGTCTTCATATCAGTGAGCTATGAACCCTTCATGACCCTACTATTCTGTTACAGGTCACGTCACACAAGTGCTATTTATAAATCCCTAAAATCATATCAGGTAAACAGAGGTAAACCAGCTCATCTAAATCTGACAGACAGGACACAGATTCCCATCAGTGAACATTTTCTGCAGATCTGTTGCGTTATTAAAATCAGTTTTATTGTCTGTTATTGCTGACTTAATCCATATGCACAATGTCTTATTTTTATTAAAACGCATGTTAATACTAGTCCTGATAGCTGTGTGATTTACGCTAAATAACACTAATTATTTCAATTATATACAATTACAAGTTTTCCATTTACACTCTAAAAGTTTAGTGTCACTGTGTCCAAACTAGGCACACTGTGATAAAAGTTTTTGTCCAAACTACAGTAGCTCCGACCACGACAAGTGATGCTTCACAAGACAATGGCTGCCTCCCATACTTTCTATTCTAAATAGTATGCAAGATTAGGATTAGGGGCAGCTATAGCTCAGGTGGTACAGCGGGTCGGCTGCTAATCGCGGTTCGATTCCCGGCCCACACGAATCCTCTACATGCCGAAGTGTCCTTGGGCAAGACACTGTACCCCAAGTTGCTCCCAATGGCAGACTAGCACCTTACATGTGTATGCTGGGTGTATGAGTGCGAGTGTGAATGTGTGTGTGAATGGGTGATTGGGACACAGTGTAAAGTGCTTTGGTAACCTCTAAGATTACAAAATTGCTATATAGACCATTTACCATTAGTGTGTCCCACATACAATTACTTTGAAAAGCAAAAGGTGTCCGATTGGTCTAACTGGTTTTTAAATGCATGAAGAAAACGATTAGTAATCAATTTTAAGGTAATCAATTTGACGAAAGAACATAGTGTGAAGAACATGGTGTGTAGTACAAGCATGAGAATTACATCGCAGCCTGAGTATTTGTCCTAACCAGCCACAACCACAAACAGGACACGTGAGAACATTTTATCGGCTGTTTAGTTTTAATATGGTCCAGAAAATGTGTTTCACACTGCTCATTGCCACACAGCACATTTCACTTTGAGTAAAGACAGAAAAGTTATTTGAAGATGGAAACTTCACACATGGTTAGCACAAAACAATAATTAAAGTATTTGAATCAAAATTTTGTAGTACCATATGGCATATTTTATAAATGTATATTTTAAAGCAGATTTATTGTTTTTGTTTTTTTGCAAAGATTTGTATTTGTATCTGAATTTCTTAATAATTAAAAAATATATATAACCTGAATATTTAGATCTGAATATATATATATATATAACATGATTATTAAATTATGTTTAAAAATGCAAATGTAAAATGTGCCAGAAAAATCTTATATTTTGTTTATGTCTAGAATATGAATTCAAATATTTTAGTCATTGTTTTAACTCCAAAGTGTTAGGGTTTGTTCAAATAGAGCTGATTTTGGATCAATGTTTTAAAAAAATATATATATTATTAAAATTCTATCATGTTGTTCAAATCCTGTATGACTTTCATCCATGGAACACAAAAAGGAGGATTTCAGGAGCAGACAGTCCAATTATAAAATGAAAATCCATTAGTGATGGAGGCTAAATTCTGCATTACATCCCCTTTTGTTTTCCCCAAAAGAAAGAGTCATACACGTTTTGAGCATCATGAGAGTGGGTAAATGATGACAGAATTTAAATTTTGGGGTGAACTATCTCTTTAAAATAATGATGCATGTCTATAACCACCTTGTAGCTCTTCAAGGGCCAAAAAACAAAAACAACCCTGTGAAATTTAGATCAATCTCCCTCTAATGTCTGTCTTATGCGTACATGATAACAAACATTTATTTTCTGCATTCAAAAAACTCTCATTCTCTCCACTGACAGAATGTGTGTTGTGGGGGTGGGGATAAGTAAAGACCCCTCTCTGTACCAGGCCCCCCTGACTCCTGACTCACCCAGACACACAGCGTCTACACTATATTCATGATCCATCTGTCTGAGAGAACGCTACGCTACGGCAATGGCCATTAAAACAGAAATATTTTTTTACCCCCCCCTGTCTGTTCATCTCTTGTTTTGCCTCCTTTGCATCTCTCTCGCTCTCTCCGTCTCTTTCCAGAGACTACAAATCAGCAATCCTCAGCCTCAGAAAATTCAATCACGGCACACACAGGTGTCTCAAAAATAGCAGCCAGCCGCAGACGCCTTTCATTAACATGCGGCCCAGACTGCTAAATATTTTACGTGCAGCGGCTGGACTTGTTCCATAGCTAAAGAGTGGTCCTTGTTCAGCAGACAGCAGGGGAAAAATGGGGGGAAAGAATGCTAAATAAAGCACATATAACCGAGTGATCCAATGTGGGGAGTGCTTGAGAATAGAAGGCAGCGGAAATAGAATGAAAAAGAAGAGTAACAGAAAGAGGGAGGAAACGGGCATGGCCAATAAAAGCTGAGCATAAGAAAAGTTCTTGTTGCTTCTTGAAAACCTTGTGAAGTAAAAGCGTGGACCACATCAAAGGCCCTTGAAAGACATCCTTCACCTTTCCAAACCAGTTAGTTGTCACATGATCAGTCCTCTGAAAACACATTTTCTGAAACAGTGCTCGATCAAGGGATCTGTAAACTTCTCTTGCCCAACCTTACCACAACTCTAAACATAAGCCTTCCCCTACCCCTACCCCTAACTTAACCTTACCCTACCCTGACCCTAAACATGTAACTAATTCAACTTGGTCTTGAAAAGACACTTGAGCACATTTGTTTAAGTTCCAAAAAGCGAACAACCTGTCTGTATGCTTTAATGATAAACTGACCTTGTAACATGAGTGACATCCAGCAAGAAAGAGTTTGTGTGTGTGTGCGAGTTAAAGAGCAAGTTCAAGCACACACATTAATGTACAAACAGCATCCACAAGTACAAACACACATCCACACAAAGGACGTAAGGGGAAGGTTATACAAATGACTATACAATCCAATTCGGTAAAAGCCCTTGTTAAACAAATATACACAAACACACAGTCTGCTAGCAAAGGATAAAGCAGCCTTTAACAGCAATACTGATGCAGACAGAATCAATTATAAAGAGCAGTATTCAGCAAGTTAAGATAAAAGATATAACATTAAAAATGGCTACTGGTCAGTACCCTAAATAATAACATGTTAGCACGGCTCAAAAAAGACTGTAAATTCATTGCAAATATATTCTATATTGAGGCACCAAGTCAACATTTATCATCTACAGTTACATATTATTGAACTGTATTAACTGTGTCAGTAACAGAGATTATTAAGATTAGTTTCATTACTAAATGTAATTTTTCATGGAAAATGTGTGTCTTTTATTATAGTGTTAAGCTCAATCGACAGCACTGTGGCATAATATTGATCATCACAAAAAATGATTTAGACTGGTTTAGAAAAATCTGGGTTACAGTTAGACACATGCAATGGAAGTGAATGAGGCCAATTTGTTAACGTTAAAATACAGTTTCAAAAGTATAGCCACAAGACTTAAACAATATGCATGCTAACAAGATTTTAGTGAAATAAAAACACGTATAAACACGTATAAATAACTTTTATGTGTAAAGTTATATCCAATTTTACAACTTTGTTCCCATGACGACATAACGCAATAAACCCTAGATGACGGGAATTGTTGCTTTTCAAATGGTCTATAAATGGAGATGATTTAATACTGTGGATACTCTCTCTAGAAGAGGTCGTCCAGCCAAGATGACTCAAAGGGCACACCACAGAATGCTAGAACCCTAGAGTGACAGCTAAAGACCTGAAGGAATAATTTGAACTGGTTATGAATCTACTATACAGAAAACATTCTACACTGCATAGCTGTAAAGCAGGGGTCGGCAACCTATGACACGTGCACTAGCACTGGCACGCGGAGGGGTAATCACTGGCACGCTAGCAACGGCGAGAGAGGAGTAGACTATTTTATTGATATAAATTCCACACATGCATTCTAATCTACATCTTGATGTTATTCTTCATGATCACACAGCCTGTCTTCATGAGCTGAATGGGAGGCTAAACAAAAAGTTGAAATATAAGCGTGCAAGCCATTTGCGCATCACGAGCCAGCAGCGCGTCACTTTCGGTTAATCGCACAAATAAACGCGCACACTTTGCTTCAGTCTGGCTGCGCAGATGACAGCCTACATTCTGTGTTTCATTTGTTTCTTAATGCTTTCAGAACAACATGTGATGTAACAAGGAAAACACCACTATTAATCCATGAGTTTTCCAACCCAGAATACAGGTACAGCCTTCCTAAACCATAGTCACGCTCAAAATTACATTTAACGATTAAAAGATAAAGCATAAACCCACATTGTGGGGTTGAAAATCTAGATAAAATATACATTAAACCTGGAAATAAATGTTTAGGATTTTGCAGGTGAGATTCAACAAAAAGGGCAAAATAGTTGATTGGCTTGTGATGTGCGGATGGCTTGCAAGCGCAGCGCGAGTCTCGCCACACTTTGATTGTGTTTAGCCTCCCATTCAGATGATGAAAACACGCTGCGTGATCATGAGGACAAATTCAAATGTCAAAAAGGTTGCCAACACCTGCTGTAAAGATTACAAAACTTTACAGCTCCATTCACTTCCATTGTAAGTGGCTCACTGTAACCTAAACATTATGCTACACATGCTAATGACTGAGCTTAACTTCTATTGAACCCAGAATATTCCTTTAAGAAAAAACTTCATACTCTTTGTATGTGGTATAAGGGTAACAGTCATACTCATACGTCATTGTCTGTTAGTTCATTTATTTTACTCTATGGGAGGAAAAGTTGTGCGTTTTTGTAAGAGCCAACTTAAAACTACGTTTTCACCATCTTATACTATTATCTTCTCATGATACTGGGTTAATACAGCTGTAAAGTACAATTGGTTACAGTTATTTAAAGAATTGTTTAGTTTTATTCGTTTAGTTTTTTTATATATATATTTGTCTATTAATATATTTGTATATACTGTAGCTGATTACAAATATATAGATAATATTTATAATATAAGTTTGATGGTGACCCCCTGATTGTTATCTGTTGTTCTTGTGCCAAATAAATACTGCTACAGTAAATTAAAGTACATTGAATTATGGGTAGATAGCAGTTTAGCAAGCTTCAGTTTCAAATTAGCTTCCCCAACACTGATGCAATATCACCAGTGTGAGATTCAGATGTGGTGTTTGGACAGAGGTGGGTGGATGCACTTACAATGGATGGTGTCTGGAAGTGGAGGTACAGCAGCAGGGCAGTGTTCCTCATCACTGTTGTCTCCACATTCATTCAGATGATTACAAATCAGCGAGAGAAGGTTCAGACATCTGCCATTGGTGCAGAGGAACTTGCACTCTGCAGTCAGATAAAGAGAGAGGGAGAAAGGAGAAATGGTTTTCAAGGATTGTTAAGACACAGAGCGGCACTATGATACAACTGAAGGTATCGCATACCAGACAGACTGAATAATTAAGCTGATGCATGCTGATGCAATGCACCACACGCAAGAGAATAACCAATTGCTCCTATGCTTTGGGTGGAATGTTAGGATAAACAGATATTTCAAAACTTTACAAAGTATCTGATGATGCATATTGCACACAGAACTAGCAAGAGCTGGCTAATATTGTAAGCTCTAATCTGAATGGCTGGCTTCCACACAATTTCTGAGAGTCAGGGTGCACAGATTTTGTCATCTGTCTGCCAGGGTACAAAGGCCCCCTCCCAAATGCCATCCTCAGGCCTTATGTTCCTCCTCAGCATCCACACTTTGGTGATGTAATGCTGTAGAGACTGTTGGGTAGTAGTATTGATGATAGATCGATCTGTCAATAGATTACATTTTTTACATATGCCAGTTAATCAAAATAATTGCATGATATTGAAATTAATTACTCAAATTAATCGCATATATCCATATTTGCTAAGAAAGTTCCTCAAATAAAGTAAAGTAACAACAAAATGAACCGTGATTAGTTATTTACATGTTTTAGACGGCTCCTTCATGTGCAAGAAGGAGATCCTCAGCACCGTCATGGCTTGAATCGGACAAATGGGAAAATGTATTTGTGACAAGGAGGAGGGCGGGGCCATGAATACACCCGCCCGGCCCCCAATCGGGCTAATCAGCCGAGGAGAGAGATATGTGCAGCGGGATGCATATTTCATTTTCATAGTTTATAGCATATGCCATTTTTCTCTTAGCCGTGCAGTGGTCAGTTCTTCATTTGTTTATTCTTTATAGATTTTTAAAACAAAAGGCTAATATTTAATATGGTAGGGTAGAGAAATACTGTAAGAAATTATACTTGCAATATGACATTGTTATATTGCCTATATTAATAATATGATATAGTAATACTGAATTTCTCACATTTTCTTAATACCAACATTTTGAATATTATTATTGCTACGTATATGTCCCTACCAACATTCAAACCAAACCTACGCCCTTGCATCAGTCAAACATTTACAGTGTAGTTTGGAAAAAGTATGTGAACGAGATTGAATGTGTGGCTTAGAGCTACTTTATCCAAAGCAACTTCCAAATGAGACACATAGCAAGCAATATGTCATGAAAGGTTTAACAACCTCTGCAGTATAGAACTGCCAAGTTCTCAGAGGCTGGAGTAGTTAAGATGCTAGCACAGACGAAAGAGACAGACATGGATTTTTTTTGCTGTTGTACATTAAATACAGGTTAATTGCAGTAGTAGTGAGTGCAATTAGTGTGTGTTGGTTAAGTGCTCACAGAACATATGGGATTTCAGATGGTTCTTTAATGTTGAGAAAGTAACAGTAGATTGTGTGGATGTTGGAAGTTCATTCCACCACAGAGGAGCAGAGAAAATGAATGCTCGTGAAATAGACTTTGAGCCTCTTTGTAATTGGACCACAAGGCGCCGCTTGTTGATAGACCGCAGAGAGCGTGTTAGAACATAGACCTGGAGAAATTAATTGAAGAGGGTGCGGTTCAATTGGCTATCCTGAAAGCCAGAGTCAAAGCCTTGAATTTGATGCAGGCAGCTACAGGTAGCAGTGTAGTGAAATCAAGAGTGGGGTGACATGAGCCCTTATTGGCTGACTGAAGGCCAGAAGTGCTGCTGCATTCGGGACCATCTGCAATGCTTAATTGTGTTAGCTGGAAGGTCAGCCAACAGAGTATTGCAGTAGTCCAGTCTTGAAATGATCAGAGCTTGGACCAGGAGCTGTGCAGCATATTCAGACAGAAAAGGTCTGATTTTCCTGATGTTGTAGAGCAAGATTGATGAGATGGGTGCAGTGAAATTAAGCTGGTCATCTACCACCACTTTCATGTTCTTAGCTGTTCTGGTTGGTGTTAGTGTAGATGAACCAAGATAAATAGTGAGGTTTTGGTCAACAGATGTGTTGGCTGGGATCATGAGGAGTTCTGTCTTGGCAAGGTTGAGCTGAAGTTGTCGTTCCTTCATCCAGATCAAAATGTCCGAAGAGCCTACCTGGGAAGAGATACAAGCTAAGACAGTAGGGTCATCAGATTAGAACAACAGGTAGAGCTGCGTATCATCTGCAGTTCTCATAGCAGTTGTAGGTAAATCCATGTGCTTCAATGATCGGTTTGAGTAATGTTGTGTAAATCAAAAAGAGGAGGGGTCTAAGCACAGATCCTTGAGGAACCCCAGTGACCAGGAGATCTTAAATGATCTACCAGTGAGATATGACTCACACCATCCAAGCGCAGTTCCTGTGATGAACAGGTCAGAGAGGGTGGACTTCATCTTGTGGTTCACTGTGTCAAAGGCAGCAGACGAGTCAAGGAGGATGAGGACAAATTATTTGGAGTTAGCTCTCGCCAGTCACAGAGTTTCAGCTATTGAGGGCAGTCTCTGTTGAGTGTCCTTTTTTTTTGTCAAGTAATTCACAAAAAGCATCTGCTGATATGACCATGCCTCGCAAAATATAGATTTCAGAAGATCTACAATCAAGAATTGTTGCTTTGCAAATTATCTATAAATGGATATGATTTAGTACTGTGGCTACTCTCCCTAGACGAGGCTGTCCAGCCAAGATAACTCAAAGGGCACACCATAGAATGCTCAATGAGGTAAATTAGAACCCTAGAGTGACAGCTAAAGACCTGAAGGAATCATTGGAACTGGATAACATCTCTTTTCATGAGTCTACTATATGGAAATCATTAAAAAATTCTGACCAAAAAAGAAAACAAAAATTTTGGAGTGGCCCAGTCAGAGCACAGACCTTAACTAAATAGAGGTGTTGGGAAAGACCTCAAGAGAACCATTCACACAAGACACCCTAAGAAAGGAAATGCAGCTACCGGAAATGCTTGGTTGAGGTTATTGCTGCTCAAGGAGTATCGACAAGTTATTAAATTCAATGGTTCACTTACTTTATCCACAGCACTGTGAATGTTCAATGGTATATGTTCAATAAAGATACAAAATATTATAATTGTTTGTGTGTTGTTAGCTTAACCACATTTTGTTTGTCTATACTTGTGACTTTGTTGAATATAAGACCACATTTTATGACCAATTAATGCAGAATAACAGCTTTTATATACTTTTATATAAGTGTGTGTTTACTTAGCCAGGAAAGTGCGGCAAAAAAAACACGTTCATGATACTTTATGGTTCTTTTTGACATTGTTGGAGCTTGACAGCCCCAGGTCCCCATCACTTGTTTTGTCTGCAAAAGAGCAGCATATATACATTCAGCTAAACACCTCCTTTTGTGTTCAGAACACAAAAAAAAAACAAAAAAAAAATCTGAAAGATTTGGAACCACATAAGATTGAGTAAATGTTCACACCAACTAAATTATGAATTAGATCAACACCACTGAAAGAAATATAAAGTTTGTTGTTACATCTTACTTTCTCCCCCTTTTAATAACAAAAGAACTTTGTTAGTCTTTTATACTTGTATGTTAATGCTTAAAAAATCCCTAGGAAGGAAATATAAATGAGGCAGTTATTTGGCAGACAGCTCTGAATAACAGAGGACAGGGGTGTTGCCATGAAGTTTCACGGGTCTCTAATCTAACCAGGATTCTGTATCTGATGATGCATGACCTGACACCGCACCCCATGACATAACACTCCAACATAAAACATTCTCTTCACAGTATCACAAGGGCAGGATTTCTGTCTGGTTTGTGGCAGTAATCACAGATTTGATCACCAGCAGTAAAAATGAGACACCATGTTTGAGACGCTCATTTCTACACAGCACCCAAACATACTCAAATGCACTGCAATGTCTGGATGGTAATGAGACAACTATCAATCTGTGCTGAGCAGACAATCAGGCGTGTCACAAAATTTTAGGATGATCTAGAAATGTAGGGCAAAGTCTGAGCAATGCAGACATACCGCCTCACATTGCCGGCATTATCTCTTTGCATTGCAAGATAAACTCGATTTTTTGCAGATTCCAATGCAAAACTTGTCGACACAATGCTTGAGTGTTCCCGGCGGTTGCCAGGGTGTTGTGATGGGGTTGCTTAGGTGTTTTGAGTGCTTTTTAATGTGTTGCTATGCGGTCACAAGTAGGTAGGGAAACAAAGAATTGATTCAAATAATCCAGTCATAGTTTGTTAGTTCCCTGCTTGAGCAGCAAGAGCTGAACACCTGTGCAATGAACTTTACTAACCGTTTAATTACATCTCTCAAACACATTCTATATGTGTGAGATTAATTAGCTATATTCACAACATAAACTTAATATTACCACTTACATCTGCCAAGACAATGAAGCAAATGGGCAGGTAAACTTGAACTAAAACTAAAACTAAAACAAAGTGTAGAAAGTACTAGAAAAAAAAAAAAAAAAAAAAAAAAAAAAAAAATCACAATATACAGATCTGAAATGTAGGTGGCACTCTAACACATTTTAGCACTCACAGATGTGCTCGTCCATAGACATTCAGTCTAATTTTCAGTTCAAGCACCACCCTTGCTCATACATTGAATATCTCGGCCTGTGAGTGGAATATAAGATCAATTTAAGTATCATTAGAAAGCTGAAAGAAGACATTTGATCATCAATAGTCAAAAACATATTTTCTGATGATTTGTTTTGCAGGCTTTTCCTTCTGGATGGCATATTTTGTTCTGGACATCTAAAATATTATTAATATTTGGCTGATTATTCAGACAAGCAAGCTCACAGACAAGTAAACAATGGATCATTATTTTAGAGAACTTTCTAAGGTAAAAGTAGTCAACATTTTTAGCTATTTGGGGCTTATTATAAGAGCATAAAAGATAGGGTTGTTTTTTGATGGCTTACAGAAACCATATTTGAATCCTATGAATGAATACATTTTGAAAATGTTACAGACATTTTCATCAAATGACAAAAATGATGACAAAATCTGTGCAGAAAATTAAAACTGGAAGGAAAATATTGATTTCATGTTTCATTATAGTGTTAAAGAGAAAAAAAAACATCTGTATTAATTTACTCACCCTCATATTATTCCAAACCCTTGCGATTTTCTTATGCGCTAATAACAACCCAACAATTTCACTAAAACATGACCTATATTTTGGGTTGTTTTTCACCCAAATCTATTATATTATATAAACTGAAGACGCTTGAGTTTGTTCTTGGATGAGAGCAGAGGCTTTTTTCTTGAAACCCTCCTAAACAACTTGTTGTTATGTAAGTGACATCTTATTGTAATTTGGACTTTCTGTCTCCAAGACCCAACTCATTTCTGCAATTCTCCAGCTGTGATCCTTGGAGAATTTCTGACTAATCGACCCATCCTCCTCACTGTGTGTGGAGACCATATAGACACACGTCCTCTTCCAGGCCGATTCTTAACATCTCCAGTTGACTGGAACTTGTTCATTATTGCCCTGATGGTGGAAATGGTCATTTTCAATGCTTTAGATATTTTCTTACGGACTTTCCATTTTGTGAAGCTCAACAACCTTTTGCTACACATCAGAACTTTATTCTTTGGTCTTACCCATTGTGATGGATGACTAAGGGAATTTGGCTGGTGTTACCTCACATTTATACCACTGTGAAACAGGAAGTCATGGCTGAACAATTTTATGTTCCTAGTCACCCAGGTGCACTAAAACAAATGTAAATATAAATGGGAATATACTTCATTTATATTTTACTCATAAGAATTTCTAGGGGTGCCAATAATTGTGAAAAGTTTTCATTTAATTATTAGATTTTCCCCCATTTCAATTAATTTACTTAAAGGTTAGATTTGGTGAATATTTTGAATGAAAGATCAAAAGGATAAACAATAAAGATATATTTTTCACAGCCTTCTTTGCTCATATTTACCAAGGGTGCCAAAAGTTTTGCCAACAACTGTGTATGTATATATATATAATTTTTTTTTATTATTTATAAAACATAATAAAATTATGTTTTATTTATGTAATGGCTAGGTGTGTATTAAACTATTTTAATGCACGTCATAAAGGCAAAGAACCGCGTGAAGCAAAGATATGAATTTGGTAGGGCTTTCTCAGCATAAAACGCTAATAATTCATGTCATGCAATTATTTCAAATAAAATTTTAACATTTTAAATATGTATATTCATATGTACATCTGTTTGTGCTTCTGTGGAGGATGAAGAGTCACTAATGAGTCATGGTAAGGGATGAACACTGTACTGAGTGTATGATCTGTGTGCGAAAATGAACGAGGAGGAAATTTAGAAATTATTTAGAATTTGAGAAGAAAGCCAAAAACATTTATGTGAAAGTTTTTTTTAGGAAGTAACTTAAAACTAATTAGTAATGTGATTACCTTTTCTATAAAGTAATCAAAGTAATCGAAATACAGTTTTAAATAAGTAATTAGTCATTTGTAGTGGATCACTTTTTTTGAGTAACTACCAGACACTGCTTTGGCTTCATTTAGAACTATTTCCAGTAGTGGACGAAAAATGAACAAAGCAACTGGCCATATTTTTTCTAAAATGTAAGTTACTCTTTAAATTGAGTTCTTGTTTCTAGAACTATTGTATAAAGAAAAGCAAATTGGGTGTTGGTCAACACTGCCATTCACCTGTGCTGCCTAGGTGATGTCAGCAAGAAAGTAAAGTTGTTTCGCAAGCTTTTCTGTTGTCGTTGGAATAATGTGCGATGATAAATCGTGCACCATAAGACCAGGAAAATGTATTGAGGTACAATTTTTGATTTTATGTTGACTTTAAGATCCCTGACATCTATGATTAAAAACAAAGCATTGTATTAGCTCAGGGACAAAATCATGTGTTTTGTATTTTGTTCCTTTAAATAGATTGCTACTTTCTCATCTAGTTATGTAAAAGGCGTTGTTGATACACAAGGCTTGTATGCTTCTCTGGTGCAGATCTCCTCCAAGGCTGTGAAATGAGTTTTGTTCTTAATACCTTTAATCTTATTTGGACCTCGTCTCCCACACATCATGCTATATCTTTTGTCACTTTCAACACTCCCTCCCTGTCTTTCCCCCTCCGTCTCTGTCTGTCGCCGCCCCCAGCTCTTGGCTCCTTTATTAAGAAAGGAAAATAAGGGCGAGAAAGCCTGCGAAAAAAAATTCTGCGCCAAATTCCCCAGCACAGTGAGGGGAAGCGGTGTCGATGTGTGTGTGTGTGTTGTGGTGAGAAGAGAATGACCTCCGCCGGCTGAGCTCAGACAATTAAGCGTGAATGCAATGCAGAACAAAGTCAAAAGTGCGAGATGGAGCAGCCGTTGCAATATGTTCCCACTTTATTAACATTTCTCAGTAAAATGTAAACCAGACAAGGGCTAGACGATGTACAATATAAGTAGTGTAGTGTGATCATCTTTTTTTAAATATGAAAACTATTAAAAGGAACAGCTCAACAAAACATTTCCTTTGTTAACATTTAGTCACCCTCATTTAATTTCAAACCTGTGTGATTTTTCTTCAATGGAACATGAAAGATGTTTAGTAGAATGATGATGCTGCTCTATTCCATACAATGAAATTGAATGGTGACCAGAGACTGTCAAGCTAAAAAAAAAAAAAAAGACAAAATGCACCATAAAAGTAGTCCATGTGAATTGTGTGGTATATTCCAAGTGTTCCGAAGTCATATGATAGCTTTGTGTGCGATAGTCAAGCTGTTTTTCACTCTCTCCTTCACGGCAGCTCTCAAATATCATTCATGATGTCAAATTAGTTTATTTTATATATATATATATCTGTCACTGCATCTTGTTTTTCATTCAATGTAAGTGAATGGTGACTGAAACTCCTCCTTTGGATATCCACTGAAATAAATCATACAGGTTTGCAACAGCATGAAGGTAAATAAGCGATGACAATTTGTATTTTTTGGAGTGAAATATCTCAAATAAAAACTCATCAGTTACCTTAAATGTCCGTTTCAAGTTGACAA